>JAAFCE010001036.1:16463532-16688878 GCA_013389805.1 Trigoniulus corallinus
CCCCCCCCCCCCCCCCCCCCCCCCCCAAGGTTACTATAGATAAGGTTGGCCATTCAGACCAATAGCCAATCACATTTTAGTATGGTTGTGATGTTATCATGGAAACACTCGCTTCAGTAGAAGATACAAAAGAGACAATGAAGATTAACACATTTGAGAGACAAATAAGAAAAATGTTTTATCAAAAACTATAAAACCAAAGCAATTCTCAAATAAACATAATAAAAATCATTTATGAAGCTTCATAGATATTTTTCTTGTTCTTCTCTTTTAATCCCATATTAAAATATAAATTTCACATATTTTGCTAGCAAATAAATTAATAGTAATGTGATTGTTTTTCTGATTATTTTAAATATGGAAACAAAAGCAGAATAATCATAAGTACAGTGAAACCTGTCACCTGGACCACCTCCAGAAGCGGACCACCTGTATTAGCGGACCTGACCGGTCTGGCACCAAATAGGGCTCCATAGACTTAACTTATAAATTTTCTCACTAAGCGGACCACCGCAAATTCGGTCCCGAACCTTAGCAGACCCTGCCTAAGAGGACCAAAAAAAGTAAATTTCGCCAGAAGTTGTGCTTCCGCTTTGACAAGTTTGTTTGAAGGGGTGAGTCAAAAATGTCACTATGCCTCTTATGGGTATGCTGTGCAATGTGTCATTGGCGTTTTGTAGCGAACAGCTGCTTCAGTGTCCATTTCTTGCCTGCACTGGCTCTGATACATTTGCTCAGCAGCAGAGATCAAGACCTTAACATTGAAAGAAAAAATTGATCTAGTTAAAGCGAGTGATGAACAACACTTGAGTCAAAGGGAGCTTGCTAAAAAGTTTGAGTCCAGCAAAACGCAAGTTCAACGGATTGATATACATGTTTATAAATACATATATGTATATGTATGCATATTGGTGTGCATTCATGAAGTGTAAGGAGGTACCTCCACAAGCAGACCACCTGTGTAAGGGGACCGCCTGCACGGGGTCCCGCAGATGGTCCGCTTATACAGGTTTCACTGTAGATTTAAAAATATACTGTATTAGAATTTGAATGTAACATGTTTTACTGGTGAATTAATGAATAGTAATTTACATTACATAATATTTATTTTCTAAATAGAAGGATGCCAGGCTGCTCGGTTGCAGTTTGCAATAACTAAACTAGAAATATAAAGGGCTCCAAAATCATTTATCACTGCCTCCCAAAAGATAAAAAGCTGTGGGAATTATGGGATGATAAGTGCAAAAGACGGGATTTCCTTAACCATGACACTGGAAGAATTTGCTCAGTGCACTTCAGCCAGAATGATTCTGAAAGAGATATAAAATCTTAATTTCTTGTGCTACCACCTAAGAAAACATTGAAGCCCACAGCAATTCCTTCTTTGAATGTAAATATTTCGACTGGCACCCAAGGTGGTTTTGAAAGTAAGATGAATTGAATACTTTTGCAAGGAAGATTCATTAAATTATGTGTAACTTTCAGGTATAACAAACTTAAAGACATTTCACCAAATTTAGGGCGCCCAAAAATAAAATGAACTGTAGTAATCTTGATGTAGATAATTTACTTTACCCATTAGATGAATGGTTTGAGATTTTTGATTTGTGGGGTGGGCCAGCATCCCCCACAGACAACCCAGCCAATATTCCTAAGGGTTCCAGATGCCTGGCTGGGGTGCCCCCTGTCAGAGATATTCAGTGGACCTGAAGACCCGACCCTGCTACAGGCGGGATAAAGGTATGATGATGGTGATATCGCCATTTCAGCCATTAGTGAAAGATTTGAGATGCTTAGAGAAACTTGCGATAATACTTTGGTAATATATAATTTATTGGAGACCAAAAGTATAGCAGATGAAGAGCTTATAAAAAGTTGCAAAAACCTGGAATCAATATTAACAGACTGAAATATGTCATAGGCGGATATTAATGCAATTGAATTATTTTCAGAATTAAGGGGGATAAACTACATTTGAACGATAATATGGATTTAAAAGATATATTAACATACGTATATACATGAAAATAATTTGAATTCCCCGTTTACAATTCGACATCACACCTATTGAAAGGATCCTTCTGAAAACCGTGTTGCCATATCCAAGATGCAACTGCTTTAGACAATAGATGTCAGAAGAAACAAAAGGAAAATAACGTCCTAATGAAAGTCAACCCCTCAAAAGACAACTTTACCAATATTCCTGCGGGTTCCAGACGCCTGGCTGGGATGACCCCATTCAGAGTATGGCCAGTGGACCCGCAGACCCGACCCTGCCACAGGCGGGATGCTGTTTACAAAGCTTTGCAGCGCAATAAGAATATTCTTAACTTTGCCAGTCACTGTAGCGTCTAATGAACGGCGATTTCAAAATTAAAAATAAGTAAAAACTATTTGTAATCTAGTATGAGTCAGAATAGATTGGTTTCTTTAGCTGTAACATCAATTGCGTGTCAACTTGCAGAAAATTTTGATATCAAAACTTCAAAGAAATCATTTGTCGATTTCAAATCTCCTAAGATGAAGCACTTTTATTGAACAGTTAACTTCGTATCGGATTTTTCAAGATTATTTATTTCAGTATTGTTTTTTTCTTAAAAAAGGTTTCTTTTGTATTTCTCTCTTCATTTTCCTACTTAATTATTATTAGCTCACTTTATTAATTATTATTTAAATACGAAATACTTTAGTTTATAGTTTTAGCAATAAATATTAGTTTCGGAATGTCAGTGCTCTCCAAATGCATTTGTTAAACGATATATTTACGGCAATTTGATACTAATGTATTTGTAGTTGCACTGTGTAATGTCAATATGTAACATCATCCTTTTCATCTATTTGATGTGCACTGATAATTTATTTTACATTTATCATAAATATGTCACAATTTCGTCAACCCATGCTTTGAGCATAGCATCAGGACTAATATAATTTATAAATTTACTGTTCGGTTTGGTCACTATAGTCCATTATACTACAAAAAAAGAGTTCTTAACAGGTGATGTTTACTGATAATAATTACTAGTTACTAGCAATTGGAAATGACAAATGTTGCATCTTGATTTTATTACGATTTGCACCTGCAAATCCATATCGTGAGATGACAAAAAGCATGTCAAGATTTTTTTCTAGTTAAAAACCACACTTTCATTGGCTCTGATTTTCCTTTCATTGTGACAGGTCCACGGTAAGAAAACACAAATTCATCATCTTTGTTCTCAGGTTGTTGTAAGCACCTGTGAAAAACAGGTACTGAATAAGATACTTTCTAGATTCAGTAGGCCTCTCTCTTAAAGAGCACTTAATTGATTGTGGCAATGGTGAAATTATTACTTACTCATATGCATCTTCAGATACATTAATATGACCTTTTTGTCCCGTTGTTTCAGTTCTGCTTGTGAGATTTACTGTGTTTCCAAATAAACAATATCGTGGCATGCGTTTTCCTATCACCCCTGTCACCACTTCACCAGAGTGAATTCCAATTGTAATTTTCTGTAACACATGTAACATTATTTAATTTGCATTTGTCCTATGTGAAATGAGAAGTGTTCATAAACACATATTAAAGTTTTCTTCTCTGTATTGTCCATCTTATGTCTTACCACAAAATCTTCATCCATTTTCACTTTTTTAGAAAGATCCATCATATCCAATGCTAACTTGGCAATGCATTTGGCATGCGATTCACATGGCTCAGGTAACCCACTAACTGCCATGTATTTGTCACCAACAGTTTCTACCTACAGAAAAATATTACACCATTACACCTTTCAATTATATTTTTAGTGCTTTTTCCTCTCTAATTCGAAACTAATTCATATCAAATTAAATTGGTTGCTTGCATCTCAAATTGCATATAATAGTACAACCAGAGACCTAAGAAGAGTGGCTGTTGTGAACAGGGCACAAATACTGGGTAACTGCTTCCAAACCTTCGTGTTCCAGTTTCCGCTATAAAATTTAAGGACTTCCCTTTGCCTTGCCTTAAAATGAGGCCAGATAAAGTGAAGAATATCTGTATAGGAAGTTGTTGCTTCCTCAAAGCAGAGAGGCTCAAAATATGCACAAAACTCTCGCCTTCTGCCACCCGTAACAATGTAGACCCCAGGGCATTAGATTGACGCTGTGTTCTTAATCGTGTGTTTCCAGCACCAACGGGGTTCACAAATACCAGACTTTGCCACAGGTAGTAAGGTTATTTTGGTATCTTATGAGCCTCAGGGTTATTGGACTGCTGAAAGTATGTCGCGGAGTTCTAGCATAAAAGTGATCCAGGAATTAACACTCAGCAGTGGAGACATATGGTGTGGATTTCACTCTTGTGAGCCCTTGACAAGTTCGTCAGCCAAAAGAGTGAATCAGACCTGTCAAACGAGTTGTCCAAAGTCGCGTCTTATGGCTGTTCAGTGATAACAATAAATTACCAACCTTAAAGACATTTGGGTTATCTTTTGGATTAATAAGGTCATCAAATGTGGTGTAGACATCATTTAAGAGATGTACAATCTTCCTGGCGCCATCACCATCTGTATTGCGAGCACAATACTCCGTGAACCCAACAATTCCGCTGAACAGCACTGTAACCTCCTCGTACCTTTTAGCCGGCACAGGTCGATTGTGGCGCAATTCATTGGCAACCGTCGAAGGCAACACTGAGTATAATAACCTTAAAATAATAAGATATCGACATTTTAAAACTAAATCTTCAATGCCTTGTCAGTTGCTTCTCGTGTTATCCGGGCAAATCAAATCACGATGTGGAATACACTTTCCCCCTTGAATTAATCACGCGAGGTCTTAAAACACGGAATTTTATCCATACATTTGTTGCCGAACCCCATGGATCCCGCCTCGGGGGCACAGTGGGTAGCGCGCTCGGTTACTGCGTCAGTGGTTCTAAGCTCGATTCTGGACTTCTTTCGGGTGATAGAGATGCCCCGAGTGCGCCTTCCTTCGGATGAGAAGTAAAACCGAGGTCCCATGTGGTGCACGCTGGCATCTGCACATAAAAGAACCCTCTCTACTGTGCAACGGGTAGATGAGGCGAAATGTCCAACTGTAGGAACTCGCCCCCTGACGTCGATGGAATTCTCCAACGAACAGCAGACTAATGATAAAAAAGTATTGGGGTTGCTACTTTGGTCGGCAACCGGCTGCGAAAAAACACTGTCCAATGTATCACCCTTGTGTCCATTCTGAGGGACAAGATGGGCACCCGACCCCGCCACAGGTGGAAAAACTAGACAAAATACTTTGATCCTACCTGTCTGTTTTCATTTTTTCACTCTCTAGTTCACGGTGCGTTTGTTGAAGTTTGTCTGTTAGAATTTCCAAGTTTTGAGTTAATTTGTATTCTGCTTCAAATTGTTCAGAAAGCAGTACCAAATCCCTGGTAGCATCATGAAGTGGAATGTCACACAAATGCAGTCCTCTCCTGAAAGCAAAGTGTTGCGAGGTAAATAACGTTGACTATTAACAAAGCAATGTGTTCAAGAAACTACAACTCCATGAGTTATGCATTTCCTTCAGTATCTATACATGACGACATTTACCTCAATTAGTATGCATGGATTCTGGATTCATTTAATGGGTTGGGGAGTTAGCCAAGCAGCCATAACAGGTCGAACCCTTAGGAGTTCGTCCACTAGGTAGTGGACATAGAAAAGGGGAACTTTGCAGCCCCCCATTTCTTTATCAACCACCCATGTTGGTACTAACGTGGGCTTGCGCTGCTCAACTTCAGTTATCTCACGAGAACTGGTGTGTCCAACGCAACTTGGCTGTAGAATATTCCCTTACATCACTGCGCTTATTCTTGTTAGTGGAAATAAATAATGTAAGTGCTACAGATGCAAATGTTTATTTCTTAAAGAGTTCAGATTAATATTCTGTTAGCTTTCTTCTCGCCTTTCTTTCTCTTAGCTATATGGTGCTGTACATACGTTTTTCCTTTTGTACATTCACTTATCCTTCAAGCATTGTTTTTTGATATGCAATTTCTTTGGTGGACCATTATCTTTATTCCTTCCCACAATTGTAGGTCAGTCCAATGCAAATCATCACATGACTATTAAACGATGCCTTGCTAGTTCTGTGTATGATGTCAAGTCCACCTGACTAATGCCTACAAATACACATAGAACGCCTGTTATCATATATCCCCATATTACGAGTATAATGCTACCTCCAGAAAAGAATGTTCATTAACCCGATTATCTTTGTTTGGCACAGTGTTTATTTTGGGATGTCTTATTTCTTAATTCGATATTACATCACTTTAGATCAATGGACTGCACCACAATTTCTATATTGTACATTCTAGTCGTTCTTGTGTCCTTCAGAAAGTCAAGTGTTTTCTTCTAGCTCTAATTGTGAAGATTAAATTCTTTGAGGTGTAATCAAGCTGCTTTTGGACAGAGAGACAGTATTGTTATGGCTTCTTAAACTATAAAGACAGGTCTTTTATGGTTGTCATATGATGAATGTGACCCATCAATCTTTTTTTCTGGCGTTTTTCTCTTTCTGTCTTGTCGGGGCCCGTTTCAATGATTCCCAAGTGCCACTTGAGGAAATGCTTATGAGCGAAAAAGTTTTTATTCCTCATTTTGGTTGAGCTCACTGTGAAAAATGCTGTTTTAAACACAAAATCAAGCTAAATAAGACCCACTGCTATTAACAAACTGATAACATGCATTTTTTCAAGTTTTATACTCGAAATCTTAGAAGCAGCTGGTAGCCTTTAATTTTAATTGCTTAGTAACAAATGCGAAAATGGAAGGGTGTCTAATAATCTGTCGAAGTTTGGAAATGCTATTCTACAACACAGTGTAAGACATGCGATGATGGCATACAGAAAACCTACAATAGATGAGCACAGTGTTTACAAATTATTATGTGCTTTGAATATGATACGCCTACAGTTGGAACTGCCCTCCATTGGCCCTTTAACCTATCATTTTTTCAAGGCGCACTACATAGAAACCTGGATAAGAGGCTTCCCATGTAAGAGGATTTCCCGCATTTGAAGTACAATTTTTTTGGTCCCGAAATAAAGGCTGAAAAGGGCCTTAAAATTGAAATAGCCGACGGCCTCTCAATATCCAATTCGAGTAGACGATGTTTCATTTTGGTGTCACCCGGTGCGGTCCACAACCCTCTAGAGTAGGGTTGCCATACGTCCCGGTACACCGGGACATGTCCCGGTTTTGAGGTCTGTGTCCTAGTGTCCCGGTCCGACAGTCATTTGTCCGGTCGATTTAAAATTTTCGCATGTTAAACAATTATTTTCTGATAATATCATTGCATTCAGTACTGCGCATATACAGTACATGCCTAGAGATTTGGTACAGATTCGTCCAGGAAAGCACATCACATTTTGCCAGTGAAACTGACTGTTCGGGAATGATCCACCATTGATCCCTGGGGCGGATCCAGACGAGGGGCAATGCAGCAATTGCTCCCCCCTCACTGCCTTAAAGGGGCGCAACTGATGAAGCATTTTTACATTGCTATCCCCATTTCTATACTGCCAGTTCAACAGTTGCAGTCCAATCTGTAGTTGGCTAAACCACTGAAGATCGGTAATTGTCAAGCTAGATGTATAGTCAGGGACTATGAATATTTAAAAATATTTGGGGCGGACATTTTTTGAAGTTCTACTCCAACGCAGATCCACCACTGATTGATCCTAACGTTTTTTTGGGTCCTCTAAAATATTTTATATTTCCATGCGTTAGTGAAAGGATTATGGAAATTTTTAAAAAGCTATGAATGTTTATAATATGAATTCTTGCCATTTTGTTGAAAAAATATTTTTAAGGGGGGGATGTCCCGGTCGGTGGTCCAACAATTATGGCAACCCTACTCTAGAGCCACCACGGATAGGAACATAAAATTAAGTGTAAGTATTCTGTATCTACTTTTTGAATGCTGTAGTGATTTTTCTAACAATGCTTGCACTCACCTATGCAAGTCGTCCAAATTTGTCAATTTTGGAGAACAGACAAACAACATTAGGTCATGTTCCGCTTCGTGAATCATTTGTCCCTGAAAAGATCATAGAAATAAATATTCAAGTTTGTATACAACAAGAAAACAAATTGAAAACCAAATGTAGCGATATGCACTCTACAAAACGAAAATAATGTAATGATTGTTTCATTGACTTTTTCAAAAACTCGACAATTTAATGACTTTTATAAAATGAAATAAATGTATTTCCATAACTGAAAAAACGGTCTCATTTGTCTAAAACCAATTAAATAACATACTCGAAAAGTCATAGTGTAACCTATGATAATATTTCATGATAAATATTGTTTCTTCTACCGTGAAACTCACCTTGCACAAACGTTACAATACCCAAGGTTATTAATAATTTTGATGGACACTTGTTTATGAGATTTCATGAATAAAATGTAATGGATTTCAATAAATTTCCTTGTGTGATCTCTTTATTGTTCTTTTGCTTTCTTGAATTCATTCAAACTGTTCTATCCAACAGACAGTCGACCACTTTATATTTATCACACATATAAACCTTTTATGGTTCAAAACTATTGCATTTATCAGAGCAGAAATGCCATAAAGCAGTGGAGGACAATCTCCGGTTCTCGATGTCCAACGGGAAAGTCAAATATTTGGTGAAGTACTTGATCAAATGATGTAATTTGCACGACAGTATTGCTATTAATTTTGCAGCGGTGCACATCACCAATAACCCGGTTTACCAGAATATATTTTTGCGATAAAATCGCAGTTAATCCTAAATGAAAAGTTGGTAAAGTTAACCGGCAGTTTAATAATGACTGGATTGTTTATCTTGTGTAGGCCGCTTTTGATCTTCACTTTTTTGTGGCCCCGGCGGTTGCAGAAGTCTTTTGTGGCCCGGACGGTTTCAGAAGTCCTGTTGTGTCCCCGGACTCAAAACATTTGTGCACCGCTGCCATAGAGCAAACATGTTCCAAGGCTGGGAGGCAGCACTTCAATGAACTTTAAAGTCAGTGCCACCCAAGTCAATAATAGGAGTAAAATTAAGGGTTGGTTTGCACCACTTCAATTTAATTTATGTTGTCTTTTGATTAGTGTCTTATGTTACAATTGGAACATGTTAGTCACGTCACATATTGGAAAGAGCTAATTTGATGGTAAACCATGCCAAATCCCATTAAGAAAAGTTAATACCTAATAAGCAGTATCAACATGTCCACTTGAAAAAGGTGACAAGTACAGAGTTTACAGGTTATGAATTTCATAGCATGGAACTTATGTTGAAACTTTTGCTAGATATGCAGTTACCTTTTGCATTTTGTAGTTTACTCATAGAAATTACTATTGCTTGCAATCTTTTATCCCTAGAGAGCCTAGTGACAGGAAGATCATAAGGCTGCCTTGTTTAATCTAAGATACAGTACAGTGTATATCATCTTGGATACAAGATAGCGTAAACATTGGACTAATAGTAGCAGCTGCTAAACCATATACAGTGAAACCTGTCAAGTGGACCACCTCCAGAAGCGGACCACCTGTATTAGCGGACCTGACCGGTCCGGCACCAAACAGGGCTCCATAGACTTAACCTATAAATTTTCTCCCTAAGCGGACCACCTGTCTAACGCGACCGGGACCACCGCAAATTCGGTTTCCGAACCTTAGCAGACCCTGCATAAGAGGACCAAAAAAAAGTAAATTTTGCCAGAAGTTGTGCTTCCGCTTTGACAAGTTTGTTTGCAGGGGTGAGTCAAAAATGTCACTATGCCTCTGATGGGCATGCTGTGCAATGTGCCATTGGCGTTTTGTAGCGAACAGCTGCTTCAGTGTCCATTTCTTGCCTGTGCTGGCTCTGATACATTTGCTCAGCAGCAGAGATGAAGACCTTAACATTGAAAGAAAAAAATTGATCTATGTACAATGAAACCTCTCTATGGGTACACCTCTCATATCGATACAGATTTTTCAGGCACCGGTTTTTCACCCATAGTGTTAATACTATTACTACCCCTCTTAACGGTACACCTCTCTAATGGGTACACCCCTCTGTTGGTACACCTCATACATGTCACCACTTTTCAGAAAATTCCCTCTGTAATGGGTACATCCTGCCTCGGTGACGCAGTGGGCATGGTGCTTGGTAACTGCAGCAGTGGTTCTAGGTTGATACTGGACCAAGGCGGGTTGCCTTCTCTTCTGCAAGAGAGATGCCCCCTAGTGCGCCTTCCTTTGGAGTAGAAGTAAAACCATAGTCCCATGTGGCGTTCAATGGCATTTATACAGAAAAGAACTTTCTACTATGCAACGAATAGGTGAAGCAACATTGCCAGGTGTAGGAGCTTTCCACCTGGCATTGGTGGAATACCTCAAAGAACAGTAGACCTACAATAAATATGCAGAGGGGTTGCAGCTTTAGTCTGCATCTGGCTGTGGAAAAACGCAGTTCAAAAGATCACCCTTGCATCTATTCAGACAGGCAAGATGGGTACCTTATCCTGCCATAGGCAGCAAATAAGAGGGCAGCTTGATTGTAGACAAACGTTCCTTGATTAATTTGTTTGTAAAAATTAAATTTATGTACTTCAATAATTTTGTGAAATATTATATTATACAATGCATTTTTTGCAGTTAAAAATACACAATATAAAACAATATATTATTTTGATTAATTTATATACCCATACCCCTCTTATGGGTACACCCCTCTGGTACAAAATGGAGAGGTTTCACTGTATATATATATGCATATTGGTGCGCATTCATGAAGTGTAAGGAGGTACCTCCACAAGCGGACCACCTGTGTAAAGGGACCGCCTGTATGGGGTCCCGCAGGTGGTCCGCTTATACAGGTTTCACTGCACTATCAAGTGCACGACAAATTTGACAATGGACTGGACTATGCTTATCATATGGTTGTGTGTCAATTCCCTCTACATTTCTACCATTTCATCCATGAAGTTCACCACCCGTTAATTACCAGTCAAAGAATCAAAGGGATGGCGCCTTGTATTGTATTATGCTTGTTCTACATGTTCAACTTCAAGGCCCCAGGATCTAATCCATTGACTTCTAAAGTGATTACCCCGCTTCATCAATAAGTACTTAAATTTCTTAATTGGGGACAGTTACTTCTTGCTTTTGGTGAGAAGATGAAGTGTTTCAAAGATGAAAGAAGGGTAGTCAAGGTAAATCAATGAACAGATTTCTCCATTTCTTATAGTCAAAGGTAATTACTGTAAGAAACTGGTTATAATCTGATTAAAACAGCTTTCGTGAAAAAAAAAAGTAATTTGAAATGGTTTACGGAAGTTTCGCCCCCGACATTTCGCCCCTAGGTCCGAAAGAACAAGGCTGTTTTTCTAGGTAAAAACGGAATAACAAAAAAAAAAAACCGACCAAAATAAGGTAAAAATCAAGGGCTGGCATTGACTCAAGGGCCAGTTGGCACTAGCCCTTGATTTTTACCTTACCTAAAACGGAATAACAAAAAATAACAAAAAGACGGCCATTTGCCCTCCCAGGGGCGAAACATCCGAGGGGCTAAATGTTCGTGGGCGAAACGTCCGAGGGGCGAAATGTGTGGGGGCGAAAGCTCCGGGGGCGAAAAGTACCCAGGGGCGAAATGTCAGGGGCGAACGTTCCGGATCCCATTTGAAATATATTGTTGTTGCCCAGCATCCGTAACGTCACAAGATTATCAATATAAAAGTACAGTACAACCTTAACTTTGTCTGAAATTTTAAACTTTTTAGCCTTATTACTTCGGAATAGTAAGTAAACAGCTGGCGATTCAAAAAATGATGCTCAATTGGGAAGATATCGACACCTTCCTGGTAAAACATCATAAGAGCCATTTCATAAATTTTATAGGAGATGAGAAAAACGTCTTATTTCCTCATTTATTGTTATGCTTACGATATTTTTAGATATTAAAAAAATAAAATAACTGTTTAACGTAGGGTAAAACCGATTACAGTATTAATAAAAACAATGTGCAGAATTTGATTAAATTATAAAGTGAAAATCTCAAAAAAATGTCATGATGTTTTACCTGGAAGAATACTTCCAAAACCTCTTGAATGCTGCAGGGGGATGAGGACCCCGCCACCTATCCTGCATCGACAGGGGTGGTGGACTGTGTAATAGAGGAGGAAGTAGCCTGGGCACTAAGGAAGATGAAAGGGCGAAAAGCCATAGGCCCAGACGGAATCCCCATTCAAGTGTGGTATAGACTAGGGAGGACGGGCACCAAGCGGCTAGGGAAACTCTTCAGTAGGATAGCTAGTGGAGATAGAATGCCGTCTGAATGGCGTGCGAGTTGGATAGTACCACTCTTAAAGGGCAAAGTGGAAACTATAAAGGTACAAAGCTAATGAGCCACTCCATGAAGCTCTGGGAGAGAGGAATAGAATGTCGCCTCAGGGACAAAAGTCTGCGTGGAAATCATATGGGGGTTTATGTCAGGTAGGTCCACAATGGAGCCAATCTTCATTTTGAGGCAGATGATAGAGTAGTATACAGCAGCAAGGAAAGATCTCCGTGCCATCTTTATAGACCTGGAGAAGGCCTATGACAGTGTCCCACGGCTGGTAGTTTGGAAGGTTTTACAAAAGAGGGGGGGTAGAGGACAGGTTTATCCTAATAGTCCAAGACATGTGTGAGGGCTCAATAGCCAGGATAAGGACCCCTTGGGGGAATACTGGGAGCTCTCCAGTGAAAGGCGGGGCGCACCAAGGTTCAGCACTTAGTCCATACCTTTTAATCCTGGTATTGGACGAACTGCTGACGGGAGTTGGAGAATGGTCCCCTCAGTGCTTGGTATTTGCAGACGATATCAGAAAACTTAGCGACAGCAGGGAGAGCTAAAGATTAACATGAAGAAGGCAGTATTTAGCTTTCAATTGGGAAGGACAGGGAAATAACGGGCAAGCTGGTGAAAAACGTGCAAGAGTTAAGGTACATAGGGTCAACGTACCAAAGCGATGAGGAGATAGATTTGGATGTGACATGTAGAATCAATGGGGGTGGTTGATATGGAGACAGGCTAGTGGAGTCCTGTGCGATAGGAGGTTCCAATCAAGTTGATAGGGAAGTTTTACAGGACAGTGCGCAGGCCAGCTATGCTATATCGATCAGAGTGTTGGGCAGTGAGGAAAAGCCACGTAAATAGAATTAGGAATGTGTATATTAGAGGGAGCCTGGGGGCGGTAGACATCGCCGAAAAAAAAGAGAGAATAGGCGGAGATGGGACGGACACGTCATGAGGAGAGGGGAAGAGGAGATCGTAAGGTGCATTCCAGGAATTCAGGTGGTAGGTAACACCCGGGGTAGAGGGAGACCGAAGCAGACGTGGGAACAAGTTGTCCATAAGGACATAGCAGTGTGTGGGGTGGACGGGGGCCTAGTGGGAAATAGATGGGAGTGGGGGGCTAGGACCCGCAGACCCGACCCCGCCACGGGCGGGATAAGTGTATGATGATGTTTTACCTGGAAGGTGTCGATATGTAGCCTTTTTCTTCATATTTATTATTCGAGAATGAGTTTCGAAATTTTTAGTTTATCGTGAGATTAAAGGTAGTTTTAGTAGACATCTTTTATTGTAGAGATCAGCCTTGACTATATACTGTATGTCAATTTTAAACAGCCGCTCTTAAAAAATAATTTTAATTCAAAAGAATTATTAAAATATCTGCCGTCCGGGAGCGATACACCCTTGCGTCTTGAACTTGAGGAGGTCCTGGGTAAAAATAATGTATCTTAGGCCTTATATTCTGCTAAATTTACCGACATCAGTATGCAAGATGAGATGAAAGCATAACTTTTGTGAAGTTAAAGAATGGCTAATCAAATTAAGAGTGCACCTCTCGCCTTTAATGCCCACTGAACCCTTCGTTCTTATCGGTGACCCTGCCTTTCTACACGTCCCCTTCTGAAGACATCGATTAGAGCATTGTTAGTGCAATCCTTTCTTAATCAGATATCCACTGACGGCTTCTGCCGTTACAACGAGTAGATCCTCAATAATTCAATGTCCCTTCTGTGAAACTGTGTTCCTAGGTCCATTATAAAACAAGGAGCCATATGGTTTCTGGTTGAGACTTACAGGAAAAGATGGACGACTAACTAGCTAATAAAGATCTTACCTTCAGCCGTAATGTTGAATGCTCATCCATGACTGCTCCTCCGCCACGATTATATGATTCCTTTGACATGCCAATATCATCCCTCAAACTCAACACAAATATGGTGTTGATGTGTGACAAAATATTTTCAAAGTTTAAATCCATGTGAGGTCGAACCATGTGCAATACATCCGTTACTTTACAACCATGGTCCGTAATCTGTGGCAACATCCGGCTTATTGCTATTCCAGCTTGTTGAATCTCCAAGTCTCGATTGAATAATATATGGAACGGAAAAACTAGACAAAATGTTGCTGGACTCATTTTGGATTCTGAAAAACAGAAATATGTTGCATAGTTCAATAGTAAATTTATATAAGCAACTAACATTTCCTAACTCCATAATAAGTAGAGCGTCGACATTCTCAAAACTAAAAATTTGCATCGACATCCAAATGCATCCCTATACAAAGCAATGTTTAAAAATCTAAATATAGGGGTCTGTCCTCCCAACAAAGTCAGTCACCTCGGGCAGAATTCAACCTGCCGTCTTGATAGAGTAAAGTAAGCTATTAGAAGCTTTAAAAATTTTCTGTAACAGGCACAGTTACAGTAAATCTTCAATTAAAAGTACTCTGCGTGCAGTGAAAGTTGAATAAAATGATTGTCTCATAATGTCGACCATCAGCCTACAGTTCGCCAATGATTTGTAATCATTTCTGCCGCTTCATAACCAATTTGCTCTCTTACTATCCCTCAACAACCAAGAATCCGACTCCAGCAAATATCTTGGATCTGTGCACATGTCCCAATGTTTATCTAAGACACATTGCTTGTGGGTATCTCCCTTTCTAGCCTTTGACGGAATGGGTTATGAAAGTCTAAATTTAAATTTGCTTTTAATATCGATTTTTTTTTCCTTTGAGTTAGAAAAAGTTGCTGAATTGGCAATTCAACATAGTTTATCTCGTAATATGAAAAGTGTTGGTAACTACTAGGCGTCAGCACTTTTAAATTTCATATTTGTAATATACCAATGTTGATCTCATTTTCAAATATAATGAATTCCATTTGGGATGAGGAATTTTTTTCGATCCATTTCCTTCAGTGCGATCGAATATTCATTCATATATTTCAATTAAACTGACAACAAAGAAATTGCATCTTTCTAATTTCGAAAACTTTACTGTAGATTTACCTTTTGTCAACATTTCAAATTCCTCTTGAGCGGTTTCATGTGTTTGTTTTCTTGATGTTTTTTCTGTTATTAAGAATTGAACATGATCACTAACTTCTTTTCCTTCCAATAGCTCTACGTCTACTTCCTGGTTGTGAAGTTTGCTAGCAACAACCTTGAAAAAAGAAACATTGACATCCATTTTACAATCAATATTGCAGTACTTCTAGAATTCAACAGCAATTCAACAATAAAGGGCATTGTTATATTAATAGCAGTCTTGAAAGCTTGTTTTATAAACAATGAAAGGTTCAAATAAAACAATACATTGTTAACTTAAAATGTCCTCATAAATTGCGGCCACTTAACCACACTTTCTTTTTGTGACAACTCCGTTTGCCATTTTGTTTTGAAGAAACTGCAATCTGTGCCCTCCTACAAGACAGACTCACAATCATTGTTAATTTCGACATTTAAATGTTCAACGAGGGATTGTGCTTAGCAGTAATTAATTAATCAGGTTCTGTACTATTCACATTCCAAAGCCTCTAATTTGAAAGTTTTTTTTTACAAAACTTCAATGGAAATGCATCACAATATACACACTCATTCCAGTCAGACATATCCTCCAGGGGTAAACCATAAAAGTTAAGATCAGGGATTTCAATACATAATAATACTAATGTCAATTCATTATTATACCGTACTGTATACCGTATATTTCTATATATTGAAATAAGAAAACTATGCATTATGCCCTTGGGGACTCTGCACAGATGAAATAATTCGATCCTTAAATATTTATATTGCCGGGAGTCTTATATTTAATTGAAAATGCCACTCAAAACTTCTCAATACAGGAAGTCAAGAGCAATGCAAACCATCGAAAAAAATTGTACAAAACATGTTTAGAAACAGAATGCTCGAAGGATAATCTTAGATTACATCACCTTATCCCGCCTGTGGCAGGGTCGAGTCTGCGTGTTCTAGCCCTCAACTCCCGTTTATCTCCACCAGGTTCCCGTCAACCCCACGCAGTACCATATCCTTACTGACAACCTACTCCCACGTCTGCTTCGGTCTCATCCTCCTCCGGGTGCTTCCAACCCCCTGCATTCCTGAAATGGACCTAACGAACTCCTCCTCCCCTCTTCTCATTACGTGTCCATACCACCTCAACCTGCTCTCCCTCATTTATTCCGCGAAGTCCCCCACACCCAGGCTACTTCTAATACAGTACAGTATATTCATTCCTAACTATCAGCTCTTGACACCCCGCTCACATGCCGCAGCAATCGCACCTCGGCTACTTGCATTCTATTTACTGTACGTGGCTCTTGCTCACAGTGCAACACTCTGACCCACATACAGTAGCACAGCAGGCCTAGCCACTGCCCTGAAAGCTTCCCTTTCAACTTGATTGGGACCCGACTATCCCACAGTACTCCACTTACGTGTCCACACCAGGTGACGCCAACCCCAGCGACGCCTCTGCCCTTGTGTACTTGTTCTCTAGCGTCATTATGTTTTCCCATATCGTCGGCAAATACCATGCAATGAGGGGCCCATTTCTCTAATGCCGTCTGCAGCTCGTCCATAAATAAAAGGAAAACGTAGGGATTTAGAGCTGAACCTTAGTGTACCCCTACCTTCACTGGAAAGCCCCCAGTATTTCCCTAAGGTGTCCATACCCTGGCTATGGAAGCATGATGCATATCATGAACAATTCTAATTCACTACATGACAAGCAGCGTGATGAAAAGACTATTGCTGTGAGATCCACGCCTCTGTCTTAGTGTGTCTCACGCTTATTCCCTAATCATGTCAGACACACTCTCCCTGCAAGAAAACCTGTGGAGTACAATTCTTGCTGCCCTGCTTTGGATCTTTTCAATTTCCCAAGATAAGTCCTGCCTGAAGGGGAACCAACTTGGACTGCCATACTCTAAAATTGGGCATACAATTGAAATACAGTATATGCTGTTTCTTTTACCTCGTTTGTGCTGTCCCCAAGGACTCTACAAATCAGACAGAGGAATTGACCCTTCTACCTCTTTTTTCATAATATCTCCCAAACTACCTGTCGTGGAACACTGTCATAAGTATTCTCCAAGTCAATAAAGAATACATGGATATCTTTCTTTGCTGCCCTATACTTTTCTATCATCTGCCTCAAAATTAATCGGGCACTCTTTAAAAGGACTGTAGCACGAAGCTTCAAATGGGCCGCATGTTAAGACTTGCCTGGTTTAAATTTTGTTATGTCCTGGTAATAAATAAACCATGGCCTTTTGAATAAAACCTTGATAAAGGGTTCTATGCTTAAGCATCTGATTGTAATACATATATTCTTTATGTAATAAGAAATATAATACCATATTTTGAAATGCAATTTAGCGCAACAGAAGGTTGTTGTGGGACCTCATAAACAGTTAGCATAGTCATATAAACATGTATGAAATTAGAAATGAAATGAAATGGAGCTGCACAGGTCACAAAATAGGATTCTCATCTGTAAATTTATAATAATATTGCACATAACTACCTTTACTATTCCCATAACAATAGGCTCTAGGCCTGGTCTTTCTGAATAATAGTGTAATAACAGTGCGCCATCAGATGGTCTTTCAGTGCATCGAAATGAAGGAGCTCTCATTCCTGGATAAATGGTGGCCAAGTGATCATGTAGAGCATCCAAATTTTGCAAAAAGTCACGTGGGCTAGCACCAAGCACCTGGAGTATCTTATGGTAGCCAGATTCATGGCAGAAGTCGAAAAACATCTTCCCAAACATTTCCAAAATAATATTTGCTGGAATCTCTGAAAGAAGTAAAACGCCATGTTAAATTGTGATTGAATAACTAAATATAATAGCGTACTGCATAATGTAAAGCTAGATTGATGAATTTCGAGTTAAAGAGGTTAAAAAATTGGTTCACCATAGCGGTCAAGATAGCTTTGATTAGGGTGTATAATGCATTTATGATCTCAAAACTAGTGTAATGTATTTAGCAGAAATTAGACATTATCTAAACATATTTTAACGTTATAATATTATTTTTAAAATGATTTTTATTGACCATTAGTTGGATTATGAATGCTACAAACGGCAGCATTGCAAATGCAAATATTATCCCTACCATTTACGCAATATGAGGACATTTTGTGACATGAAAAAATCATAGCATACTACTGCGACCAAGGAAACGAAAATCAGACACCATTCCAGCAGTCATCAGACTGTGTCAGACAAAATAGTGTGCAGTGGCCTATCGTCAATTTTCATGGCTTCTGTTTTGAAGTTGAACTATAGGTATGTAAAGAAATGCTAACTACATACATTGTTATTTTTGGAATCCATTCAGCACACGAAAATGAAATAAAACCCTTCTTTTTTTCAAAATAATTAAAAATATGCATGAGATGGCTAAGATGTCACAAATCACACATCAAGGAGTGGCTCCCAACATCCAGGGCACGCCCTACAACGGAGAAATTTGAAGTTTAATGGGGCATGTGTAGCATGTCTCCGGATCAAACATACTATCGTTGTATCCCTGGATTGCTTTAGATTAGAAGAAAGGAAACTGTTTGGCGATTTCTGAAACGATGTCATTAAAAGGCGTTTTTTTTATGAAATGTCTTCCACCAGGAGTAGGCCAAATGTTCAGGATGACAATTTCGGAGGTTAACAGCAAAGATAACAGCACTTTTTTCTCTGGAAGTCAGATTGCAAATTTCGTACATGTTGGGATCAGAAGACATGATTCGGTTCTACAGAACAATACCCTAGTGACCTCGGTGCATATTGCAAGACTCCACTAGGACACAAACACACCAGTTCTCGTCTGATCACTGAAGTTAAGCAGCGCAACCCCAGTTAGTACTGATATGGGTGGTGTCTTAGTACTGATATGGGTGGTGTATGTAGTGTCTGTGCAGTCTCTGCATAAGAACTATGCTGTGGACGGGGCTCTAATGACCTTGTAGTTGAAGGGCCCTAAAACACCAACAAACAACAACCAGGACACAACATTAAATAAATTCACTGATTTTTAAAGGAAATCAATCAAAATATTGCTATAGTGGAAATGCGCTTGCAAGATTGAAATACATGTGAATTACAATATCAGTATCTAATTAAACACTCCCTGTTATTGTGCTTTCCACATTTAGGTCAACTTTTAGCTACAACTATGCTTTAGCAAGTTAACTGTTTTGTGAGAGTTTTTTAATACTATGCCAATTTAATTTTTGCAATTATTAAGAACTACAGGAGTTAGTCGCCTGAATGGATGGACATACCATGACTAAATAAATAAAGAAGTAAAGTACCGTAATTTAAAAGGGGGGCCCCCAAAAAGAACATGTTTTTATGTATTATCTGGGCTCTAGAACACTATTACAATAATTGTCAACTAGTGGCGGATCCAGGGAAGGATTAAGGGGGAAGCACTTCAAAGAGAGTGCGCCCCAAATACTTTTAAATATTCAGAATCCCTTAGTATAAATCTAGCTAGCAATTACAATAGGTCCTCTTGGGCCCCTTAGACAATGTCATATCTTCAGTGGTTTAGCAAACTACAGATAGTACTGCACTGTTGGACTGGCAGTATAGAAATGGGGATAGCAATGCAAAAATGCCTCATCAGTTACGCTCATTAAGGCACTGAGGGGAAGCAATTGCTGCATTGTTCCCCCCACTGGAGACTGGATCCGCCCCTCAACCGCCGCTCCGCGCCTCAACAAAGCCATAATTATAAATACAGTGAAATCCGTTTAACACGAAAACGCTTAACACGAAATAACGGTTAACACGAAACAACACTGCGGTAATTCCATACATTTTTTTTCTTTTAATACGAAACAAAAATCGCTTAACACGAAATTATTTTCCTTCTCAACTAACAAAATACTGGATATACAACATATACCGGAGTTTTCGTTAAACTAAACAAGTAAACAATGGTTGCCACTGTTGCTAGATTACAGCCTGGGTTCAGGATGGTAGAGGCATGCCATGGAAACCTTTCAAACTATAGGGAGGGGGGCCTTTTTATTGACAATTTATGCTCAAAAAGACACTGAAAAATAAAGCACATTTTATGCCAAAAACAATAATTCTTTTAGGCTTTTTTTTTTTAAATTATGCATTTGTAGCCTACATCATTATTTAAATTGAAAATATTGAATCTAATATGATGCCAACAAATGTAAGTTTTAGTAAACATCATCACACCCTCATCCCACCTGCAGCACGGTCGGATCTGTGGGCCCACTGAACATGCCCTGGACTGGGGGCACCCCAGCCAGGCATCTGAAACCCAAAGGAATATTGGCTGGGTTGTCTGTGGGGGATGATGACCTACCCCCATTTGTTCCAACATTGCATTATATAACCAAAATAGAAACTTTGGCAGGTAAATTAATGCTTTGTTGGTTATATTACTAAAAATTACAGGTGTAACTTTTAGAAATAAATCCAATTAATAAAATATGACGACATACAAAACAATGATGGGTTTTCTGCATGAATCGCTTAGCACGAAATTCTTTTAACACGAAAAAATATTTTGGTCCCGTCAGTTTCGTGTTAAACGAGTTTCACTGTATCAATACTAAGCCAGAATAAGTAACATTATATTTGATAAATATTGACACTCGCATTGTGAACAATGTTGTCTATGCTGATATGGATAATGCCCACATTATGACAACGCCACATGCCAGCTGTCCACATTATGACAACGCGCAATCAGCGTCACTAGAAACGCAAAACTCATGTAGGCCTACTCATTCTGCTTTTCAAACTCCCGTGTTTTGAATCTTTATTCAAGGAAATATCAAATTAACAATATTAAATAATCTAACACAGTATTAAGTTAGCAACTCATTGTATACTCGTAGTTAATAAATAGTGAAAGAAAATGTAGAGAACTAACAACAGGTATACAACTAAATTTTGATATAATTATAATTGATTGACTGGTATACTTGATGCATAATAGATTAAATTTATTACTAATTTTATAGTAATGATTTACAGTAAAACCCCGCTATAACGAATTTGTAGGGGATTGCAATCACATTCGTTATAGCCAGGAATTCGTTACAACCAGGAAAGCTGTTTTTAACTCCAGATAGCTAACCAGTAGTCTGTGATACTACCCCAAATATAAAGAAATTGTGGTTTTGGTAGTTCTGCAAAACATTCGGTTTCTAGTCTTTGTCTACCTTCGTATTTACCCCAATGAAACGTTTCTGCATGTTTTTCTTACTATTTTAATGCCCGTTGCTTTAGTTTTCTTACAGTTGGTATTCTACCAGACTACTGGTTAGCTGTAATGACTGCCCTTAAGATTGAACGTCAGTCAATTCTTGAGGAGCGCAGGTTATTAGGTGTTGGAAACAGGAATTCATTTAGGAAGTAGATAGACAAGTAGACTGGGATTTGGAAGAGACAGCTGATGCAGTGTGGGTCAGGTTCGCCAGAAAAATTAGAAAATTTAGGGAAGCCATTTTAGGTGAGGGTTGAGTAGAAGGTACACACCAGGGCAGGCAGACATAGTGGTGGAATAATGCAATAGAGGCAGCCACCAAAAAATAAAAGGCTGCATTCCATAGGAGGATGGAGATAGGAGACTATGATTCTAAAATATTCTACAGGCAGGCCAAGGCCACAGCTAGGAGGATCATTTCTTTGGTCATACACCAATAGTATGAGGTCCTCTATGATAGAGACAAAAGATTTACCCTGAGCCATAACAGTGAAGGATAGAAAAGGTAGAGTCTTGTTTCATACTTCTGAGGTAAAGGAGTGAGGAGAGTATTTCTCCAGTCTATCTAATTCCTGCATATGGTAATGGTGGGGTGAATGGGGGATCATGGGGGAGATAGGCAGGTGTGTAGGGCTAGAACCTGCATACCCGACCCTGCCACAGGCGGGATAAGAGTATGGTGATGATGATGATGATGAGAAAATGAACGTTTCTAATATCATCAGGCATTTGTGCATTCTGCCCTAGTAAAATAAAAAGTATGACAAGGCATTCCTGTAAGTGGTGTTCAATTCAATATGTGGTGACCATTGAGTGGAAGTTTGTGTTAAATCCATAAATAAAAATTATTTATAAGGTCCATCATTCGTTATATCCAACCAAATTATCCAAACTTTTATAACTTTTCATCATTATTACCAGGAAATTCGTTATATCCAATTCATTATATCCGATAGTTTTAATATACAAGCTCCTATCCTTTTGCCAGGACCTTGGAAACCATTCGTAACATCCAGGAATTCGTTACATCCGAGATCGTTATAGCGGGGTTTTACTGTATTATATTTTTCTGCCAGCAACTGCGGGCCTCAACAGTACACGTCGGGAGTGAGTAGTTTGGCAACCTTAAAACAGACAAACAGGGATGCTTGTCAGTCAGTTCTCTTTAGAGAATACCACCATTCGAGGTTGCCATGTCCTTAAGGTGAGTAAAATTATTTGGGCTTAAAGGCACCTATTCTGAACGTAAGGCAACATTGAGTTCAACAAATATTTAATTTTCTTTCATCTCTACGAAGAAAATTATTTACACAGATTTTTTGGCAAAATAAACAGCTCTTTTAAAATTATTAGAATCACTTTAATTACTCTGCATTAGCATCCAGCTTTTATAACTAATTAATAATTCATATATTACGTGGATATAATTATTAGATATTCAGTGATAATGTTTGTAACCACTCAGGATACATAGTCTATTACTTACGTAAAACTTTTTGTGCAGCAAAAACCAAATTGTAAGTTATTTCATCTTCATAAATTACTCTCACCAAAAACTGGCCTTCCATTCGGACTTGAGCTTCTTTCCTGAAAGTATTTATTTAAACCATTACAAGGAAGTGCACTAAAGGTTTGACTTTTCTTAAGAAAGATGAGTGGGTGACAAATTAATACTGGAATCAATAAAACGTTGCACAAATGTCACACAGCGTTTATAAAGTAATTAAGTTCAAAATATTATTTTTTGGCAGCAGTATATCATAGGCCAATTCTCTGGAGAAATTTTAGATGCCATTAACGAGTTAACATCAAATTATTATCGATTTTGACTACATTTCCTAGTGACAAAAAGTTAATAGTGCCACTTCAGACTGATATGAGAAGCTATCAGTGTAGTCAACAAGATTTTAGCTTACAAAAAAAGTAAAAAGTTCAAAATTTTTGCCTTAGTTTATGTGTTTACTACTTTGTCATGTGCTCAGCACTTCAGTTTATATGGTCTGTTTTTGTTCTGATGGTTCAGTAGCTAGCTGCATCTTTCTCTCAGATGGCTTAATGGCAAAATTGAGTGCGCTTAGTACTTTTTCTTATATTATTTCAGTAATTTGTACAATAATGACTTATGAATGAAATTATAAAGCTGCATACCGGTTATAAGACTGATCTATTTATTTGATCGCTATAGAAGCAAGATCCAACATAAGGACTAAAAGAAACAGAGCACTGTAATAGTCACCGTCACCAACATATTAGTACAGTAATTTCAAATACAGAAATGCCCTATTGGCATTATCCCTCCGCTACTATCCCTAAAATTGCAGGGAGCGCGAATTGTGTTGGACACACCCAGTGACGTAGTCAAGGGGGGGGGGGTTAACCCCCCAACCCCGAATATAGCGAAGCGCTATACACCCTATCGAGTCATATTCCCCCCCTTCAGAAAATGCTGGCTCACCCTATCGAGTCATATCCTTCCTCTTCACAAAATCCTGACTACACCACTGGACACACCAGTTCTCGTACGATCGCTGAAGTTAAGCAACACAACCCCAGCTAGTACTGACATGGGTGGCCGCTTGGGAACACTGGGTACTGCTAATACCCAAAAATCGTCGCATTTGTGTAGTGTCTGTGAAGTCTCTGCATAAAAACTACGCTGTGCGGGGCTCTAATGACATTGTAGTTTAAACCTAAAATTGCATGGTTAAGATACGTTATACAAAGATTAAGATAATTATGATTTAATCCTTAATTTCCAGTGAAGATTGATGGGTTTCTAGTCACGTTTTAAAAGATGATCAGGAATTTAAAACTGCTAAGCTGATTCTGTCTCAATCTCAGATTGAAAGATGCAATCACTTGGACAATCCTTATTTCGTTCTTTGCCAGTAGTTTTCATTAGGGAAGAAAAAACAGTTGGTTAGTTTTAAAGAAAACAGCGGCTTTCCATGACAGGTGGGTTAAACTCATGTGATGAAAATCAGGGCAGCAACTTCAAAACCTTATCCCGTCTATGGCTGGGTCGGATACCCATTATGCCCCTCTAAAATAGACACTTGGTGATATTGGACGATATTTTTCCACAGCTGGCTGCCGACCAAAGCTGCAACCACTGTGGTCATCGTTGGTCCGCTGTTGGTTGGAGAGCTCCACAGAAACCAGGGGCGAGCTGGGAATCCTCCTGGGACTTCTGGGAATATTGCCTCATCTATCCGTTGCATAGTAGAAAGGGTTCTTTTAAGTGCAAATGCCATCGAAATGACACGAAACTTCGAATTTACTTCTCATCCGAATGAAAGAGAACCACTGAATCAGTTACCGAGCACGCTTCCCACTGGGCCATGTGAACTTTAAGGCTCCACTAATAACTTTTTCCCCGACGTCCCGCAAATCCTCCAGTTGGCCCTCGTCCAGTCATGTATTCATTCCATTAATCCTCAATAATTGTGTCGCTAGTTACATTCCTATATGCCGTATATAACCAGACCATCTTGCAATTTGCCACAAAACCTTTGTTGCGTATATTTTTAACATCCAACTGCAGTCTCAATATAACTTTTTCTCATCCTGTCACCGTTTCCAGATATTTATAACAATTATGCTTCACAAAGCTTTAAGGACATTCAACAGAAACCGTCTCATAATTACGAAATCTACCCACACTCTTTGGTGTCTTATTAGAAAATATTTCTATTCGCATAGACGTCAGCATGGCCAGCTATACAGTTCGGCGGTCCTAGGCGAACACCTCGAGGAGCCAAAATTCCCAATAACTGAAAATCTCCCACCATAGTTTTCATAACTATTTTACACTTTCTATTTAACAACTTTGCATATAGATAAAAAGAAAGTAAAAACACTCTAAAATACACTACAGGGAGACAAAACAATAATATTTCTGCAAAGGTGTGAGGACCCACCTCGGTGGCTCAGAGGTAGAGTCCTCGACTACTGCCCCAAAAGTTCCAGGTTCGATACTGGGTCAAAGTACTGTAGTTTATGTTCTTTCGGGGACAGTGCGAATTCCGCCTAATATGAAGTAAAGCCGTGGCTCCGTGTGGTGTGTTCGATGTGAATGGCACGTAAAAACCACCTTCCTACGTACGACGTGTAGATCGGCAAAATTCCCAGGTGTAGAAGTTCACCCTCCCCTTCTGGCGTCAGCAGAGGAACGGTGCCCCAATAACGAGAAATAGACCGACGGCAAACAGCATTGGAGTCTCTGCATTAGATTGGCAGCTGGCTGCATAAAAATACTGTCCATTTTCCCCCAATGGTGCAAAAATGTGCACCCGACGCTGCTAATGGCAGGAAGGGTTAGTAGTTGTTTTAACTGCATAATAAGTGTGGAAGAGGAATGAAAGTCTTTTACGAACTAGTTGGATCCCATTACTGAGCTCTAACCAGAATCAAATTTCGTTTAAGTTAATAGTTGCAGTATGCTCCATCAGGATCTTAGTGGCATCGAAATTCTCAGAATGTAAATAGCAGTAAACCAGCATTGTAGTCATAATTTAGCATTTCTTGCTGTTGCTAGCGCACTGCTGCAATTTACTCTGCAATTTCCAACCCGAGAGCTAAGAGTCCAATCAAAACACTAATCATAATTTTTCATCTTGCTAATTCATAAAGGTTTCTGGCACACGTTTTATGATTTACTTATTAATTAAATGTGATGACATTTTTTCGGCAGCCCAGTTTCATTAA
This sequence comes from Trigoniulus corallinus, assembly GCA_013389805.1. Classification (NCBI taxonomy): domain Eukaryota; kingdom Metazoa; phylum Arthropoda; class Diplopoda; order Spirobolida; family Trigoniulidae; genus Trigoniulus; species Trigoniulus corallinus. The sequence goes on from JAAFCE010001036.1 coordinate 16,489,809, forward strand.
TACATCAGGCGATATGCAAACAAATAGTGAAGCCGACAAAGAAATGAAGAATATGACTTAGAGATAGAAGAGTTGTCGCATATTAATTAATTTTTGTATCTAATTTTGGCTCATTCGTCCTACAGAGAATTTATTCCTAGTTACGTCTTTCCTGTCGTTCCATCTACGTAAATGACATTGGGATCCAGCATTTGTATAGCTTTCTTATAGCACAGGGCACGCGAGTCCAGAATTCTTTGATATTTTAGCTACCTTTTCTACCTGGAGTAACTAATAAACTACTAACCTTTTCCACGCCATCAGCAGGGCCGGGTACCTATTTTTGTCCCATTCTGTTGAACGGTATTTTTACGCAACCGGCTGCCAACCTAATGTTGCAACTCCGATGCTTACTCATCTAGGTCTACTGTTCGCCGACGGCCAAGGGTCCGAGTCCATACACCTGGAAATTACACCAACTAAACGTATATTTTACTCCGCTGAAGAAATGGTTATTTCAGGTAGGGTCTACAGATAACATCCTACACACCACATGGGGTCATGGCTTACTTTTCATCCGATGGAAGACGCACCGGGGACTTTTCTCTGTATTAGCCCAAAACAAGACAACCCACCTCAATCCAGTATAGAATTTACTGAAGCAGTAGAGTAGTCTACTATTTGGACTGTCAAACAAGATGTTTTGAGGGATGAAATTAAAATAAAGAGCAGCAAATGTTGCCTCATACTGAAAACTAATTTTTAAATTTCGACAACCTCTTAGGACACATTGATGTCTTGTGTGATAGGCAGGAGGATCCTAATGAAACGCAGGGTAAAGCTTTATCGGTCAGTGGTTAGAGCTGCTATGCTGTATGAGTCAAAGTGTTGGGCAGTTGAAAACAGAATGAGGGTAGCTTAGATAGGCTATGTGTGGGGGGGGGGGTCACAAGAACAGATCGGGTTAGAAACGAGTATGTCAAGGGTAGCCTAGAGGTGTGGGACATAGGAGAAATGCAAGTGGTGGGTGACCGTGGGTCACAAACAGAGTAGAGGTAGGCCTAAAACTACTTGGTGAAAGATAATTAAACGGGATATGGAAACTTTTGGGGTGATTATAGAAAGGAGGGGAGGAATGCCATGGCTGGGACAAAGGTAAAATGATAATGATCTTAGGACAACTGATGTTTTACACTCGGGACGCCGTGAAAAACAAAACGCCATTATGGTGTGTCGCATCATGCCCGCGATACGCCTGTCCGAAAGGGGAGCCTAATAACAAAATTACAAATTTTCAAAAAAAATCATCAATGAGCAGACGCCTTCAGGTGTCAAAAAAAGAAAAGAAATGACACAAGGTATTACAGTTAAAACTTGAAAGCTGTTGGCATGCTTTAGTAGAGGAAACATAAAAGAAAATAAATTTTGAATAAAGTCTCAAAAAGTTCCTTAGAGAGAAAAAAAAACAAATGTTAATGAAACTTTATTGATGGAAAGGGAGAAATGTAGAACATGAAACAAATAATAATGAATAGTTAATGAGGAAAGAGACATGTTTTGAAGATTAGATAGTAAGGAGTAAGTCAGAAGAAGGAAGGATTTGAACTCAGTGAAAACGAACAGTGTGAACAGAGACAAGAATGCACTACTTTCAGGATATAGACAAAACTGCAAAATAGTGACGCGCAGGTGTGATACACAGGTGAACCTTGGTAATTTAGTGGAAATGTAATTTGAACCAAGAAACGTGTTAAAATGGTTTGTCTATGTGGCTCAGTGGAATTGTGAGAACACGGTTGCAGGGGTGGACTCTATTGGGGCGTTCGATGTCACCTGTACGTAAAAGGTACTTTTTACATGGAATGAAATATGCGCATAGTTCCCAGCTCGTCTCTTGGTGGTCGGACAAAGAAAGTGTCCTCACGAAGTTAAACATGCAAAATGGGTTGAGTCATTAGGTCAGCAATCCTGCTCATCCTGGGGTGCCCCAGTGAAACAAAAATAGGCACCCATGCGTGCCATAGGCAGCCGACAGCGTAAAAGATGATGTGCAGAGACATCGAGACGTCGCCCGGTCAGGAGAAACTCAACGGTTAATTAGTGGGTAAAGAACTTGTGAGATGATGTCCGAGCCCCTGTTAATCTCGTGACGTGCATTTCCAGTTCCAGTTCCTGCGACCTTTTATCGATACAAATGAGAAAATTCAGGATTTCAGCTATCATAGGTTCATTCCAATGTACTTATAAATAATTACCGTGATTACTAACTATCAGAAAACTAGAGTGAACATGAACCATGCATTCCTAAGAATAAATTGCTCCTTCACGTTTATAATGTTGCAGGAGAAAACCTCGTTTTTTATTTAGCAACGTATTCTGTTCAGAATTGAGTTAGTTGTCGGTGACCACATAAAAAATACAACAAATACCAGCAAAATGGGTTAACTTACAAGAGTGACTTTCTATCTTTTTCGTTTGACATTCGGGAAGAAATTCAGGTCAACCATGTAGTTTTACCTGTATGCAACCACTGCAACATACCAACAATTCACACGCTATGTTTTACTCAGCAGTCAAAACTTTCATACATGGATGGCATGCCCCCCCTTATGAGAGGTAAACATATTTACTATAATATTGATACAAATGTTTACCCATGTCCCCTTCCCAGTGTTTGGAAATCTTCATTAATGCTGCAGGGTACAACGAGGCTGCTATTTTCCAAATCATTGACATCTTATTTGCCAATGTCTTCAAATCTTCAAGTGTGTGCTTTAACAGATCTTCAGACTTGGTCAGTCATTTATTTGTATTGAGCTTAAAGTTAGATATTGCTCTATTTACAGCATTCAATTAAATTACCATTCACTACTAATTTCTCTGAACTTGATGGATCACATGAAATGCTGCACAAATTACACTCCTATATCTAATTACTCTTAATTGGATTGCAAATCCAGTTTAACGTGTAGTGGAAGTAACTAAATTTAAAAGGCAACACTTCCCCTTACCTCCTTCCTTAATGTGACACCACGTAAGATTTACTGACAGTCAGAAAGTAATGCACCGTAATTTTTATCAGAGGACACAACTGCACTGTTTTTAACGCAGCAGTGTGCAGCACAAGAACTGGAGGCCAGACACCAGTTGTGAACATTAACATTTTTCAGCGGTGAAAGGCACTGCCAGTACCCTTGATCCAGCATTAAAATTTTCTGACGCGGTTGAAAGTCCCCTTTTCAGACCACGCAATGCTTTAGACTGGAACGCCCCTACAATGGAATTATTACTATAGGGTTGAGTAAGGCCTATAGGGAATGCATGGGTGACTTATTCAGGGGCGGATCCAGGATTTTCGTCGGGGAGCCATAGGCAGCGATTGGAAACGCAATTTTCATTTGTCAGTGTCAATGTCGACCCAAAATTTAGGGAAGGGTTACAACCCCAAAAATCCCCCCTTGGATCCGCGCCTGTTATTGGATAGTATTTTTACGCAGCCGGCTGCCGCTCTGATACCGCAGTCTCTGACTCATGAAACGTTCGCCTCCCTCTTTTCTGGGGATAATTGGTTTCCTTGACGAGAAATGCTCTATTACGTAGTTTTTATAGTATTTTTATAGGGTTTTCTTAGGTACGTCTCATCATCCGAAGGAATCTCATCCTTCAACTTTTCCTCGAAAAGACCATGGTACGAAAAGACCTCGACCAGGGTCGAACCTGCAGCCATAGACTCGCGAATCAACCATGCAACCCACTAAGTCAGTTATTTGCAACTCTTGTAATGTGACAAATATTGTCTTATCAATTGTAATACTTGTGAATGTGTTTACTTCTGTAGAAGCCATGCGTACATTTAGTTTACAATGTTAGTCTTACATCTAGTTGTGGCCCCTTGCACTCATTTCCTGCTTATGCCCAGTATTGGTGCCTGAGTATGGGACAGGATATAGCGATTTTGGAGCTGTTAGCAAAGTTAAATTCCGCATGTTTCTGACATTTGATTAGAAAGTTGCAAAGTGAAGAAAAAGTGCTCATATAATATCTTAGTTCACTAATTAATGTATTTAAAAAAAAAACCATATTATGCCTACTGGACATCTTTTCAATGTTGGTGCCGTGCCCCAGGCGATTGCCTCTGTTGTGTATGCCCAGAATGGATCCTGGCACTGTGTGATCGAATAAAAGACTCTTAACATACTTCATTCTCTCGCAAATACCCGAATTTCTTGAACCAAGATCTTGGAAAAAAAAGTTGTTAGATTTCAATGACAAGTGTACCAGTGGTGCAACAGTTTCGGTACATAGGATCACTTTTTCAGAGCAATGGGCAGATAGATTCCGACGTGACCCATAGGATTAATGCAGGATGGTTGAAGTGGAGGTAGGCAAGTGGTGTCCTGTGTAACCGCGCGCCGGGTCCCAATGAAGTTAAAAGGGAAAGTTTACAGAACGGTCGTTAGGCCCGCTATGCTGAATGGTTCAGAGCAGTGTTTTTCAACCATGGTTCCGTGAGGTCTGCCCAAGGGTTCCGCCAATGGCCAGGTAGATGAACTTCGGGTGTCTCTCTCAGACATTAGGCCACGAATTCAACTACTTTTGCTAACACACACACCTGTATCAATTAATGTTTTCTTCTGTCACCCGCGAAAGATCTAAATGTTCCAAAGGGTTCCGTTCCAATAAAAAAGATTGAAAAATACTGGTTCAGAGTGTTTAGCAGCAAGGAAGAACCTGAAAGGAGAATGTAAGTGGCTGAGATGCGAATCCTGCACATGACTGGGGTGTTACGAGTTGACAGAGTCCGAAATAATTTCGTAAGAGGTAGCTTGGGGGTGGGAGACATCGCGGAAAAGTTGAGTTGGTATGGACATGTGATGAGGAGAGAGGAGGAGCTTATTAGGTCCATTATGGGTCTGCACGTGATTGGGGCACCAGGGGTAGGGGAAGACCAAAACGGACGTGGGAGCAGGTGGCGTGCCTTCCCACCCCGTGCCTTCTTTTTCCTGAATTTCTACCTGATCACGCTCAGGCTAAAGAAAATTGTTCAAAAGCATTTTACTAATCTCCAAACAGCACTATTAAGAAGATCAAATTTTCTTTTTGTAACTTTCAATTCGGAAATTACTAATGCTTTTCAACATTTTGAAATACCCTGGAGAGCATCAACGAAATTCTGAAAAAGATGCAGGTTAATCGTAATTAGGAAGTATGTTTCATTATATGTACTCCCTCAATCAACTTGGTCTATTGCGGTTTTCAACTACTGTATTTGTGCTCCTTGAATTGGACTGTAGTTACAAATTACACGATATTTGATATTGTTTACGAACGTTCTGAACGACAAGTAATTCTTGATTCTATTTTTATTTTCATTCTTCAACATTCAAATCCGGACTCTACGAGCCGGTGAGTCCCCATTTACATAAGGAACCGAGGCTTTTAATTTATAAGAAGTTTGATGAGTGATGCACCGAATTTTGTCAGCAGCTTGTTAACGAACATTCCGCACAATAAGTGAAATTTAGTAAAGGACAACCAGTGGTAAATTCCGTTATTTGTCTCAGTAGCTCAGTAGTTAGCGCATGTGACATCAGGAATCCATGGTTGCAGCATCGATCCCGACCGATACAGATGGAGAAAGGAAGTTCAATGTGCGACTTCCGTTGCATGGGAAGTTAAAAGCCATATACGTGCAGATCAGCAAAATCATGAGTATAGAAGGTCGCCATTCTGGTGTTGATGAAAGAAGTTGCCCCCAAGAACGTGGCAGGCACTCAATATAATGCCCTAGGCCAGCAGTTCTCAAACTTTTTAAATTTTCACCAGATAAATAAGAATCAATATATCATCATCATACCCTTGTCCCGCCTGTGGCAGGGTCGGGTCTGTGGGCCCACTGAAGATGCTATGACTGGGAGCACCCCAGCCAGGCATCTGAAACCTTCAGCAAATATTGGCTAAGTTGTGTGTGGGGGATGAACCGCATGGTTCCGAAACCGCATTATACAACCAAAATAGAAATTTTTGGCAGGTAAACTAATGCTGTGTGGTTATGATATTGCATGATGTCTGACCTATTGCACAGTAACAATAATGCAACAGGAGTCAGGCTCATGCCTCAAATAAGAATCAATATATGTACTATCATAAATCAATATATCATTTGAATATGTTTATAATCAAAGTACCACCAAAACAAATATAATGCAGGCCTACCACAGTTTGAGAAACACTGCCTTAGATATTTTGATTTCTACCACAAGCAGGATTATCAGTCGTTACTATGATTAAAAATCCTGAAATACTGCTTGTCACAAATTATTTATAGGGTGCAGCTGAAGTGCGCTATGCGTTATACAAAAGGTCTATACAGTCATTTGGGCTTGCAATCAACATTTTGCACGAATCAAAATGTTTGGCAGTTTGAAGCCATGACAATGGATGTAGGTTACAATTGCTGGAGTGACAGGGACAGATTGAAATTCTTTCCATGAGGGCAACTTAGGGCTAGAGGGCATTGCAGATGTAAGCACACGTCTGAGTGGGTGGCACAACGACACAATGTAGCATGGTAAATGGGCAGGGTTTAGCATTAGCAGAGAGCAAAAGGAATTGGGGGGACGAGAACTGGTAGCTAAAACTCTGTCATGGATGGGAAACGGCAATGATGTGGATGATAATGACTCTGGTGTACTCATTGATGAGGTCGTTTCTTCGTCATCGCCACATTACAAAGCGCAGAATTACTGCGTTTGAATGTTTCATCAACTCAAATTAGAACAATAATAGCTTTAAACAGAAAATAAAAGTAAAACGGCAGGTAAGGATTCATGTATCGTGACTGTCAACAAATGACAATTAGGCCTGGAGTCTGATTCGTAATGAGTTGACTCTACTGAACTCTACTAAGCCAATATTCCACAAACTACTGTAGTAGAAAATATGGAATAAAAACCTGTGTATCCGGGGGAAAGTCATCTACAGAAATGATAAAAAAATTAATAAAAATGAAGTTGTGTGCAGCCAAGTTGCGTTGGACACACCAGTTCTCGTCAGATCAGTGAAGTCAAGCAGCGCAAGCCCACGTTAGTACCAACATGGGTGGTTGATAAAAAAATGTTTGGTGCTGCGTCCTCTACACCTACCTCCTCATCTCCCGCGAGCAGCCTCCTAAGGGTTCGTTCTGTTATGGCTGCTTGGCTTACTCCCCAACCCATGAAATTAATCCAGCAATCCAGTATTACTACATATGCAAATGAAATTGTGGGCTCTAATCTTAATAGAGATTTTTGTCTGAAAACATTTCTATCAGATAACGAATTATAATATCTCATCATCGTATAAGAGCATCTCCGGAGTGATCTATTGGATGGCATTTTATGCAGCCGCTGCCAATCGAATGTTGCAACCCTTACGCTTATTTATCGTCGACCTATTTTGATTCGTTAGGGCACGTTTTCTTCACCAACGCCTGGAGGAGGGCTCCTACACCTGAAAATTTCGCCGAACTACTACGAGAGTCTCTCTTGTCTGAAAGAAGCTAAGCCGCATCGGTCAAGGTTAGAACCTGTAACCGCTGACGTATTAGTGCCACCAAAACGAATACTCTTAGTACAATTCCTGGAATAGTAGTAGGCTAGGGTTGCCATACGTCCCGGTACACCGGGACATGTCCCGGTTTTGAGGTCTGTGTCCCGGTCCGACAGTCATTTGTCCCGGTCGATTTAAAATTTTCGCATGTTAAAAAATTATTTTCTGATAATATCATTGCATTCAGTACTGCGCATATGGAGTACATGCCTAGAGATTTGGTACAGATTCGTCCATGAAAGCACATCACATTTTGCCAGTGAAACTGACTGTTCGGGAATGATCCACCATTGATCCCTGGGGCAGATCCAGACGAGGGGCAATGCAGCAATTGCTCCCCCCTCACTGCCTGAAAGGGGCGCAACTGATGAAGCATTTTTGCATTGCTATCCCCATTTCTATACTGCCAGTCCAACAGTTGCAGTCCAATCTGTAGTTGGCTAAACCACTGAAGATAGGTAATTGTCAAAGGGCCACGAGAGGACCATTTTGTAATTGCTAGCTAGATGTATAGTCAGGGATTATGAATATTTAAAAATATTTGGGGCACACATTTTTTGAAGTTCTACCCCCCCCACCCAAATCCGCCACTGATTGATCCTAACGTTTTTTTGGGGGGGTCCTCTAAAATATTTTATATCTCAATGCGTTAGTGAAAGGATTATGGAATTTTTTAATAAAGCTATGAATGTTTATAATATGAATTCTTGCCATTTTGTTGAAAAAATATTTTTACGGGGAGATGTCCCGGTCGGTGTTCCGACAATTATGGCAACCCTACAGTAGGCCTAAGTTTTTGAGGTTTCTCTCTCTTCCAGTCTTGCATTGAAATTTCTTAACATTTATTTGCGAATGTTTTCAGCATTAGCGCATGAAGTGGATAGGAAATCATCCAGTGGAAAATTTTATATTTACTTTTTTTCCACCTTTCATGATTTGAATTCATGATGGGGAAAGACTGAAAGGGGATGTGGCGTTCAGTTCGAAAGCCAGACCAGGTAAAACCAAAGGCAAACACCAATTCACACGAGTTTTCTTCTCAACCTTCTGTTTATCTCTGCATCTTCCCAGTTTCATTTTTTAGTCTCTCTATCGACCATTTTACTCTTCCCTTTCATCTTTTCGTTTTCTCTGTGATTTTCGCCTTATGCTTCTCCTCTCTCTCTCTCTCTCTTTGCATCCCCCACCCAAACTTATGGATACGGAGGCCCATCAAAAAAGCAAATAGGTTCGTGAAAGAAGATTATTCTTATAACAGTTCACTTACATCGATGATTTCATATTTACTGCTATTGACACATGCATGAGTGTTGTTGTAATTTGGTATGTGCATTTTTTCCTATAAACAATTTTCTACTTTAATGATGAATTTGCGATACTCAGTAATTAATTTTTATCCATATTGTAGCAAAAGCATATACACGCCCTAAAGGTAAATTCTGAAACAGACTAGTGATAAACAGGAGTTGGTGAAGTGTGGGGGAAATAAGCAGTACTGGTACAAACGTATTCAAGACTCCCACAAAGAAGTAATAACAAGAATCGATCTCAAATGCTATCTTGTTGATTCGTTACCTTGCCGCCTTCAATCTTTGATATGTAGTGCACATCTAGCAAGTAACAACAGTGTTTCTGTGTGCTTCTCAACCTTGTTCAAGAAAAAAAAAACGTGAAAGCAACTTCATTTCATGAAAGTGGACGAAGGTCCTATATAGGCACATTCCTGTAAATGTCAGTCTAAAATAGACGAGATTTCTCATAGCAACTAGATCTGAAATGAAAGTTTTATAAATGGAAATAGGATGGCTTTATATAAATAAACGTTAGCTAGATGTGAAGTCGATTTTTCCCTCTCTCTATTCTTAGATAACCGTCTCTTCCTACGTATACTGCCCTTTCTACTTTGTGTCGATATTTTGTTCACTAAATTGTTATTAGGGCAATAGAGTGATAACAAGAATTCAATACTTGGCGTAATTCGCTTTTTTTATGCTTCAGCATCATTTTTCATTGCAGTCACGCTTCATTCTATTATGTTGCCATAATACATCAACTTCCATTTTTCTGCTTGAGTGCCACTTTATCAATTTGACAAAGTTTTCTTTAATAACGTCGATTCCTCAAGTTTGATAGGATAAAGACGACGCCGTCTAGATACTGCATGTATGAGAAAGTGCCTTTATTTAAAAATGTAGATTAGGCGAAGAAAGCCATTTGCCAATACTATAATCGAAATTTACTCTTTCATTGGCTTGTTTGAATTCTGAGAAAATGAATGGTTTCAACAGTTTCAATTTCCCATGACGTATTTCAGTGAAGTGGACCATGGATTATACAGTCTAATCGTGCATATTATTAATCACTCATTTTAATCTCTTGTACTCAAGTCAGAAAAATAGATAACCTAAAAATATTTCATTTCAAGATTGTTTATCATTTGTATTCATTTTCGACGATATTTAATTTCGAACACCGGTGTGCAGAAGGCAGAAGAAAACACCCTAGAAGACGTAGGTGTTACCATGCAAAAAAGCGGAGATGCTGCACACCGTCTGCGAGTTCTCACTCCCCACTCCCTCTTATCTCCCACAAGCAGCATCCTTTCCACTGAGTAGGACATAGGACATTGTATTCATGCCTACTTCGCCCTTCCCTTAGCCAGTATGCATCTGATAACCTGCATCTTCGTGATGGACCACAATAGCACTTCTTTCTTCTCCTCTCTTCTCAGAATATGGCCATATCATCTCAATCGCTGATCTCTAATGCGTTTTTAAATGTTCCTCCCCATTCTCAAACTAGGCCCAATATATTCATTCCTAAACCAATACGATCTGGAAACTCCACACATTTTACCGATATTTCGTATGCATATAATAAAATGCGACTAAAAGAGTTGCGACTATAAAGGTTAGGGCAGTAGTCAGTCGTCCCGTCAGTCGTATACAACGATAATCTAACAGCTAGGCAATGAGTTGCCGACCTCCTCCAAACTCTCAGGAATATTGATCACTAAGCTGGGGGATAGGTAACGAGAGTGTGTGTGTGGGTGACACATATTCTGCAGCTGGGCCTGATATTCTCAGAGTGCAGAGTGGAACAGAAGGGAGGCTGACTAGATCGCGCTCAAGAATTTATGTACTTGTATGTGATGAACAGAAACTTAGTTAAGAGTAGTTTGAGTGACTGTATTCAGTTGGGCACACCAGTTCTCGTCTGATCACCGAAGTTAAACAACGCAACCCAGCTAGTCCTAGCTGGAACTCTGGGTACTGCTAATACCCAAATCGTCGTAACAGCGTAGTGTCTGTGCAGACTCTGCACTAGACCTACGCAGTGGACGGGGCTCTAACGACCGTTGTAGTTGAAGGGCCCTAAAACACCAAAACAAACTGGCGAGTAGTTTGCTTGCTTGTTTGAATTATAGGGTCCATCAATTACTATTATGGTTTTATTGGTCTTATTAGATTGTAAGGATTACAACGTCTCTTCTCAAACATGTCAAACATGATAAAAATATGATATATTTTTTTAGCTAAATTGAACAAACATCTAACATGTATACCACAATCGTCATGAGCATTGTGAACATGATTGATGTGCCTGTAAGAAATACCTTTGTGGCAATTTGTCCTATGACACTCCCAACCTCAGAGTGAAACATTTTCACAGCTGTCGTGCCAGTATCTAATCATTAAATTTGGAAATGAAAGTCAAGATACGTCAATGTTAGGTGAGATCATTCACAGACTTCCATTACAGTGACTTTTACAAATTCTCAACTTGTGAATTTTCAACATAAGCTGCTACAGCCATAGTCAATAGCTCAGGTTGTTAACAGGAAAAGGGAAAGTAATGGAGTCATTGCTGTCAAGAATCCCTAAGGAGATCAACAAAGACGTCTGAAAACGCAATACATACCTTTTAAATATGTCAATTGCAAATCTCGTGAATCTCATCGACATAGCAACATAAACATATTTTTAGTAGAGCATGCTTTCTGGTTGCTTAGAGAACGGGTTGGGGACTAAGCCATAACAGGCCGAAGTAATATCGGGAAAGTGCACATCATACTGAGAAAGTGCACATCACAGCAATAGAGGAGCAAACGCTCTGCTTTAAATTTACTACAATAGTTTGAAATTTGATAGGATTAAGATTTGGTAATTGTAGGATATGCAATCCATTGCAGCAGAATTGACATTTATTTAGTCAATTACATAAATGACATAGTAGAAAGTTGATGTTTTTCAGTTCATGACGGAGTCTTCTCATCACATGTCCACACAACCTCAATTCATTTTCTCAACTTTTGTCTCGGTTTCCCCACCTCCAAAGCAATCATTAATATAATATTTCCTAATTCTGTCTGCTCTCGACACCTCAGCCACGTACCACAGTAATCTCCTTCGCTCTATCTCATCCCAATGTCATGGCTTTCTTGCACTGGCCAACATTCTGATCCAAATGGCATTGCAGGCCTGACTACTACCCAGAGTCGTAACGGGGGTATGAAGCGCCTGTGGGAAGTGTCTAACTTTCGCTTGCCAGTAACCCAATAATTACAAAAAAACTTAAACATTTTGCGCCCCAAACTCAGTTACGCCCGTGGCGGCTGCCTTCTTCGCCACGCTCTCGTTACGGCCCTGCTACTACCTTGCAGAATTTCCCTGTATATTTTTACCTGGCCCCTCTGATCACACAGGACTCAATTTGCCTGTCACTGTGATGACGCAGTGGCGCCGCATGAGTAAAAATCGGATGTGTGAATCGGTCCTTATAGGGTCCCTTCATTTTGAATACAATAGTCATATTTCCTTTTCTTTTTTTATAACTTTCTTCATTGGACCTCTGTATTGTAATGTAACCCTTTGGCTGCATCTGACGTATGGTCCTGTGGTGAAAAGCGTTGCATGCCCATTGGGGTTAGCTCTTGTCGCTCAGAATGACCATAGATGTCAGCCAGAGAAAAAAAAAGCAGTTCTTCTGGTGCTAGCAAGGACCCAAGACATGAAGAGAAGTGACCTCCTCATTTTTTAAATCGTTTATGTTATATGCGTGTGCAATAGGTAAGCCACCATGCAATATTATAACCAACAAAATATTAATGTACCTGCCAAAATTTCTATTTTGGTTGTGTAATGTGGTGTTGGAACCCGTTAGGTAGGCCTGCATCCCCCACAGATAACAAAGCCAATATTTCCTGTGGGTTCCAGGCACCTGGCTTGGGTGCCCCCAGTCAGAGCATGTTCATTGGACCCGCAGACCCGACCCTGCCACAGGCGGGATAAGGGTGTGATGATGATATCTTGTTTGCATGTGTACACGAAAAGAACAAACTGAACAGAATAAAGTTTAGTTTCCATTATGTGAGTGGGCCTAAAACTTAATTCGGGTTGTGATACAGCCGATCGGCAACATCCTCACATATAACGCTCTGCCTAAATAAAATTGATCGTCGGAATGTTAAAAGAATTTTTGTGGTTGACCCAAAAGCAAATTCAAGAATTTATTTAATTATAGTCATCCATTTATTGCATATGTAACTCATCATTATTAGTTTTAGCGAGACGTCCTATAACCTCTAAGTGCAGTAATGCATCCTACGACATACTTTTTTTGTGAATTGTTGCATCCACAATAAAATGTTGATCAGCTGAAGGAGAAAGTTTTGAGACTACGCTAACGAATCCATGTATAATTTATTTGATTTTAATTTCCATCGGTGCACTGAGAACCCGCCTCGGTGGCGCAAAGGTAGTGCGCTAAACTACTGCACCAGTGGTTCCAAGTTAGATATTTGGATCGAGGTGGGTAGGACTCTTTCGGGCGAGAAGAGATTTTCAGTGCGCTACCGTCAGGTAGGAATTAAAGCCATGGCCCCGTGTGGTGTATACAATAGCAACTGCGTGATAAAGAAGTCTTTTTACATGCAACGAGAAGATCGGCAAAATTCCCAGGTGTAAGAGCTCGCCCCCTGTCATCGGTGGAGGAAAAGTAACCCAACAAAAGTATTAATTTGGCAGTCAGTTGCATAAAAATACCGTTTTAAAGATCACCCATGTGTCCCGACCCTGGCGTAGGAGGGAAAAGGGTTACTTGCGCAAGCGGACTGAGATTTAGTGTAGTAAAAATCAGTGACATAATTTTTAATGCAGACCCCCCCTCTCCCGTCCTAAATAAATTCTGCATATAGGGTTGAGACATACTTTGAAATTGTACATATGTAAAACTGTGCTGAACCAATTATCTTCAATTTAAATACGTTCGGGTTTTGTAGAGTAAAATTTACGCAAATGTTTAAGTGGTGCCGGCATCGGTGCACTTCTAGTTGAAACCATTTTCTATCATAAAGAGGAATTGAACTGAATGGCATCCTTTTCAGGAATAACGTTTGAATTCTTAAGTTGTCATTTGTGTACCCTGATTTTCTGAATGCATTACCTTGCATTGGGGAGAGCCTTAAGCTCCTTAGAGGATTATCATTCAATAGGTCCTATGTTTTTGTATTCCATTTCCTAATTAGGGAGTTTTTTGTTGTTTGCTCTAACAGCTGCAATGATCACTTTCAAAGTTTTGTTTCTATCCTAGAAGTTTTTTCCCCATGTTCATTAAAATGTATGAGCCACATTCTGTTGATATTTCAAAAGCGCTTTACAGCTTTCATTTTTAAAATTTCGGATTGATGTGTTGAGTTATTGATGAGAAATGCCTACTTAATGATTGTGTTTAGTACAGACAGTCAGAATTTTTATTTTGAAATTCTGAATAGTCATCACTTATAAAACCTACTTCATCCATCATAAATTTCTCATTTTTTCTAGGGGGTTCACATGTAGATATGATGTCATATGCGCATACAGTATTTTGACGAGGGAACGCCAGTAGCTTACGTTTTTTTTGGGAAACAGTTAGGACGGTAGGGCACCGTTATGGTAGTAAATACAATACAATTAATGTTCTGTGATTTCCTGTTACGGCCAATAACTGTGCCTTTTATCCCAGTGTTAAACTCTCCCCTACCGGGATTCTGTTGTGTTTGGAGTAGGCTACAGTTCCAGTTGTCACACAGTGTCTGGTACTGGTGTTTATCGATGCAACCCACGAATCTTAATTTCAGGTGCGTTAACATCTATCACTAATAACAGCTATCACTAATACTGTAGGTGTTGTTTAGATTTACATTTATTGATACCTAATCTCAAAGAGCGACATTTATTGCAAATTAAATAAGCGACTCAAATATTGGTGGCAACCTGAAACATATTAGCATTAATTTCAACATCAAAAACATAATTCTATATTAATATAATATTCTCCAGGCCCCAGGCTAGTAGAGTTCACCCCTTTGGTAATGCTAAAAAAGAAATAACTTGGATTACCTGAATATTCTAAGGTCACTATTTAACGCAGAGACGCCTTTAAGTGCTATAATTGTAATTCGTTAGAGAGCTAGATGCGATCCTCTTTATTATCACGGTCTTTGATAAATAAAATTAAAACCAAAACCCCAAATCACTTCATTGAGTTAATGCCTATAAATGAAAGGTAAACAGAAATGACTAGAACTTAGCCTCCTTCAAGTTTCTGAACTTCAGTTGGCAAAGTTCCCATCTTAGGTGATATTTATAGGCTAATAATTTATGCAGCCGGCTGTCGACCTAATGCTGTAATCCCCACAGAAGCCGGATGTTGGAATCACGGACAATGTTATCAATCGGCTATTGTTAATACAATCAGTCGGTACCAAGCCACATACTTAATGTTATCAAGAATGACTGGTCCCACAGCAATCACAATAAGTGGCGCTTACTGTAATTCCATGTAGCAAGGGTTCTTCTACGTGTAAGACACCCCACGGAGCGGCAGAATCACTAATGCAGTAATCCAGCATGCGATTTTTGCACACCGAGGCGGATGGATTCTTCCTACGAGGCAAACACCGGAGTGTTTCAGCCTGTTTGTCGGATTCTGCTCTATAGTGTTATCTGCATAGGTTTAGGGGCTCCTGCAGCAAATCTTAGGAATAAAGGTGAGAGAAATGGTAAATGGACCAAGAAATGGAGATTCGCTATAGCAAGGAGATGTCTTCCAGTGGTTTCCTTTCGTTTTCCACTCAGGTCCCTCTAAATGGCAAAGTGGCAGAAACAACTTGAGTAACTAGCCTAGATGACATTTCGCTTGTAAGTTCTGACTTTAAACAGATTCGAACCTGATATTGATGATTGTAACTTTCCACAAATAGCTTTTAACCCTTTTATTGTATTAACCGTCAGAAGAGGAGAGAAGGAGCTGGTTAGGTCCATCACAAGGATACAGGTTTTGGAAACATCCAGGGCAGAGCAAGACCTAAGAAAACATAGGAG
Organism: Trigoniulus corallinus; assembly: GCA_013389805.1. NCBI lineage: Eukaryota > Metazoa > Arthropoda > Diplopoda > Spirobolida > Trigoniulidae > Trigoniulus > Trigoniulus corallinus. The sequence continues at coordinate 16,505,744 of JAAFCE010001036.1, forward strand.
CACTCTGTACAAAGGTATATGATAGCGTTTGGGGTAGATAAGAACCTGGTAAGTGATAGGAGGGTTTGTTTTGTTTCGTTGGTGTTTTAGACCCCTTCAACTACAAGGTCATTAGAGCCCCGTCCACTGCGTAGTTCTAATGCAGAGACTGCACAGACACTACACTCAATGCGAGGATTTTTGGGTATTAGTGGAAGTTTTACCAAGCGGCCACCATGTCAATGGGCCTCCTAACTGGGGTTGCGTTGCTTCAGGCGAGAACTGGTGTGTCCAACGCAGTAAGCCGCTCCCGTGATAGACGGGAGTGGAGAGCCAGTTCATTATTTTCATGACGTCACCAAATATGGTTTTCAAGTTAAGTTTCTCTTTCCCTGCCTGTGGCACGGTTCGGGTACACTTTTGTCACGCTGGAACCGGGAACACTGGCGAATTATTGGACGGTGCTTCTGTAACCCCGTCATTATTTAACGTCACATTGGCATATTTCCTTCGTGGAACACTTTCAAATCTACAGTTATATTTTACTTTTTGAGATCTCTTATGTGGAGGGGACTCCGTATGCAACACAGGGGGAGCCATGACTTTACTTCCTATATGAAAGCCACACTTATGACATCCCTCGCTCTCCGAAAAGAAAGCCAGAATCTATTCTGCAACCATGCGCCTATGCTGATCACTAAGCCTTACACCTAGAAATTTTTCTAATCTACAGGTACACTTTACTTCTTAAGAACTTATATGTGGAGGGAACACCATACACACTCGTCTGAAAGGTGCGATTTAGATTCCGCCTTTAATCCTAATTCACTACACTGCAAGCAGCATTCTTTGGCCAATTTGGCAGTGGAAAGACTAACTCTCAAAGAGTATTATATTGCTGAATGGTCCTTGGGAAAGAAGACCAGTAGTACGAGTCTGTCTGGGAAACCCACAGGCGGGCTGCTCATGGGGCAGACAAACCTAGGCGGCTAATTTCAGAAGTATTTCCTTGCCATGCAGTCTACCGGTCATTTAAAATGCTCATAGTTCTGGGGTTCCCAAATTTCACTGATTGGTGGGACCTTTTCTAAATGTTGGCTTTCTCGAGGCGCCTTGTTGCAGTCATAGCAATACATTGGCAATGGGGCAAATGCCAAGGGTGTGAGGGAAGCTCAGACAATTTAGAACTGCGTTAAATTTAATGTGGGGGTCGGGCGATGAACCTACTTGCCTAGGGGGAGGGGCTGTAACTCCCGAGCCGGGCCTGGGGAAACCACACTGGACTACAATACTCCAGAATCGATCGTACCATTGAAATATAAGCTGTTTCCTTTAACTCCTTTGTGCTGTCCCTGAGGACTCTACTAATCAGACGGAGGAATTGACCAGCCCTCCCAATCAAGTTACCAATACGACCCCTCCAATTACCTTGGCTATTTAAAACAATTCTAGGTGTTTATGTTGTCCTGTTGTAATTGTGCACAGAATGATAACCCTTCATCCAATACCCAAGCAATACATGTGTCATCAGCAAATAGTTTAAGGAAGAAATGGATATCAAGTCCTATGTCATTCACATAGAGCAGTGCTCCGCAACCTTTTCACACCTATGGCACACCAATGTTCTTCCTAGAATTCCATGGCACATCAAAAGCTAAAATACCGTATTTATTCCAATAAACGCCTGCTGTTTATTTATTTCGTGGCGTTTTTGGTGCGGCGTTTATTAGAAGGCGGCCACCAACCTAACACAGCTGGCTGCCAACCTAATCCGTCAAACCCTAGTTTGATTTGTAAGATAGGCCTACTACATTGCTTCCACCGATGCCATGGGGTGAGCCCCTACACCTGGAAAATGAAGAAGGCGAAAGAGGTCTAGTACTTATGAAGTACTAATGAAGAAGGCGAAAGAGGTCTAGTACTTAGGATCAACGTTCCTTAGCAATAGGGAAATAGACTCTGATGTGACTCATAGAATCAATGGTGGATGGTTGAAGTGGAGATGGGCAACCAGTGTCCTGTGTGATAGGAGGGTCCCAACGTAGTTGAAAGGGAAGTTTTACAGGGTGGTGGTTAGACCAGCTATTATGTATGGATCAGAGTGTTGGGTAGTGAGGAAGAGCCACATCAATGGAATGCAAGTAGCTGAGGTGTGAATGCTGCAGTGCATGAATAGAGTGTCAAGAGCTGATAGAATTATTAATGAGTATATTTGAGGTAGCCTGGTATTCTTTTTTGCACATATGGAACCTTAACCACTGTTTGAAGTTGCCATTGTAGAAGTCCAACTTAGGGTAATCAAAAATCGAACGATGAAAAACTAATACAGTAATTGGGATGAGAATCCTTCAATAAGCGCCATAAGTGCTGCAAGCGGCAAGCGCCATAAGCACTGCAAGTGCAGCGGCGATTATTGGAGGGCGGCGTCTGTTTTTTTTTTCCACAATGAGGATGCGGCGCTTATTAGAGGGCGGCCTTTATTGGAATAAATACGGTATATAGCAATGGCATAGCTAGGGTGGGGTCGCGTCCCACTCTGAGAGCCAGGTATTTAGGGGCGACCAAACTATGGTAGTTTCCCTTTTTTGTTCCTTGAGGAGGTGTAAAAAAATGTCTTTCAGCATTGGAGCATCAAATTTTTCACCGCTCTGGACAACATGAACTCCAATTTAGTTTTCAGCTTTAGGGCTTCAAATTTTTCACCACCGAGAGCAACATGATCTCCAGTTATGCCACTGACAAATTTTGCAATAAATTTTAGAAGGCTAAAACGCGAATATTTCATTGCAAGTATCCTCGTCATTGTGTTTGATCTATCGAATCTATTGAAACGTTATTTAGTTAGAAAATTATCTTATTTGACTGTGGCACACCTGAATCGGCTCAAGGCACACCGGTTGCGGAGCACTGACATAGAGAATGTACCAGAAAGGCCTCTCTCCCAAAATAAGGTAGAATCGATCCTTCAACCTGTTAACTACTGAGTCACAAAAAAGACACATTCTCACATTGTGTGAGGAAGGGGAGGTAAACTATTTTGATCATGCATATAGCCATTATTTTAATTTTGCAAATGGGAGCTATTTTGAGTAATAAAAATGCTGAAATTAGTGGAATAAAAGCAATTTCATTTTCAACAACCATCGTATGTATAATGTAATACAAAGACAATTACTAGCAATACTGGTATTCTATTTAATATTCAGTAAAGGTTCAGTCAAAAAAATTAGCAAAAAAGTAATGAATTATTAAACAGACGAGCACTGAAGTATTAAGATTGTTGAGTTGCATGCGAATATTTCATTCACAAATAGTATCGCCTGTACTTTAAAGGATTCTTACTAGAGTATTATAAACTACTTGAAATATTTTGAGGAAGAACGAAAATCAATGAGTTGAATTGGACAGCACTGAAAAGCTCTATGTTTCGTTACATTTCTAGTCCTTGGATATACATATATTCTACATGAATAATGGGATCCTCCTTTTAATTTCATGCAAATCAGTATTCCGATCTTGATTTCAATTTCTAAAAATTTCACAAAAGCCTTTAAGTAATAATTTGCAAAGGTTTTTTTTTTTTTTGCTTGAGACCGAGGAAGAGATAAATAGCAAGATTTCGTTCTTTACTGCCTAAAAGACAAGGAAATCGTTATTTTTTCAATGGTCAATGGATCTTTTTCTGGTTGATGGTTTTAGAAAGCCCCTACTACAGCAACGTTAATCAAATGAAACGAAACTTAATAATGACACTCAATGCAGAAGGTCCTGACATCACAGAAGTATCTTGGATACCCGACAGATGTACAATATCGTAGATACAGAAGTTTAAAACTCTGATTATTTTGCGAATCTATAAAGGCAAGGTGAATCTTGAGGTTAGCAGATGCGATCCAGGAGGACACAATTACCGGCTTTTGTAAAAGTTGGTCAGATCCATCACCTTTAACCTATCTACAAATCTCCAACTGCTTTGAACGCACCATGGTTCACCAATTCACAAACGGCTTTCAAACAAATTCAACTAGGCCTACAATCTGAAAACAGGGCATCCAAGCTCTTTGTGATATAGTAATGCATACTTCCCTTTTGCCGCAAAGAGGTCATCTGCCTGCTCTTAGGACTGAATGTATACCATGGGCTCACGGTACAAGTCTACATCCACCGAGCCACAAAAATGAGATATTTGAACAACAAACTTGAAATGATTCAGAAAAAAATTCCTGAACTATTTGTAATTTTATTTTTTCTCTTTGATCATTATAATCAGGGAAAGGAGGTAAAAAAATTGACAAACTGTTTCAAGTAAACCTATATCTAAGTTTTCAGGTGAACGCATAATGATACAGACATTTAAAAGCAATAAAATTGGGGCTTGATCCTCCTGTACTTGGTCATATGAGTTTAATCCTTACCTAATTAGTCAGAGATCAAAAGAGCCATACGAGTCTCAAATACCACGACAAGAAAAAATTTAAAGAATATCAGTAAAAGTGGATGGGTGACCATAGATGTGAGGTTCAGGGATTGTGTTTCTTTGTGACATAGCATGTTTCCTCATAGCAACCCCCAACGTTTATTTTTGTGGCCCGCAATGACTCTTGGCGGATATCGTGTGTTTGTACTTAAAAAGTTGGGAAGGGTTGAACAGAATTAACGGATTTCATGATCATATTTCTTTAAATATTGAAAGAAACTGACATACGAAAATCAGAAGGAATTTTATCCCTTGAAAAAATGGCTCGTGACTGATACGAGCAAGACACCCCTGATGGAAACCAATCATTCACAAAGTTACTAAATAGTGGATTGACGTGACAAAATTCCCCGAATAACCGATGTATTGCTTAATCCTATTTGTAGTGGTTATATCGGTCACAGGACCCCAATAGTCCTGATTGTTGTACCAATTGAGTGTAACTATCTCCTTTTTTTAAATGAAGACTAAAGCCACAGAGTTATTATCCTGTCAGGTTCGCTTGGTCTCTCTATTTCTGTCCAGGACATTAATAATAATCGCCAAGTGTCATTCCTAGTTAGGAGTGACACCAAAAAGACAGAAACTGTAATGGTCTCCAACAGACGATATTAAAGGATTTGACAGTAATTGAAAACCAAGTTGGAAAACTGACACTTTTACATGTGGATTAATGTTGAATTATACTCGTATAATCAAGTCGTATTTTAATAAAAAAACAGGAAAGTCCTTTCGCTTTAACGTTTGCCTTTCTTTTAGGTTCTTTGACTCCCTCTGAATCAGCCGCATTAAAAAAAACCTCCGGTATCCAAGTATGGGCGTAGGTTACCATCTGGAGACATAATGAATACTGGATGTTGAAATACAGTAAAACACGGTTATAACGCTTTGTTGGGGACCAAAAGGAACAAACGTTATAACCGTGAAAACGCTATAGCCATGAAATGCCTTTTTGTGCTTTTCCATCCATAATACCGCGTAGTGGTAAAACGACATGTTGGGGTACATACTGTAAATGATTTCCCTACGTGTACAGTAATCAACAATTGATTATTGCTTCATGGTGGATGGCTGCTTCCACCTCTGGATGTCGTTTGCTTGCAGGTGTTTCAGGGCCCTTCGACTACTAGGTCATTAGAGCCCCTTCCATAGTGTAGTTCTTATGCAGAGACTGCACAAATACTACATTAATGCGACGATTTTTGGATAATAGTGGTACCCAGCTTTCCCAAGTGGCCACCCATGTCAGTACTAAATGGGTTGTTGTTGTTTGTTGGTGTTTTAGGGCCCTTCAACTACAAAGGTCATTAGAGTCCCGTCCAAAGCATAGTTCTTATGCAGAGACTGCACAGACACTACACTAATGCGACGATTTTTGGGTATTAGCAGTTCCCAGTTTTCCCAAGCGGCCAACCATGTCAGTACTAGCTGGGGTTGCGCTGCTTAACTTCAGTGATCAGACGAGAATTGGTGTGTCCAATGCAATTTGCCACTCCCTCTCTGGATGTTGAGGCACACATATTCTCTTGGTATCTTGGCTGACCTCTACACAAGTTCATTGTAAATTGTCTTACCACCTCAATTCTAGGTCGCTTGCGTCATTACCACTAAATACATTCTGCACATATGCAACATTCCTAATCAGGACATGTGCACGGATATAGCGTTTGCCGTGGAAGCAAACGCTATATCTGTGACTCTCTACCATTAAAAAGCCATAGGCTCTGCCGGGACCAGCCCAAACAGACACTATAGCCGTGAAAACGTTGTAGCCATGAACGTTATAAACGTGTTTTATTGAGTAAGAAAGAATGATATCCAGGGGACCATCTCAGTTATAGCTAGTGTGGAAGACATAATTATGGACTGACTATTCTCCAGCTAATGGAGTAAGTAACTGGGTATCCGCCTCGTGGGCAGGCAGAATAAATTCCATTGGAGACAAGATGGTGGATGCTCTTCTTCCATAGTACCTTGAATTACACTAGTCTGTTGCATCCAATGTAAAAAGTGCATTTAATTTAATTATTAGTACATCTTAAAACGAGTACAAGAGCCTTAATGTAATCAATGTCACCTGAACTCAGCGTCATCTGAAATGCCTGCCTACATTAGGACACAAGTTACCTAATTTGGTAGTTATTAATACTAGCCAAATGTTTCCTCAGAACGGAACGCTTTAGGCAACGCCACTTGGGAATGGGATTCATATTTTTATTGGTGCACAGTGAGATAACTGAAGGTAATATGTATTATCCGGATTTATAAAAAGCAGAGCACACATTATAATTGAAGTTTAACTCCTGTTCGTCGTTGATCAATAATTCATCTTCAAACGTGTTATTGTCTTACATGCCTAGCATCATTTTCAAGAATGTCATTAATGATAAATGGTACTTTTTATGCAGTTGAAAGTAATTTCATTAGGAACAGTGTAATTGTCATCGATTTTTTCTTTCAACCACATCGGGGGAGAGGGGGTGATGGTGGGGAAATTACATTTTGTCAAAATTTCAAAGTAGAAAGAAATAAAAACTAATTAGGCCTACATGCATTAATCGGTTAGTCTATCTCAAGAGTCGATTTCTAGAACAGAAACTCTCAACTCTACATACTATCATATGAAAATATCTAAACAAATAATCACTATCGTTATCACTAACCCTTTTCCGGCCCTTGGCAGAGGTCTGGAACCCATTTCTGTCCCATTGGGACACCCATCGGTAATTTCACACAGCCGGCTGTGTGAATCCAGCAAACCCTAGTTTGATTTGTAAGATAGGCCTACTACATTTCTTCCACCGAATGCCATGGGGTGAGCCCCTACACCTGGAAAATTTCCAGAACTACACAGGATTATTTTACGCGCACCACATGAAGCCACGGTTTTATTTCCAATCCAAAGAAGCAAACGCTACCTGCCTTGGCCAGGATCGAACTTGCCTCCACGTTAGGGTTGCCATACGTCCCGTTACACCGGGACATGTCCCGGTTTTGAGGTCTGTGTCCCAGTGTCCCGGTCCGGCAGTCATTTGTCCCGGTCGATTTAAGATTTTCACATGTTAACAATTATTTTCCAATAATATCATTGTATTCAGTACAGCGCATATACAGTACATGCCTAGAGATTTGGAACAGACTCGTCCATGAAAGCACATCACATTTTTCCAGTGAAACTGACTGTTTGGGAATGATCTACCATTGATTCCAGGGGCGGATCCAGACGAGGGGCAATGCAGCAATTTCTCCCCTCTCACTGCCTGAATGGGGCGCAACTGATGAGGCATTTTTGCTCTGATTTTTGCATTGCTATCCCCATTTCTATATTGTCAGTCCAACAGGTGCAGTCCAATCTGTAGTTGGCTATTCCACTGGATAGGTCATTGTTAAAGGGGCAGGAGAGGACCTTTTTTGTAATTGCTAGGTAGATGTATACTAAGGGATTATGAATATATAAAACTACTTGGGGCGCACATTTTTTGAAGTGCTACCCCTCACCCTGATTCGCCCCTGGATCCGCCACTGATTTCCCAACGTTTTTCTTTGGGTCCTCTAAAATAATTTATATTTCAATGAATTAGTGAGAGGATTGTGGAATTTTTTAATAAAGCTATGAATGTTTATAATATGAACTCTTGCTATTTTGTTGAAAAAAATATTTTTAAGGGGGGATGTCCCGGTCAGTGGTCAGACAATTATGGCAACCCTACTCCACGTCCCCTATGCGCCACCGAGTAGGGTCATTAATAAACAAGGAATTAACAAACGTTATTTAATGATAATGTATCAACAGCGAAAGCAACTCCTAACCCTTTTTTCGCCTATGGCAGGACCCATCTTGTCCCTCTGAATGGACACAAGGGCGATATATTGGTCATAGTTTTTCTGCAGCCGGTTGCCGACCAAAGCTGCAACCCCTATGCTTATTTATCGTCGGTCTACTGTTTATTTTTGGGGAATTTAATGATAATGCATCACAAAATAAAATTGAAATGGTTTTGGAGGTCCTAAGTACCTACTTACAGTTCATGATTCTATACTTGACATCCGTGCTGCATGAAAGGAGATCTTTGAAATTATAAAGCCTATTATGTCATATGGTAATAATGGCGACACAGGCCTATAGGCGACTCACAAAGACGAAGATAATGACAAAGTCTAATTTCTCATTAGTTTTTCGGATCCTTCAGGTATACGAGTGAACCGTTGACATTCCTAAATTTTAACGCCGTACCAGTCGTTAATGGATGGAAGTAACCAACATTACCGACAAAAATAACGTTAGCTCCGATGTCATTCTCCAATTACAACGTTTTTATTCAGGCTCTATGACTATACTATGCTTGTTCAACCTATTGGTAGCTGAAAATTAGATTTCACGAGTTGAGTTCATGGTAGGCTACACAGATTTGATCCTACTAACACGTGGGTGATTTCTTCCCGGAAACAGGAAAACATCAAATGAGCCTGGCTGTAAGCCGGATGGCCTGATTTCATGTGGTGTGCGTGCGTGCATACAAACGAACTCTCATTTTTATCATCACATCATTATTTTAAGGTCCTAATTCTACCAGACGGGGGATGGGGGAGAGCTAAAATTATAAGAACGGGCAGGAAACATCGCTCACTTAATCCTATATGATAGAAACATTCTTTAGATCTCCAGATACCAGAAAACGAACCCCTGATAACGGCCTCGGACGAACCAGGGTACTTTGAGTTCAAGGCGTGTGGGCTTTAACAAACGTCCTATACCGCTGTTGGGAATTCTTGTTATACACAGTAATAAGGAAAAAAAGAGGTTAATGAAGTTTTTAGCGTTAGTAGGTGATATAAATTTCCAGAGGTAATTTACCGATCTACACATACAGTATTTTGCCAATGTGTAAAAGGTGCTTTCATCTGCATATGATTCACAGATTGCCACTAAAGACGGGGCGGTAAACAAAGAGGTCACTTTTCTCAGTCAAGCTACGCACGAGAGTCCCAAAGTCTTTCCACATGTAGTCCCTACATACAGGGCCGTAACGAGGGCGTGGCGAAGAAGGCGGCTGCCACGGGCGCAACTGAGTTTGGGGCGCAGAATGTTTAAGTTTTTTGTCATTATTGGGTTACGGGCAAGCGGAAGTTAGACGTTTCATACCCCTGTTACGGCACTGCCTACATATACAGTATTTCTAGTTTACATATCCTGAATTAAGCTTCCATAATGCAATATCCACAGGCGGCTCATTGGGCAGGCAAACCTAAGCCGCTGCCTAGGTTTGGGGTCCCCAACCTAATCATAGTCCTGGGGTTCCCAAACTTATGATTGGTGGGACCTTTACTAAATGTTGGGTTTCTCCAGGCGCCTTGTTGCAGAACCTTAGCCATGCATCGGCATTGGGACAAATGCCACAATGACACAACCACAGAGATTGAAGTTTGTCTCGCGACTTCCTGGTCGAGGTCTGCGCCGGCGCTTCTTCCCCAGTTGGGTGCTGCAAATTTCCCCTTTCCTACATCCCCTACACCTACCTCCTTCTCACCCGCGAGCAGCCTCCTAAGGCCTGGTTCACACGGCAACCTATTCGATACGATATTTCTCGTACACGATTTTATCGAATACGAGACAGAGTTTCACATGGCGACTATTCAATTCGAGTTTTCACTTATAGAGGGACACTGCAGGGAAGCACAGATAGTAAGTGAACTAACAGTCGTCATCACGAATGCACGCATTCAAGGGGTCCACTTATTACAGGCCTGGGAGCGACTTATTGCATTGGACACACCAGCTCTCATCTGATCACTGAAGTTAAGCAACGCATGCCCAGCTAGTACTAACATGAGTGGCCGTTTGGGAAAACTGGGTACTGCTAGTACCCAACAATTGTCGCATTAGGGTAGTGTCTGTGCAGTCTCTGCATTAGAACTACGCAGTAAACGGGGCTCTAATGACCTTTGTAGTTGAATGGCCCTAAAACAGCAACAAACAAACAATTACAGGGCAGTGGTTGAGCCAACTATGCTATGTGGATCAGTGTTGGGCAGTGAGAAAGACTCAGGTCAAAGAATGCAGGTAGCTGAGATGCGACTGCTGCAGTACATGAGTGGGGTGTAGAGAATAGATAGGATTAGGAATGAGTATAATAGAGGTAGCGTGGGGGTGGTGGACATCACTGAAAAAGTGAGAGAATAGATTGCAGTGCTATGGGCACGTAATGCGAGGAGATGAGGAGCTCGTTAGGTCCATTTGAGGAATGCAGGTGGTTGGAAGCACACGGGGCAGGGGGAGACCAAAGCAGACGTGGGAGCAGGTTGTCCATAAGGATATAGCAGTGTGAGGGGTGGACGGGGAACTCGTGGGAGATAGATGGGAGTGGAGGGCTAGAACCCACAGACTCCACCCTGCCAAAGGCGGAATAAGGGGTTGATGATAAGGCAGGTGCACAAGCATCCCACATTTCAAAATCTGGAAAAATTTTTGCTAAAGTTTATTTTCTGACTTAGTAGGGGGAAAAAGTTTGTTCGTGTGAACAGCACAATAGCAAAATAAGTGCCACTGCCTCTCGTATTCGAGAATCTCGCATCTCAATGACAAGTTCGGTCAGTATACGGGAAAATTTTTTTCTCGTATTCGAGATTTCCCCGCATGGCCTCCATCTGAACAATCCCATATGGTTTTAATTGTCACTTCTTTATTCGGGAAAAACTCGTATACGGGAAAAACATTGCCATGTGAACGAGGCCTAAGGGTTCGGCCTGCTATGGCTGCTTGGCTAACTCCCTAACCCGTTAGCGTAACATAATATTTCCCTGTCCTTCCCAATTGAAAGCTCAGCATTCTTTTTAACGTCTTCCTTCAGTCCCCTTTTCTATCACAGTTCTCACACTATTTAAGCCCTTCTCTACTTCCTGTTTGCAGTCACCAATATTTTAACATCACCCACAAATACCATTCATGAGATGCCCATTCCCCTACTGCAGTCAGCAGCTCGTAAATAACCAGAATGAAAAGGTATGGATATACTGTAGTGCTGAACTTTGGTTTGCCCTCAACCTTCGCTTGGAAGCGTTCAGTATTTCCCAGTTAGTCCTTACTCTGGCTACAGAACCATCATACATATCCTGCCCTATTTTGACGTCTGCTCACTTACCCCTGACGACCACCGATACTGGGGATCTGCCCCTGTGCACGGTAAGCTTTTTTTTGGGGGGGGGGGAGGCTTTGCGTCCACTCCTAGCGTTTAGTCCACGGGAGGTATTTTATTTAGCTGCTCTCCTCACCCAAAGCAAGGATTGGTCGCTTTGGCGTCCAACCCCTAAATGAGATGGGAGCACTCCCCTATCCGCCACCTGGGGACGGCCCGCGTAGCAATTTACTCTGCCCGTTGTGTAAAAGTGAAACTAGACTTTCAATAAGGATGATAGTGAGTAAGGAGGGTGCGTGAGAGGCGATATGGATTTCCAGACCCGACTGTGCCTTAGGCGAGATAATAATATGATGATAGGCCTATATTCATTTTAAATTTTAATTTCAGCATAGTAATCAGTCGCCATTTCGTTTTTAATTTCCTGCGCAGGACTGTCATTATTAATAAAGAAGGGGCTACATTGTATTTTGGATAAGGTTAATGAGATACAAGAGACAGAAAATTTATTCTATATTTTTGGCCTATTTTGCAATGGTGTCTACTCTTATAAAATGCTATTCACGAATGATTCAACCTTTCAAAAAGAAAATGTCTCCTGTAGATAAGCCAACATGAACATTTTAGATTACGAAGAATCAGAATTCATTTAAACACCATCTGTAACATTATCAACGATTGACCATTAAGCCTAATGGCCATCATTTAGATTCTTGTCCTCAGATTAGCTAAGCGATTCTAAATTAAGCCTATTTTGGAGTAAAAAAATCCTGACCAAGGTTATATCATAATCCATGTAAAGATTTCCGGTGACGTCTTAAACATTCACATATTTCCTTCAAAGGAAGTCTTGCAGATAGCGCACTGGAACTTAAAAAGAAATTCATATTAGTGACGCATTTAACCCGCTTCGGTGGCGCAGTTGGTAGCTCGGTGACTGCGTCAGTAGTTCCAGGTTCGATACTGGCCGGGGTGGGTTGGCTTCTTTCCGACGAGAGAGAGGCCCCGAATTCTCCCGTGCGGTGTACGATGGCATTTGCACCCGAAACAACCCTCTTTACTATGCAACGGGTAGATGAGACAAAATTTCCAGGTGAAGGAGCTCTCCCCCTGGCTGGGGCACTGGAGCACCCCCTGGAGTGCCCCAACGAACAGTAGACCTACGATAAATAAGCATGTGGGTTGCAGCTTTGGACGGCAACCGGCTGTGGAAAACCATTGTCCAATATATCGTCCTTGTATCCATTCAGAGGGACGAGATGGGTACCCGACCCTGCCATAGGCGGGAAAAGGGTTAGGAGCTGCTAGTGCATATTAGTGACGTATTGCTATTCTAACGCTAACCCACTTCTTTTTTTAAGTCAATACAGTGGTTCCATAAGGCGCTTTGTAAAAAAAATTATAAGGTGAATGCCAATATTCATGAGATTTAATTAATCCGTTCCAAGTTTTAAGTTCCAAGGATTTAATTAATCCATTCAAAGTGGTGGGGTAGGTCGGCATCCCCCACATGCACCCCAGCAATACTCCTTCGGGCTAGAGACGCCTGGCTGGGGTGTCCCCAGTTAAGAGCATGTTCAGTGGAGCCGCGGATAAGGGGATGATGATGATGAAATGAGATATTAGGCCCTATGTGAGAAATGTGAAATCCTTCATGTGAAAATTCCTACAGAGGGTAGTTAGTAAGTTGAAGACCCACTGCATTAGGCGGCTACTGGACATGAAACAGTTTTGCTCTTGAAAGTGATACTACAGCACTGAGAGTCTTCATTTGAATTCTAGGTTCATTCGTGTTCTAGGTCAAAAACCACTAACCCTTTTCTCGTCTACGACAGGGTCGTGTATCCATCTTTTCCCCTCCGAATGGGCAATGAGCGATCTATTGGACGGCATTTTTACGCGGCCGGCTCCAATCAAAACTGCAACCGCTGCCAGTGTTGACAGATCTGAAGACTAAAAAGTAGCGTTGCTGTACACCAAAAGTAGCGGATTTGAAGCATTTGTAGCCCAAATAAAAATGAATCATTTTCCTACTATGAACTTTTCCTGATCAAATTTTACTTTTATTTGTTCTAGGCTAGGTTAATTTTATATGGTTAGGTCTGGTTAGTTGGGTTAGCTTCTTGGGGAACTGGCGATAAAGGTACAGGAAGTGAAGTAATTCGGATCAGTGATCTAGAACAATGGGGAGATAGAGTCGAAAGTTACCCATAGAATCAATGGGGGATGGCTGAAGTGGAGACAGATAAGTGGAGCTCTGCGTGATAGGAGGGTCCAAATGAAGTAAAAGAGAAGTTTTGCAGGGCAGTGGTTAGGCCAGCTATGTTATATGGATCAAAGTGTTGGGCAGTGAGAAAGAGCCAAGTAAACAAAATGCAAGTAGCCAAAATGAGAATGCTGTGGTATATGAGTAGGGTGTCGAGAGCTGATATAATTAGGAATGGGTATATTAGAGGTAGCCGGGGTGGGGGACATCACGGAAAAGATGAGGAGAGTAAGTTGAGGTGGTATGGTCCCGTAATGAGAAGAGGGGAGGAGGAGCTCGTTATGTCCATTACAGGAATATTGGTTGTTGGAACCACCCGGGGCAGGGGGAGATCAAAGCAGACATGAGAGCAGCTTGTCCTTAAGGATATGGTAGTGTGTGGGGTGGATGAGGACCTGGTGGGATTGGCGGGCAAGAACGCACAGACCCGACCCTACCACAGACAAGATAGGGGTATTATGAGGATGGTTGTTTTACACCTTTATACATAACTATAACAAAGTAGCGTATTTTAAAGATTTATAGCTCTCAGATAATTAAAGGTAGCCCAAAAAGTAGCGTGTCGCCCAATTTGGATTTTTTGTAGCAAGGACACTTAAAAAGTAGCCCAATCCGCTACTTGTAGCCCAATCTGGCAACACTGACCCCTGCCCCGGTGCAGTTCCTACAGCCGGGAAGTTTGCCACATCTACCCGTTGCATAGTAGCGAGGGCTCTTTTACATGCACATGGCATTCTACACCACAGCAACGGGTTAGAAAAAGGTACGCGGGCCGCGCGATATACAAGTACAATATATTGATGGTATTACTCATGCTACTTTTCAAATTTCAGTATTTTTAAATATTTAAAGAATATCAAATTAATAATGGATTGACGCATACAATCCATTTATCCTCTATGAAGAAACTATTAATAAGTTAAAGAAAGCTAGTTAATAAATACTAGAGATTATACCAATAGTTATTAAATTTTAATAATAATGAACTATTACAGTTTTTCCACAGAAATTTTCTGTCATTTGCCTCCAGGTAACTTCTCGATTTTTTTAATTTTATCAACAGTCGTGGCGAGCCATCGGCACACAGGTATTCGCGTTTTGTGGAAGGATGATGACTTTTCTCTTTGTTTTTTTGGTGGGATTTTGCCTCATTTGAAAATAGGACTTCATTATTCCATTACTATTAACACGTAAGAGTGCAAGGAGTCGGCCTGTGAGGCGTTTTCCGCCATTACAAATTTATCGCTAAGGTTCTATCAAGAAACACGTTGAAAAATAGACCTAACACATATTATGTAATTCGTAACTCTTCGATAACTATTCGAAGAGTAGGCCGGTACCCCCCCCCCCCACAGACAACAAATCCAATATTCCTGCGGGTTCCAGACGCCTGGCTGGGGTGCCCCCAGTCAGAGCAGGTTGAGTGGACCCGCAGACCCAACCCTGCCACAGGCGGGATAATGGTATGATGATGATAATGGTGTAACTCTTCGACAAAAAAATTATAAAGAAACATTGTTATTTCAAAGCAATGGGGAAATCGACTCAGATGTTATCCATAGAATCAATGCAGGATGGCTAAAGTGGAGACAGGCAATCGGAGTGCTCTGTGACCGCCGGGTCCCAATTAAATTGAAAGGTAAAGTTTACAAAACTAGTTAGGCCCGCTATGCTATACTTACGGCTCAGAGTGGTGGGCAGTGAGGAAGAACCACGAGAGGCGACTGCAAGTGGCGGAGATGCGAATGCTGCGCTACATGAGTGGGGTGTCGCGTGCTGCAGAGTTCGCAACGAGCACGTTAGAGGTAGTTTGAGGGTGGGCAACATCGCGGAGAAGATGAGAGAAAATAGGTTGAGGTGGTATGGGCATGTGGGCGAAGGACGAGTAGGAACTGATCCAGTACATTATGGGACAGCAGGTGGTTGGGGGCATCAGGAGTAGGGGGAGACGAAAGCGGACGTAGGTCAGGTTGTACAGAGAGACATGGTTGTGTGCGGGGTTGATGGGAGCCTGATGGGGGATAGGCGGGAGTGGAGGAATAGAACTCTCGGACCCGACCCTGCCATAGGCGGGATAAGGGTATGATGATGATGATGAATCAGAAACTTCATGTGTGAGCTGCCGATTCGTTCGTAACCGCAATATAAGCTATATTTTTCTAAGGATGGGATGGCGTTCCCCGAAAAAACATTATAGTTCTATGGGTTCCGTGAGTCGACAAAGTTCAACAGAGAAGCTATAATTTTGGCTTTTTGCCTTAGTGTTGTTCCGTTTAAATGCCAGTGCTTACTGGATACCAGACTAAAAGGATTTTGTACATTTCTTTTGAAACGATCAATGTGGTAAAACGATAGTTCGCTGACTAATGAATGCGAGAACAAATAACGTCATGTGCTGTATATGAAACTTCATTCAGGACGAAAAAATAGCAAACGTTACACGCAAGAAAATGACTAGTGAGGAAACGATATATCGAGTTTCTACAGTACTGACCTCTGCCAAGGATGAGCCTGCGCACATTTTCCCTCTGAAGACGCAAGCGCAATCAATCTATCATTTGAGTAAGCTATCAAAGTGAGCACTTTTCTTGCCAGTCAGATATTCGCAAAGCCTATGATAGAAGCAGCTATCCATTAATGACGACTACAATTTACATAATGGCTATTGTGATATTGACGTAGGCAGCAATTTTTTTCCAAATGGGTCTTCAGTTCCACAATGTCTGTATTATCACAAAATCGGTCAACATTTAATGTAGAAATTTAGTGGTATTTTTATCATTCAGACCTTTTACAATATCAGTGGGAAAAAAAATGAAGAAGCTGGTAGTCTTCTGTCATCATTACAGTTTCATTTTGCAGTCAAAGAGTGAAGAAAGAAAGAAAGGAGCTGTGAGCATCATTACACTTACTTTATTTGTTCCCATATCTCATTACCAAAATTTCGTATAACCAAGAGCTCCAGGGCGTGATTGACAAATCCGTACTGAAAGTAGAAAGAAAAAAATGATGACAACGGAGGGAAAAAAATAAAATAACAGACTTCGATAACGTAAGGCAATTTGGTACTTGAAATTGTTTTAAGACTTCCTCAAATCAACGTTGTAACCAATAATTTTTTTTTATACTTCTTCAAATTTTCGGGCATATATATACAGAGAGAGATGAAAGCTATCGTTTGTTACTCAACATATTTCGATAGTACTATCATACATGTTTTCTCCACGATGACAAAGTAATTTGAAGCAACGACAGTAAAGATAATCCATTATCGGAGAAAGTTATGAGTTTGCTGATGAAGCTTCACACACACAGAAAAACATCATTCCACTTGAATAGTTCAGCCTTCAAACTCGTTAAAGCAATCTCAGAGTACTTTTTCATTCTATTTGATTGTGCAAACAAAACCAAACTACATCTCAGCTCTTTTATTGTACACACTGATCGATGGCCGTATAATGAGAATAAGTTGAAGGCAACACACAAAAATATATATATATATATCTGTTATTGGAAATTACCTGCCACATACTGTCAGATAACTGATATTCTATAAATCTATCATATATATAATATTGATAAATGTTGCCAAGCAAGTATGTTGTCCTTCAAGTGTGCTACTTCCATTAAAAACCGTTTGAAGTAAGGATTCCAACTTCTCTTCTGAATGGGATACGACAGGGAAGGGGGATATACATATTGGTACATCTGAATCCCAACTGAGTGATGAAAAGAAATCTAAAGGACTTTCGCAACTTATTACAGTAAACGGCAGGATGAGGAGAGTATGCATGTGTGCTTGCAACATCATTCAAGTTATTGGTCAAAAGCGTTTTCGATCATCCATCGTTCATTCCATCTCAAGTTGAATCAACTTCACCAATCTCAAAAACACAGATGCACAAAGATAGCCCTGCAGTATATCATTTCAAACAACAATTAATGCAGTTCAAATAATTAATCATGGTACACATTACAAATCGAATAAAATACAGGAACTGTTATTAGGCTGCTGGAAGGTAGTTACTGAAGCGTATAATAGGATAACGGGTTAATTCACTGTTGATCGATAACTTGAGAAAGTAAAATTTGAACAACAACTACGGCTACATTTTAAATGCACAAAATATCGGTATGTGTCTATATATTACACCCCTACTTCTAAATTATTACTGCATATGCTTCGTGCACATTCAAATGTGCATGTAGGAGGAGGGTTTATTTATAGCGCAATTTCACCGTCGGCCTCTAAAGTTCTGAAGATTGTTTATCAAAGTCAGATTGCGACCTACTAAGTACGGGAATTGCTGTGATCCATTCCTCACGTTTTCCCGGGTATTTCTTGTTTGAAAACATGATATGCATACGAAGGGCACACGAGGGTGGAAGTGCAAATAAATCTGCTGTCCTGTGCCATGTATGGGATGCACGCGCGGATCCAGGATGGGGTCTTGGGGGTTGCAACCTCCCCCTATGCACATATAAACTTATTCGCATAATATATGCGAGCTTTAGCTCACCCCCCCTTGTAATGGCTCAAACCCCCCTGGCGAAAATCCTGGATCCGCCACTGATGGGATGTCATCTGCATGCAAAAGAATCCTTTCCACATAGAGAAAAATATGTGTAGTTCAGCAAAATTCGCAGGTGCAGAAGTTCACTATCTGGCAGTGGTAGGTGGGTTGGCAGGGAAATAAACCCCGCCAAAAATGATAGTCATACGCTCTATTTGCTTTGGTTTCTTTCAGATCCTAAATCTCCATTACTGTAAGGCCGTCCAGTATGAGCTCGTTATTTGGCGTCGATAAATTACCTTCAGAAGTGGATTGATCTACTTAAATAAAAACTACTGTTTGTCCCACTGGGACACATGCTACAACCCCTATGCTTATTTTTCGTCGCCCTACTGTTCGTTGGGGCACTCCTCTGACGCCGAAGAGCGAGCTCCAACAACTTGCAATTTATGCTGCTCAATGCATGGCATAATCCAAAGGCTTCTTATATGGGCAGGTGTCACCGTACTAAACCACAAGGAGCCACAGTTTTACTTCCCATCCGACAGAAGGCACACTCTTTCCAGGCTGACTCTTTTCCCCCGAAAGTAGCCACCCACCTCGATCCAGTATCCAATATGGAATCACTGACGCTGCAGTCGAGCACGCTATTTCTGCGCCACGGAGGCGGGCTGATCGTTATCATTAAAAAACGTCAAATATTTTGTCCAACCCTTAAGTAATTAAAGAATGCTACATCGGTTGACAATTTCTTAGACATCCACTGAAAGAAGGACAGCTAATGGTCTGATTGGCATCTTGGGAATTCCTAACGTTCTCTTGTTTGCTGTGGTGCAGTAAGAGGCAAAACAGCTTCTAGATAATTCATGGATTGTAACAATTATTTTTAATTTGGTGATTCCATTATTGCAGTTAAAATGCCAGTCACTGTTGCTATTATCAACCAAATGATACGTTTAATGAAGTATCTTATTGAAATGCAATCTCATAAAGGAAAAATAGATGTCAATCTTTGAATGCATCACTCTATCATAAGAAAACGACATCGCAGTGCGTGTATGCAACCAAGTTGATTATAATTGCAATTAAAATAAAATCAATTAAATTACAAAGTCAAATGAGATACAGAACTCTTGAAAAGATGGTATCAACATCATATTAAATATAGTACTTGCTAGCTTATACGATATATCATATGCGTATCTACTGCTCTACACTGGTGAATCAAGTTTAATTTCTAAGTCAATAATTTAACAAAGAAAATCTGTAATGGAAACCTGTGTTTCTGGTGATAGTCATCTACAGAAAGGATAAAAAGTAAATAAAATTATTACTACATATGCGAACGAAATTGTATGCTATGATTTTAATGGAGAATTTGGTTTGGAATCATTTTTACTCAGAAAACTTGAAATATAACGGCAACCAAGAACAGTCGGATGGTATTTTAAGCAGCCGGTGTCACGCGTCAAAGTGTCCTGGTATTAATTAAGCACATACCTCAAAGTGTCCGCTTTTACGTCAAAGTGTCCCGGCCGTTTTCCATTTTACCCGGTTAGGTTTTTTTGGTTCGTTGGTGTTTTAGGGCAAAATTATTGCCAAAAACAAGTATTTTTATGAATAAACAATATTGTTGTAATGACAGAATTGCAACTTGAATTTGGTGACGCTGAGGCCAGGCAGAAGGAAAGCGGAATTGAGATTTTTCTGTCTAGAAAAATGAGATTCGTACAAATGGAATATTCGTGGCTGCACAAAATCATTCACAGAATCGATATGTATCTTGTTCGCGGGGAGAAGGGCGGGGGACCGAAAATAGAGATCATTGTAATGATATATACCAAGGACAATTCATCACCTTCATCTTTCACCTCAATCGCTAGGTAATATTAATAACCAGGTAAAATGGAAAGCGCACACCAAAAAGGGAAGAGCATTGCATCATCTACGACAGTGGTTCTCAATGCGTGTTCTGCAAACAAATTAAATGCAGAAATAAAGGCGTTGGAAAAAAATCGGTGCAATTTAAAATAATTTTTGGATGGGATTGTAATCAGCAAACGACATAGTTGTTCGTTTTATTGTTATATGAAGTGGTAGTAAGTACCAAGTGTAGAAAGTGTACAAGCTGACTTAAAGTTTATGTTGAATTGTAAATGTTCCGTGCAAGTAAAATGTCACAGTGTAGCGTTCCCTGGCTTCAAAAGGATTGAGAACCACTGATCTACGAGATGGTAAGTCTAACATTTGATAGAAATTACGCCTTGATTCAAGTTGTTTATCTTCTCTGCAGTGCATATGTGCTATGCAGAAAAGAGACTGATTCGGGCAACAGCATTCGTATCTAAATGGTGGACACTTTGAGGTACTCAAACATTGCATCAAAGTGTCTGGCCGGACACTTTGAGGTAGACCCCGGACACTTTGAGGTACCAGACACTTTGACGCGTGACACCGGCTGCCGACCTATTTATCTCCAGTCTATGTTTCTTCGTACCGCCATCGACAGTCATCAGCTTTACTTTCGATCCTTGGTCAGGATCGATCCATTAACAATGACCTCATGAAGTCAAGTACGATAGCCACTGAGCAACCTGGACAAATAAATCTACATTCAACAAGGTTGAAATTGTTATGATAGTAAACAACGGTGGAACAATTTTGTAGTTGCTCTAAAACAACAACGAGAACATATTGTGCGAGAAAAACTCAGCACACCTATCATTGATTTTTTGGACATGTGATAATGTGAAAGCTCAATTCAGATCTTATATGAAAACACGTGAAAGATGGATTTTTCGGTTAAGTGATGACAACATCATGCTCCAGCATGTTGGGATGAAATGAAATGTATATCGACGTTTATTTTTTTTGATAGAAGAAAATAGCATTACAAGGGAGGTGCTCTGGCCTCAGAGGTAATCTCTGTTAATTAAGATTACCAACCACAAGACCTTTAGATTTATAAAATTCTCTGTGGTGTACTAGTTTCAAAAACAAGATTTACGTCATCTATTTTACTTAACCTCTTTATCTGCCTTTTGCAAAGTGAGGTGCACAAGAGCAACACTGAATGCCCAGTAAAAGCAGAATTATAAGAAAAGGGTAGGCCATCACACATAAAATAGAGATAACGTGACAGCTGAAAACAGACTCATCAGAAATACAAAGAACGAAAAAGATACGGAGAGCTCATTGATAAAAAGATCAAAGATGACTTTATCTTTACAAAATGCTAAATAAGCTTTCATTTGGATTATAGGACATGCAGGAAGGTATGCAGAGGACCACTGTTTTTCCCCGAAAACCATATGGAGACGAGTGTTACGTCATCATCACTAACCCTTCTCCCTCCTATGGCAGGGTAAAGCATCTCCTAACCCTTTTCCCGTCTATGGCAGGGTCGGGTACCCATCTTGTCCCTCTGAATGGACACAGGGCGATGTATTGGTCATAGTTTTTTCTGTAGCCGGTTGCAGGCCAAAGCTGCATCACTACGATTATTTATCGTCGCCTAGTGTTCGTTGGGGATTGCTACCGACGCCAGGGGGCGAGCTCCTACACCTGGAAATTTTTGCTTCATCTACCCGTTGCGTAATAGAGAGGGTTCTTTTACGTGCAAGTGCCATCGTACACCCACACGGGACCTCGGTTTTACTTCGCATCCGAAAGAAGGTACAGTCACGGCCTCTCTCTCGCCCAAAAGAAACCGACCCACCGGGGTCCAGTATCGAACCTAGAACCACTGACGCAGTTGCCGAGCGTGCTTTTGGTCCCATTGCGTCACATGAACGATCTGCTGGACGATATTAGGCCCTATACGCAGCTGGTATCAACCTAATGCCTTTAAACCCTATACTGCACTTATTTATCGTCGGCCTATTTTTCTGGTTGACACAGGAGATATCGTGCACATCGGTGTCCTACCACACTGGGACTTCTCTCTCGTCTGAAAGTAGTCAAAACCATCTTGGTCCAGGATCGAACCTGCAACCATTGACACAGCAGTTCAACACGCTACCTCTGTGTACCGGAGACAAGTGTTATAAAGATGATAAATGTAATAAATAAGCGGTTTTTGGTGTCACACTGCATTTACCTGTTGAAAATGAAGTGGGTTCGCATTACCCTTTCTAGAAGTGCCGTTATTGTCTTCGTCTCTTTCTCCTTTCACGAACGACTTAATCGAAATGCCATGCGTCACAAACTTCAAATCCTCACCACCTTCTGATTAAAACCAGTGGAAACATTTAATGTTTCCCCTAATAATTTCGTGGGAAATAAGAAACTTTCAGAGGTTTCTTTGTTGAGACTCTGAATTTTGATGTGTCACCAAGAAAAAAATATTTCATTAACTAACAATTTGCACTTATACGGAATGCACTTTGTTATTGCGACCTGACAGGCACGCACAACATACTCATTGATGCTTCGTAAAAGTATCCTTTTACTTTCCGAAAGTTTGTAAAAATGAGAGAAAAACAGTCATAATATATAATTTATAAGCAATCCAACTGGCACTGATTAAATGAAATCTTGTACTTTGGGGGAAGGAAGGGCTCTGATGTTGGTATATTGCCTTCTTAATTATATCCTCTTGACGTTTTTATTATTTCGACCCAATCATTGTATAACGGAGTTTAGGACATGGCAAATATCAGTTTTCAAACAAAACCTTAATTTTTAATTGATGAAACCAAAGATGAAACGGGAACTTGCACAACTTCAACTTTTCAAGATGACGAAAACGGATTCTCAATAAAAAAAATTATGGAGTAACCGCTTGCGGAAGAATGCCTATAAAATTTCAAAGGTTGATAAAACAAAATGATGTAGCCTGATTGTTAGATAGTTGCCAATGGGAATTTATGCCATTCCATCCTGGTAGAAAAGTTCTCCCATATTTTGATCATGGTACTGATGTCGTTACAGCAAAGGTAGGTCAAAGAGGGTTGTTACAAAATCATCTTCTGATCCCTATATCAAGTAATATTTCCTACAGCGTAAGACATGTGCTTTAAAAAGCGTTAAAACAGATGCAGTTAACGTTTGTTGAGGCTAAAAATTAATCTTCCTTTAGTACAAACGCTCCTTTAAAACCTTCAACCGTAATTAAAGGTTAGCAAAAATGTTTAGTGTCAATCCTCATAGTGAGAATTGTTGAACACAAATTGCCGAATTTCAATTTCACAAAAGTGCCCTGAAAGCATGATAGAAAGGCCTGTGGTACACATATACCGGTAGTCTCTTTGATAGACGGCGAAATTTAGGAGATAATTCCTATAGTGTAAGCAGGTCGTTGCTATGGCATTTCAAGAGTACCTTTGAAGGCCATATCAGGCATCACAAAACGACGCTTTATGAGAAATCCTACCTAGAATTAGGAACACAACGCTGCTACAAGAGGTGAAAATGAAGTATGAAGCTGCTCCATGTGCACAGGGAAGAAATAAGAACAATATTAACGACTGTTTAAGGCAGTGGTTCTCAAAGCGTGTTCCGTGAAACCACTTCAGGTGTTCCGCAAAAAAAATTTCATGTACAAATAAAGGTGATGGAATAAAATTGATGCAATTTGAAACAATTTTTTGATGGGATTGTAATCACCAAACGCAAATGACATAGTTGTTCGTTTCATAGTTATATAAAGTGGCAGTAAGTACCAAGGTAGTTTAGGACGTATTGCGAAAAAGAGAGTGGAAGAAGGGTTTATTCAGATAGAAGAACAGGCCCCCTAGTGCTTGGCATTTGTCAAAGATATAGGAAAACTTGGTGACTACAGAGAACAGATAGAGAAGGGACTAAACGATGTTACAGGAGCGATAGAAAAGGGTGGGCTAACGATAAACATGAAGGAGACAGAGTGTTTAGCTTTCAACTGGGATGGACAGTAAAATAACGGTGACGTACGTTCGAGGGGCGAACTGGTGACAAAGGTGCAAGAGGTAAAGTACTTAAAATGAACGTTCCAAAGCAATGGAGAGATAGACTCTGCTGTGATCCGCAGAAGCAAAGGGGGGGGTGACTGAAGTGGAGACAGGTAAGCGGAGTCCTGTGTGATAGGAGGATCCCAATCTAGTTGAAAGAGAAGTTCTACAGGACAGTTGGTAGACCAGCTATGCCATATGGATCAGAGTGCTGAGCAGGGGGGAAGAGCCACGTAAATGGAATGCGAGTAGCCGAGATACGATTGCTCCTGTACATGTGTGGTGTGTTCAGAAATGATAAAATTAGGAATGAGCATATTAGAGGTAGCCTGGGGTGGTGGACATCATCGAGAAAATGCGCGGAATAGACTGAGGTGGTATGGACACGTCATGCGAAGAAGGAGGGCGAAGAAGGGAAGAGGTGCTCGGCAGGTTAATTCCAGCAATGCAGGTGGTCGGTAGCACCAATGGCAGGGAGATACCAAAGCAGACGTGGGAACTAGTGAGAGATAGATGGGAGTGGAGGTATTGAATCCGCAGACCCGACCCTGCCACAGGCGGGATAAGGTTATGATGATGCTGATGATGTAGTAAGTAGGCCTACCAAGTGTAGAAAGTGTACAACTTATTTTTTAGTTTATGTTGAATTGTAAGTGTTCCGTGAAAGTAAAATGTCACAATTAGTGTTCTCTGACCTCAAAAAGATTGAGAACCACTGGTTTAAGGTACTGAGCAGCACTGTTAGCATTGCTTAGAAAAATTGCACTGCTGATAAATTCATATCAGCCCACCTTGTAGCGCTGAGGTAGCGTCCTGGATCACGTTTGGTTCCTTTCGGGTGAAAACTCTCATTGCACTTGATGAGAAGTCCAGCCGTCACTATGTCACCTGCACGTAAAAAAACCCTTCCTACACTGAGTAAACTACACGTGTATAGCCCCCCCCATACACGATCAAATATTTTGCACAACAAGTGTGGGGGGGGGGGTGTTGTGCGTAAGACGCTTCCGTGTCGGACATCTCCCAAGAATTTCGCGGAATGCACTGAGGTTTGCACAAACATTTTCAACATGCATCAAAGTTTGACGAAACAGTCGTTGCACAACATTTTTTATCGTGTATGGAGGCCTTTAATGGGCAAAAATTTCAGGCTTAGGAGCTTGTTCCCCGAGAGTCGGTGACGGAAAAGGTTGGTACCCGGCTGCGCAAAAATATAGTCAATCAGTTTATTCATGTGTTCCACTGGAACTAAAATGCACACATAACTCCGCCACAGGCTGAATAATGCTGGAGGCGAGTTTCTGCACCAGTATTAACAGCTAATGAGAATAAAAACACACCTGCTTCACAAATTCCCATGGTTACAAAAAAAAGCGTTGGACACACCAGTTCTTGTCCGATCACTGAAGTTAAGCATCGCAACCCCAGCTAGTACTGACATGGGTGGCCGCTTGGGAAAACTGGGTACTGCTAATTCCCAAAAATCGTCGCATTAGTGTAGTGTCTGTGCAGTCTCTGCATAAGAACTATGCTGTGGACGGGGCTCTAATGACCTTTGTAGTTGAAGGGCCCTAAAACACCAACAAAACAACAAAAAATCCATTATGATGTTAAAGTCACTTTATTCCATGACGAACGATGGCCATGGGGATCACGTATTTCCAGGAACAGCATGAATTGGCTCTTCAGTGAGGAAGTTCATAAGAGGTTCACCAAATCATGCTGTATTACCAATCCAACTCCTTTTTCTCACCAACGCTGGGTCAGAAACCCATTTGTTCCAATAATACCATTAGACAGTACAGTATTTTACGAAGCTGGCTGCCGCCCTAACACTTCAACCCCTATGCTTAATTATTGTATTGCATATTTTTCTTCATTGGGCAACTTCTCCTTTTACTTGAAAAAGTGCCATCTTAGGGAAGGTTCACTTTGGGCGATCTTGTAACCGTGGACTCACGAAGTCAAACATACTAATCATTTAGCCACTGAAATAAAATAAATCCATAACCAGAATGGAAAGATAGCTTGGTGACGTCTGGAGTGCGTCAACATCTGTACAGAAAAATCCATTGCACCAAGTAAAACTTTTTATTCCCTCTAAAATGTGTTTCAAATTAAGCCTTTAACAGCCTTCTGTTTTTCATTTGTTATTTTACTATAAAGCAGAGCAATAAAGGATAAAGGTTGTAAATTGAGATAATAATGAAAACATATAAATGACGTAAGGAAGCACATGTTAAATTAGCTTTCAAATGCCACACTCATTATTTCGGAAGTGTTTTTTTTTTCAAGTATTGCTCATAATACTAGGGTATAATTTTCTCTTAATTTCATTGCCAGCTCTGGCCCAATGACAAAGAGATATAAAGAATAGGCCCTGAGTTAAGAACTGAAAATATTTTTATCCATTCAAATAAAAATAGGAAGTAGTTGCTTTCCGCCAAACCAGCAATATCCTCTGATGCATCTGGCAATGGTTGTTATCAATTGAGCTACGTTATTACTGTAATAAGCCAGACATCAAGTATAATGTCAATTATTGTTTCAAGAGTCTTTTATAAAATATATGACCGAGAACTAATATACTCAACTAAATGATGCTATCGGTCTCCAACGAAAACAATTTCAGAATATAATAAATGACCTCAAAGCCTGTTCAATGTTCTTTAACACCTCATTTACTTTTGTATCGACGCCTGTAACTTTCAGCAGTAAAGTCGACCAACCAATAACATCCAATTATCAAAATTTCCGATACGGTCACTGCTGACAAATAGCGGCACGAGCAAATAAATCACAAACAAAATCAGAAGAATTTAATAGATTAATCAGGGCGGAATATAAAGTACAATATTTTGTTGAAAATCAACCTGAGATGCCAGCGCTTTTACAAGATCAAACACAGACTTTCCTAGTGATGCACTAGGTCTCAAACTACAGAAAATTACAACAATCACTAGTAATACAAATCGACAGACGGGATGAATATATACTGTATATGACACCACGGCACTAACATGAATTGCTTCAAGAATGGAATCACTCTATTTATGAGGCTCATGTTTCCCCCTTAGTAAACCAGAATGAAATCAGCCTAAAAATACTTCAAGTGAGATCAACGACTATGCAGGATGTATACCACCTGACCACGGATCATTCAGGGAACATCATCCTGTTGTATAGATCAGGGGTGGCCAACTTTTGTGTACATAAGATCTACTTTTTATCTTAAAAAAAGTGTCGCGATCGACTTGTTGTCATAGGTGTAGTCAAATTGGGGAGGGGATTGTTCGATACTTGACCCACCTCGGTCCAGTATCGAACCTAGAACCACTGACGCAGACCTAGAAACACTGAGCCACTACGTCACCAAGACGGGTGTTAAGTCAACACATCATGAGTGATCGACCAAGATTGGCTTTGTGATCGACCGGTCGATCGCGATCGACTGGGTGGCCACCCCTCGTATAGATTATACCACTCCGCCTAGGTTCTGACCCTCTTGTAGATTTCGAATAGAAAACACCCATCGGATCCTTCACAATACAAGGGGCTGTTGGATTGCCCTACTTTCCCCACATAAAAAAATTACTAACAATCCTCAGTTCTGATCTTCAGGATGTGTCACTCCAGTCAAGGGCGCAAAGAAAGCTTCCTCATATTAAGTTGAACACTCCCATTCCTCATATTAAGTTGCGTTGGACACACCAGTTCTCGTGAGATCACTGAAGTTAAGCAGCGCAAGTCCACGTTAGTACCAACATGAGTGGTTGGTAAAGAACGTTGGGTGCTGCAAATTTCCCCTCTCCTACATCCTCTACACCTACCTCATCGCCTGCGAGCAGCCTCCTAAGCGTTCGGCCTGTTATGGCTACTTGGCTTACTCCCCAACCCATTAGTGTAACATAACACTAATAGGGTCCCAGCCAAAAGTTTGTCTTATATCGGCACTATTCTTTCATGTATAAGACCAACAAATGATAAATGCGTGGTAAACGGAAATTTCAAAGGACATACTGAGGGTACCGGGGGTAATGGAAAATTGAAATCAGAGAGTTATGCAGTTCTGGAGGCAGCCACAGCTTCCAGCCAATGATTGCAGGAAACGATTTTCCTAATGGATCGAGATGGTGTTTGATTAAAAGAAAACTTGGATCTACTGGTGAATGTTAAAGGCGGAGTACCGTCTTACGGGAGTAAAGTCATCATCATCACTCTTACGCCATTTTCCCCCAATGGTAGGGTGGGTGCACATTTGCCGGGAGCACAAGAGCCAAATATTGGACAGTATTATAAGCAGCTGGCTGCTGAAGTAATGCTGTATCCGTTGTTCAGTTTATGTTGGCCTATTTTTTTAGGTGGGGAACTTTACCAAAGCCAGAGGGCGCCTACCTCCTACAAATGCATCATCACAGAGCCACCCAGACATTCACTGAAAAAAAGGGGAAAGGGCATTAAGGCTGAGTAAAGCGTCGACAGGGTTAATAGGAACATCAGTTTATCAGCAAACAGTTCTGTTTCTTCCAGTCCAGACAGAAAATGTGGGGAGGGGATGCGTCTGTGATCTCAGGAAAACGACTGTAAGGAAATGGATACATTTGTAGAGACTGGTCTGTGCATTGGTGCAGGACGAAAAATGATTATGACCTTGGTGAAGATGAAGAACCAAACAACTGGTAGACTGACAGCATCCAATAATATTGAAGTGAAGCAAAGCCTTGCAGTGATGGAGCTATATTTTTGAGAAATAGTTTAAATCATAACTAGTGGGGACAAAAAGTTAGCTATTTGGCAAATGAATTGGATGATACCACTTTCTAATAACAAAAGGCCTAACTAGCAAGGAGGTATCTACAAAGGAATTGAAATTAATAACTTATACGAAGAAACCTCTGCATAGAACATTGGCAATGGGCCACATTAAGTTCCGGAGATACCAGTTTGGGTTGATGCCAAGCAAGATCCTCGATGTTGAATATCAATATCTTAAGAAAGACAGCAGAATGTCACAAACATTGCTATCAACGCTATTGTCATCAACTCCGGGAAGTCTTAAGATAAGATTCCCAAGATGGCATTGGGAGAGTTGCTGACTAGCGAAGAGATTGTTTAGCTTGGTTCCTCTGATAATTTAACGTCTGACTCTCTATTCCTGAAGGTACTTTACTGGACATGGGACGGAAGGCTCAAGAACCCTAAATACGCACTCCTTCCTTGGCCAGGATTAAACTTGCAATCATGAACTGACGAATTAAGCACATTACTTGTGAACAGTGGCGTAGCGTGGCGGGGACGGGGGCAAAATTTCACCACAAATAATAATAATATTATCCTGAAATTTGAACTAAAAATCGAACTATTTATTTTCATATTTTTGTCGCACCGACAATTCGGGCCGATTCAAATAAAAGGAGAACTAAGGAAGAAAATAGAAGAAATGAGGTGGCTAAGGATTTAATTACCTAAATGGGGGGCGGTGAATTTGACCATCCGCCCCGGGCGGCTGAAACCCACGCTACGCCACTGCCGGTGAGCCACAGAGGAGAGGCGGGTCTAGATAAATTCGCTGTTGATTTGTTGTTGTTTGTTGGTGTTTTGGGGTTCACAACTACTTTGGTTACTAGGGCTCAGAAAAGTCAGTCATACTGGGATGGGGGTGTAAAGTGCCGTTCCAGCATAGTTACATAAACATAAGGGCAATACGACATAAAGACGGGGCGGATTATTGCGTTGGACACACTAGTTCTCATCTGATCACTGAAGTTAAGCAAAGCAACCCCGGGTAGTACTGATATGGGTGGCTGCTTGGTGAAACCTGGTACCTCTAATACACCAAAATCGTCTCATAGTATAGTGTCTGTGCAGTCTCTGTATTAGAACTATGCAGTGGACGGGGCTCTAATGACCTTGTAGTTGAAGGGCCCTTAAACACCAGCGAACCAAATGACATAACGATAAAAAAGTATATGTGGTTGACGGGAAACTGATTCGTTGGGGTGCACGATGCCACCCTCTGTGAACCGAATAATACGCGGAATCATGTACTCCATGATCTTAAAAGGTAGAGCTTGAGAAACGCAAGAATTGGGAAAAACCGCGCATTAGATTCTCGCAGTTTACGGGCAAGAAGTTGGCAATAAATTTTATATTAAATGCTTTTTTCTTAACATTACCACAACAATCACGTACAAATAAAACAATTTTAGATATCAAGTAATAAAGTCTGCACCCAAAAACCAACATTCTCTTGTATAAGCCCATTGAAGGAGGACCAAATTGGATGAAAAATCAAGAAAACGGGCGATAAAAAGACCACAAAGACATAGAAGTAGACGGAAAGGAAACGACTGATGCCACATTGTTGGTCGATGATTAGACATGACTGGCTTATGAACCAAATGCCACAATCCTTTTAGTCGTCTCCTGCTACGAGCATTACATATCAAACTATTTTACCCTGCTATTGTAGGATTGGATGTCCGGTACCTCAAGAAATTCAAGAATTAAAAAAGTTGCAACAGCATAAATCATCATCACTAACTCTTTTATTGCCTATTGCACGGTCGGGTGTCATTTTATTCCCACTGCCACTGAACAGATGCGCGACCTGTTGGACGGTAATTTACGCAGCCGGCTGCTAACCAAACGTTACAACCCACATGCTTACGTGCTCTTCTACACTGCTTTTCTTCGTTAGGGCACTTTTAGGCGACCTCCTACACCTGTTAACTGTACCCAACTACACGTGTATTTTACCCAATGTAGTAAAGATTCGTTGGCACACAGGTGACCTCCTACACGCCACACAAGGCCACGACTTTGCTTCCTGGAGCAGGCAACCTCTGCTCCTCCGAGACGAGTCTAGCAGCAGAAGTCATGCATATAGTCCACAATGTTATGAATGGGCAGTTGGCATCACAAACCCTCCCACGGAATTACGGCTTTTTAATCTCTTCATGGTTGAATGAGTACGGCAGGTCTCCCAATACCAGTAAATAAAACCACCAACCTCAACCAGGGTCAAACCCTAGCCAAATTCTACTAAATTACCGCAGTCGGCAAGACATGATATAAGCCTTGTACTAATGATTAGTTTATTTAACTTCTGTCTATTTACTCTTTGAGGTAATTTACCGAAGCCAGGGAGCTGAGAATTTTGCCAATCTACACGTGTACAGTAGAGTTCGGCTATAGCGAACCCGTTAATAACGAACTCTTGGTTATAACGTACTGTTTTTCAACAATGAAAGTTTCCCAGTGAAATCTTTCCCCCGTTATAACGAACCGTTTTTAGTACATTTCCCTGGTTCGTTACAACCAGACTTCACTGTATATTTCTCTCCATTAGAAAGCGTTTCTTTGGGCATTAGCCTGACTGCTGTTGCATTGTAGTTATTGTGCAAAGGTCAGCCACCATGCAACATTATAAATTTACCTGCCAAAAATTTCTATTTTGGCTGTGTAATGCGGTGTTGGAACAGCCAATGTGTCCTGCGGGCTCCAGACGCCCGGCGGGGGTTTTCCCCCAGTCAGAGCATGTTCATTGGATCCACAGGCGGATGAGGGTATGATGATGAGAATGCGTTTCTTTACGTGAGGTGACAGAAACTCCCACTTGAGTAGTCTGGTTCTCCAAGAATGGACTCACAAATTAAGCACATACGACAAAATCACCCAAGCTGGCTAAATAATTTGGTTTTGACAGCCAGGTTATGATTATTATGTAGCTGTCTTACCTGTTGTTTACCTGAATATTTATAATCATTACAATCATCCTAACATTTCAAGCCACCAGTGGAGAGGTAAACGAACATGTCTGAGATCACACTTTCAGCACGACCTATCACAATTAATTTTCAAACAGCTGTAAATCAATAGCTGATGCCTAGATGATGATAATAAGTAATAACCTCATTAAGATGAGAAGTGAGAGAAAAAAAACCATGATTTGCATAACGAAGCAGTAGTTTTGACAACATAGTCATATTTGTCAAGAATAAAAATAAGATTTTGATCATGCGCATATAATTTTTTCATAATATAAATGCTAATATAATTTTCGTTCTCCCTTCCCCTAAGAAAGTCATAAATTTGTAAATAAGCGGCATAACATCAATGAAAATATGACTAGATATTTATCTTTTTTGCTTCATTTCCATATGCCGCAATCAAATTTTACTTTACACTTTCTAAGCGATACTACAAAAAAATCTTGATTTGCATCCCCGACATAATCTTCAAAGATAAAATACTTCAAATTCAAATCGCAACTTTGCAGAAATGTGTTATTAATCAACATTTCACAAGATTTTAATCAAATCAAACAGCAACACTTGTAATATCGATAGAGTTGACAGGTAGGTAATAAATGCTGAATTTTCAAAAAAATAAAATCAAAATTAAGGGCTTACCATAATGATGACGATGTCAACAGATGCCGTCGAATGAAAACACTGAAGTTTTCTTACAGATACTTGCTTTAAGTACTTTGGTTTAATTGATGCCAAAAACTTAATTAATCTAGTGGCCGCCTTGCTTCTACTAACATGGAGTTATGACCAAGGTCTATAATCAATCTCAAGGTATTTCAGTTAATCTCAGTAAATTGGTCACGCACTATTATTTTTTTTGACGTAGATATTGTTTCTCTTAAGACCTTTATGCAATAAATTAAACGGTATCATTAAAATGTCAATTGATGTCCAACAAAGTATTGATATCTAAGCCATGCTAGTTAATACAACAATTGACTTACGATTATTATTATTACACATAGTTAATCATAATGGATACGATTCATAAAAGCACATTTCAGCTACCCTAAGCGAGCAGAGGCAAAGTAAGTAAACGACATTCGTAGTGTATTATTGAACAGACCCAGAAATCTACCGCAAAGCTCAACGAAATCTGTGTAACATGACAACTCATGAATAACATTCCAGTTCAGCAAAGGCCATATTTGTCGGTAGCAGCTGCTACATACCCGGCACCTTATGAGAGCTTAGTTTTCTTCACAATCAATAGGTGGCACTGTTCATATTTTCACTATCCACAATCCAGCCAACGCGACGATGGAAAGAAAGCAAACTCGTATTGTTTAGAAAAGAAAGACGGGCTAAATTCATTGAGAGAAGTATTTCCTTCCTCCCTTCATTAATTTTGCTGACATTTAATTTAAAGTAGTTTTGCATTTCATTCCAGTGAATAAACTGTAGCAGCAATACACATAAGTAAACCAATTCCCACTGAGATTTCCATGTAAATGAAATTAATGTCAGCCATGAAGAAGAGTGTCTTTTATAGATTTGCGCCACTACTTTCACAGATCCTGCTTCTATCCGATATAAATATTCAGATTTCATGAATGGACAGGTAACATATCACACCCACGAACACACGGAGCCACAATGTTTACTTCCTACTTTCCTCGCGCACAGGTAAACATTGGTAGGCTGCGTAAGTGGTGCTATGTTCCATCCTAGGCCGAGATAAATTGGGTATAGTAAAGTAACCAAAATCCGTCCCTTATCCTAAATCCGACCCTCCTTTAACTATCAAGGGGAGTGCTGTAGCCTTCAGAACAGCACATGAAAGCCTTCAGAACCATTCAGTTTACTACTGGGTCTGAAGCAGTTGCTTTGTTCTGTTTTTAACTATTAAATTTTTCAAAAAAATAGGTTTTGTGTAATTTTACTACATTGTGAATCGAATTTAAACAGTTATATTGACACTTCCGAGTAATTTTTTTTTCATCATTTGGCAATTGATAATTAAAGATTACTCCTTAAATATTGTGTTCCAGTTGTCAGAGCCGTATAGTTGTGGTTGTTTGTGGTTGTTGGACTTTTTCTTTTGCTATTGCTGGGATCCTAAATCCGTCCCCTTTGAAATTCTCAAATTCGTCCCCGGGACGGATTTAGGACCCTCATAATGTATTACTCTTTTTTTATATTCTATAATTTCCCAACCCCTTAGACTAGTTTTGATTCATATATGATCAGGTGTTGACCTTTTTATAATGTGTTTACCACTTCTATGCCTTATTATTATAATGTAGTAGAGCTGAAGTTCTATAAAGAATATCACTCCAAAATTGACATTAGGCTGTTTTATTTAAACAGTGAATAAAAAAAGTTTTCTCTCAAGAAATTTATTATGAGAGATGTCAACTGTGTTTTAATGAAATTTTCCATAAAAGTAATTCAGTAGATGTTAGCTCGAAAGGGGGGACGGAATTGGGACACCCTTTTAAAAATCAAAATCTGCGTTCTCGTAAGTTTTCATTTTTTTTATGGTTTAGAAAGTTTTATTTAAAAGTATCACACTAGCTATACAAGTAGGTAAAGAGTTGAGAAAGAGTAGGTAAAGAGTTGAGAAAGAGTAGGTAAAGAGTTATTCTTCCTGTAAATATTTTTTTCAGAATTGAAGATTTTGTTAGGGGGACGATATTTGGGCACTTTACCATACTTATGGGCGAGGGATAATGAAAGGCGCCAGTGCACCTTCCGTCGGATGGGAAGTAAAGGGTGTGTGTATGATGTCACCTCCACGTAAAGGAACCCTTTCTACATAGGGCCTAGAGAGTGTGAAGATCGGTAAAATTCCCAAGTGCAAGAGCTCGCGCACCCCCTCGCATAGGTGGAGGAAAAAGTACCTTTACGAAAAAAAAAACAGGCCGAGGGTAATTAAGCACAGGGGTTGCAGCCAGGGCGGATCCAGGCGGATCCAGGTTTTTGGGGTTGCAACCCCCGCCCCCCCCCCCCTAAATTTTGGGTCGACCTCGACACTGACAAATGAAAATTGGGTTTCCAATCGCTACCAATAGCTCAACCCCCCCCTGACGAAAATCCTGGATCCGTTCCTGGTTACAGCATTGGGTTTGCAGTCGGCAGTAGGAAGCACTCTTCAACAGATCGCTCACGCCTTTCAATGACAAAAGAATAGACACCCAACCCTGCCACAGGCGGGAGAAAAGCGATGACAACTGCACATGACGAAAGGCCTATGCGATGGCCGCCACTGTACATCAAAAAAGTAAACCTTAAAAAGTGGCTAGGAATGAACCCTGATGAATCCTAATTTTTGCGAGATGTAGTACCTTGTTCATCAACAGAGGTCTTTATTACACTTCCTTCACAAGAAAAAAACAATTGAAAAGTTAGCCAGATTCCAAGAAATGCATAAAACCTATAAAAGAGGGTGAAAGTCACCAAAATGATCCCTAAGATCGTAACAGCTTACATTCATGGCATGTGCATCAGGATACCATTAAAGTCCTCGCTCTTCATGCTGCCTCTATTGGAATTAGTCAAAATAATGTCTCTCCGGAGAAAACTCACTCATTTCCGTTTACATTCAAAATGACATTTGTGATCCGTGCTTAGGTAACTTGTACTGCTGCATAAAAATACATGCTTTCAAAATCTTCTGATGCCAGTTTTAAAATCCTTTGCGTAGAACACTTATACAGACTCCCAATTTTCAATGTGTGCTCATGTGTTTGATGCTGTGGGTTTGCACTTGCCCATACCATAAAGGGATCAATGGTTAATTCCCCTATAAAGTCACTGCTGCGAATAAGTTAAGATAACTAGAGCTGTGGAATTTTATTGTCTATGATTCAAGGCAATGCGTGTGTATTTGCCTATTACCCTTCTATCCAGAATCGTGTATGTCCTGTACCTAAAAAGGCAACCAAGTATTACGTTTGTTCGCCTTCTGCCATCAAATTTCTCGTTAAACTATGAAAGGCCCATAAAAGAGGCATTACGTAACCACTACTACCAATAGAACGTTATTGCTATCCACACCCAATTCAATTTTTACACGAACTCTCTTTGCACGATTTTCATTAACCACGAATTAGAAAAACAAATTTCACCCACCTTTTACACTACCTGTTTCCATCGCGCGTAGCCGGCTCCACTGTGAGGCTAGTCTAAGATACGTAGTACAGTATGTGGATGAGCATTCAGTCTGCAGTGGTCGCAACTATGAGCCGCTTCCCATAAAAGGGCATTTAAACCTGGAATGCTCTGCAGTCAACGAATTAATGGCATTTAGGCCCTACTATTTAAAAGTACAAGCGTGTAAAAATAGCAAGATGCTAACGTGAATACTCATTTAGTTGAATGGATTATTTTTGCCGAATTTTCCAGTCAGGAAAATACCTTTTTCACAGATAAAGTCAAAGGTATATCATCGGATCCTAATTCAGGCATTAGACTTTTGAACATGTGGACGTACATGGAAATACTACATTGAATTCCGATTGAACAGAACATGAATCCTTTATATTCATCTTCTTTTCTGGGATATTAGTTGGTATATCACGTGATCCTACTGATACAGTGAATATTCCTCACCCCTTTCAAGCAAATCATCAAGAAGTAAAGAAACTCCTAGCCCTTTTCCTGCCTATGGCAGGGTCACGTACGTATCTTGTCCTTCTGAATGGGCACACGGGTGATATATTAGACGATATTTTTCCGCAGCTGGCTGTCGACGAAAGCTGCAATCCTTTTGCCTATTTATCGTCGGTCTACTTATTTGTTGGGACACTCCACCGATGCCAGGGAGGGCGAGTTCCTACAGCTGAGAACTTTTCCTCATCTATCAGTTGCATAGTGGAAAGGGTTCTTTAACTTGCAAATACCGTTGTCCACCACACGGAACCTCGGTTTTACTTCTCATCCGAAGGAAGGCGCACTCGGAGCTTCACTCACTCGCCTGAAAGAAGCCAACCCACCTCGATTCAGTATCGAACCTGGTAACACTGACGCAGTAATTGACCACGATACCTTCTGCGAGCTATCAAGTGATCAAGAAGTATTAGTTAAATTAAAAACATCATTAAAATAGCTCAAAATCACTTAATGCCTTTAAGTAATGGATACCCATTTGTCCCAGCGTAACTGAGAACTCTACAGCAATTTATTGGGAAATATTTTTCAGGCAGCTGGCTATCAACCTAATAGCGCAACCCTTTAGACCGAGATCCTACACCTGGGAATTTCAGCGATGTGAGACGGAGTTTAGTTTAGTTGTTGTTCTAGGGCCCTTCAACTAAAAGGCCATTAGACCCCTGCCCATTGTGTAGCTCTGATGCAGAGACGACACAGACACTACACTAATGAGACGATTTTTGGATACTAGTGGTACCCAGTTTTCCCAAGCGGCCACCCTTGTTAGTAATAACTGGGGTTGGGTTGCTTAACTTCAGTGATCAGACGAGAACTGCTGCATCCAACGCAATTTGCCGTTATCCATGAGACGGAAGGTGTACTTCGGGTTTCTCCGTCCTGAAAGAAATCCAGGCCTACTCAACCACGATGACGAGTTATAGCCTCTATACCACCCAATCGGGTTAGTTTTTTCTTGCTTCGTCAGTGAAAATTTGAAAATAGATGCCGTGTATAGCAAAACCTCAGTATCCACGGATTTCGTTTCCATGGTTTCAGTCGGAAAATATTTATTGGAAAAATTCCAGAAATAAACTATTCATAAGTTTAAATTACGCATCAGTCTGATTGACATGGACAAACCTTTTCACCTCGTCATGATCAGACGGCTGGGACACGTGGGCGATCTGTTGGATGGTATTTTTACGGAACCGGCTGCTAACTCCATTGGGGCACTCTACGATGCTAGGGGCGAGCTCCCATACCTGTGAATTTTGCTAGCCTACACATTTCTTGTAGCAAGGGTTCTGTTACGTGCAAGTGAGACGGGATCACGGCTTTACTTCCCATCCGACAGAAGGGCACTCGGGGTCTCTCCTTCGACTGATTCACAACTATTATACATTATGTTGATGTCTTGCTGTGGACAACATAGAATGCAAGTAGCCGAGATGCAAGTGGCAAGAATGCAAGTGGCGTGTCGAGAGCCGATAGAATTAGGAACGCGTATATTACAGGTAGCCTGGGAGTGGTGGACATAGTCGAAAAAATGAGGAAGAATAGGCTGAGGTGGTACGGACACGTCATGTGAAGGAGGGAAGAGAGCTCGTTAGGTGCATTACAGGAATGCAAGTGATCGGTGGCAGTGTGTGGGGTGGAGGGGGACCTGGTGGGAGATAGACGGTAGTGGAGGGCTAAAACCCGCAGACCCGAGCCCGCCACAGGCAGGATAAGGGTATAATTCTAATTCTAATTGAATACACTGCAAGCAGCCCTCATAGGCCAAATTGGCAGTGGAGAGAATGATTCATTCCTAATTTATAACCCAATGAACCCCCAAGGAACCTCTATTCTGTCAAATATTCTGTCATCTATTCTATCAAATATTGCATACCTGCTATAATGGAACCTTATTGCAGAAACTTACATTATCCTCACTGAGAGAATTCCATTTCTGAATGACCCTTGGAAGAAAAGACCAGTAATACGAATCTGTTCGTGCCCCGACTTCCCTCAGTTTGAAAGGATGATCCTTTCTCCCCCTATAGTCTGCCAGGGATAAGCTGCCCCCTGGAGTACCGTCATACCCCAATTTCAGCAGTCTGCGAAAAAGCTTAATGCTGTCAGGTACCCGCTTCTGACGTAGTGAGTCCCACCCTAATTCCGTGATCATGTCTGAGACGCTCAACCTATGAGATAAGCGATGCAGAACAATTGTTGCAGCCCTCCTTTGTATCATTTCAATTTCCCAAGATAACCCCTGCCTAAAGGGAAACCAAATTGGACAACAGTACTCCACTATTGGCCGTACCAGTGAAAAATAGGCTACTTCCTTTACATCCTTTGTGCTGTCTCCCAACACTCTTCTAACCAAACGGAGAGCATGCTCAGCCTTCCCAATGATGATGTGCACAATACATAATTTAAACTGTTAAAGATTTTTATGGTGAGGAATTATGAAGTTTGCTTCTCTAAGCGGGTTCAAGAATCCGCAGACAGCATCGAAACCTTTCACCCATGGATACTTGCGGCTACTGCTCATGTCTATACATGACAAAAGTTTACTAGTTTAGAACATCATACCTGCTATATTACGATGAACCCGCCGCGGTGGCGTAGTGGTTAGCTCACTCGGCAGCTACGCCAGTAGTTCTAGGTTCGATACTGGACCGTGGTGGGTCGGCTTCTTTCGGGCGAGAGAGAAGCTGCGAGTGTGCCTTCTTTCGGATGAGAAGTAAAACCGAGGTCCCGTGTGGGTGTATGATGGCGCTTGCACGTAAAAGAACCCTCTCTACTACGCAACGGGTGGA
This sequence comes from Trigoniulus corallinus, assembly GCA_013389805.1. Lineage (NCBI taxonomy): Eukaryota > Metazoa > Arthropoda > Diplopoda > Spirobolida > Trigoniulidae > Trigoniulus > Trigoniulus corallinus. The sequence continues at coordinate 16,545,254 of JAAFCE010001036.1, forward strand.
TGAGGTAAAATTTCCATGTGTAGGAGCTCGCCCCCTGGCGTCGGTAGCATTCCCCAACGAACACTAGACCGACGATAAATAAGCGTATGGGTGCAGCTTTGGCCGGCAACCGGCTGCAGAAAAAACAATGTCCAATATATCACCCTGTGTCCATTCAGAGGGACAAATGGGTACCCGACCCTGCCATAGGCGGGAAAAGGGTTAGGAGTTGCTTTTTTTACCTGCTATATTACGATAGTTTATTAATGACCTGAATAACAGTGGAGCACCATCTAGTCATAGGAAGGAGCCAACCTTTTTGTTATCAAGATTCCATAGGCCAACGGTATGTTGTGTTGTGATGGAATAAGACTGTCATATGCAGAATAAAAAAAAAATATGCAAATAATATTTTGAGTTGACGAGTGGCATACGAATGACATTCAAGTGGAAGATATGCCCTTTCTTTATGAATGCTGGTCATTTTGAACAATTATTTTACCCAGTGGTGCAGTTATGCAATATCACCAAGGAACTTGGAGGTATTTCAACAAAATTAGAAAGGATCCAGTCATCTTTAATACAGTATATACCATAAAGAGACAATAAAGAGAAAGTTTTCACAAAACAAAGTTCTTGAACCTCAGGATATTTGCAAAATATTGAGATTATTAAAATTGGAAATTTTGGAAATGTTAAAAATTTAGAAAACTTTTAATAACTCTTGATTCTAATCTTAATATTATGTAATGTAGGTACATTTTGAAGATGCGTTTTAATATTACAACGAATAGATTTTGGAGTGCTGGATTCATCGGTCTGAATTCACGAATTTTAATACCATACAAGCTTGAATGTTTGTAATTATTAGACAATTTGTATTATAACGATGTTGTAAGACTGAAATTTAATAAAGGAATTTCTCGATGATCACATTGTCTCTTAACTATGAGATTTTGCACTTTGATTTCTGAATTTTAATACCAGACGGGCCTGAATTCTTTCAAGTTATTTTTGTAATTATTGACAATTTGTATTATAATGAGGCAACACGACTGAAATTTAATAACCGAATTACTTGATGATCATATTGTCTCAACTTTCTCTACACACAATCTTTTCAATAATGTCTTCCAGTTTCTAAAAAAATGACCTGCACATGCCAAAAAAAGTTCAAAGCCATCACGACTACAGTAAATTTAATAATAATTCCAATGCCGGGTTGCTAACCATTTTACTACTAAGGGCTTTGAGTTCCAAAATAAAATCCTTTCATAAAAATACGTTGTGCAATTGAATAAAACCTAAGTACAGTAAGTAGATTATTATAAAAGAGAAATAAACTTGTTAAAGTCACAACAATCCTTTACATCCGAAATGGATGTAACAGAAGAGGATTTCCTTTATATCCATTTCAGGAAATGGATCAGTTTCAATCGCTATTACTAGTAGGGTTTACATTTCAGAGGGTGAAAGAACAAGTACAGGAGGAGGAAATACTTAGCCCTTGCGGAGGCCTTTAAAAGGCATCTACAGAACATATTCCAGTTTAAGACATGGAAAAACTATGTGGCTTGCAGGAGATTATTGTCAAGAGTTATGTGGTCCTATGTGAAACAAATAAGATTAGAAATATCTATATTTTTTGCCTGCTATTTACATTCATATGTAAGTACGGTATTGAACAATTTTCTTTTCAATTTCTACCTAGTCATTTGCCATGGCATGCATTCTATGGAAGTCCACTAGCTCTATCCTTGCCGGCTACAAATGATTGCGGTCCAGTCCGTTCTTCTGTATGGAGGAAATATTGGACAAAGGCCTTTGACAAGGAGAGCTATCGAAGACGAGCGGAAACGGCATCCAGTTCCTGAGCAGACAGGGTACTTCCGCGCCTGCCTGCCACAACGTGGGTAGAGCGGACTCAGCAGAGTGGACACTGCCCAAGGATTGAGGACCACGCCAGAACATTGTTTGCTGGAGTGAAATGGGCTGAACGACGTACGGCACTGGTTGGGGCAGCAGACCTCCGATACGGCCATTAGCTCTACGATGAGCTCTACGTTCTCACAGTGCTTTCTGCGGTCCACTGCTGGGCCATGAGAATCTCCTGGTGGGCCACAAATTTTATTGTTATAAGTGTATCTGGTCAGGCCTCTTTCTGTAAGCGGGTCACATGCTCTTTCCAAGTGGGCCACGATCAGAAAGTTTGATAAACACTGATTTAGAGGCCATAATGCCCGAAAAATGTGAGCTAAATCGAGAGTCGACCACGAGCTTATGATAAAACCTACTCTATCCTTTATTCTAAGTCGGTGTAGGATATTCCTATGCCGCCCAAAGTGTCACGACTTTTTAAATAACGGCATAAGATTCCACAAAGAGCGTTTATATCACACTGGTCACTTAAACTGGCACAACTTTTTACATTTATACATGGCAGAGACCAACCTGGCTAATAAATCCCGGGAAAATCAATATGGAGTGAATGGTATTTTTCGTTTCCCCCTTTCAAAAGTTGATCTCAACTCAATAAGTGAGATGATCTTTTCTTTCATTGATTGCTTCGTTTTATGCTCAATTGTCACACTTACTTTTGGTAAATACTTCCATGGAGTGAGTGCAGTGAATCTGAAGTCTGTGAAAGTTAAAAACTGGAATTGACTGGTCTCTCAAATATCCCAGTTTGTTTAGTAATCATAATCCAATCAATGCAGCTTTTCAGCTTCAGTAACTATATTTTTTTTGGTAGTGCACAGAGTTCACATTATAACGGTGGAAATCAAAAAAATCTTTAAAAAAACATGCACTGATGAGCCAAGCACATTAGGAGCACCTAGCTACTATTATGCTGATCCTCCATTTGCTGCCAAAGCCTCTCTCATCTAATATACTCACTGAGATCTTCTGCCAAGACATTAAAAGCAGTTCATTTAGCTGCTTTAAGTAACGAGGTGCAGGCTGCGCAAAGCAAATTTCTTCATTCAACATGTTACGTAAATGCCCAATGGAGAGAAGGGGGATTAAGATTGGGTTAATTTGGTTACCAGGGAGAAACTAATATCGCCCTCATGTTCCTCAAACCATTTACAAACAACCAAAGCATTGTGGTAGAGTACACAGAATTCCTACTTAAATGGCATCCACCCACCCTCACTGATCTGACGATCACGAGGCCCATGGAGGGCAATTTCGACATTGGATAATGTTTACCCGGGGTATTTTCATATTGCACTGTGGCTATGTAATTCCCTGCATAACATGGACTCCAACTGCTGGACTCTCGCAAGTGTGAATTTCCAAAAAGGTGAGTCCACAGGTTTCTTTTGCTAACGCAACTCATGCAGAGTGCAGAGAAGGCTTCCGGGTGTTTTCTAGTGCCGATGTTAATTAACACATTTAAAAGTATAATTTTCATACATTATCATGATTTACTTGTGAGAGGGGTACAAGGGCGTTTCGAATTTGGGGATTCGTGTCACTGTTTATTCTTACAGTAGTTAGTACGAACAACATTTTATGTTCATCTAGAATACTACGTTATTGCCGCCATATGGATATTAGTGCTTTTATTTACCTTGCTGGATTATAGCTTGCATCATTACTACACTGCATAATGCAACACAGCGCAAAAATACATAGTCTGCAAAAAAAAATACCAATGTTTACACCCAGGCTTGAGAAGAAAGGGATGCAGTCGGTACACTGCTCCGGGGCCCATGGAGCTCACAGAGGGCTCATGTGTATTACGGCTTTATTATCTTTTACAGAAGTACCTGTCCTCTTGATTATTGAGTTATGTGTAAATGTGTAGGTGAGAGGGGCCTTAGCCTTAGCGTCAGTCAGTGGAGTCGCTAGGGTTGGCGTCACCCGGTGCGGTAATACCATGGTGTCACCCCTCTCCCGAGAAAAAAGCCGTTTCTTCTGCTTTGGTGTCACCCCATTTCTCAGAGAGCGAATGGTTTCACCCGGTGCGGCCCACACCTCCCGCACCCCCTAGTGACGCCACTGGCCTCAGTACCAATCTTGTCCCATGTTTCCTGGGTTACCTGCCTTTGTAATTTTTACCAGTTATCTTAATTTTTCTAATTTACTTCTCCAGATAAAATTCTCCTACGTTCATTATAAAGGAATCAGTCCCTTGTAACAGTTTGATTATGTTTGGTGCGATTTTTGATTTTCTAAATAAACTAGAGTTATGCCACTTGAGTCACTGTTTTCGGTAAAATGATCGTGTAGATCGGTAAAATTCCCAGATGTAGACGCTCAAGATCTGGATTTGATGAACGAAATTGCCAGCAAAAAGAACGTAGACGGCCGTTAAATGGGCACATACTGTAAATACCGCCAATTATTTGTTTGCGACCAGTTCCGATGGGACAAATGGGTTCCGACCGTGACAGATGGGAAAGAGGGTAGAAATTATGGCGACTCATCATTCCAATGTACCACGTAGCCATGGTGGAAAACTGAAGCAGATCCCCGATGTCAAAATCTCGAAATAAATTTTTCAACTGCATTCACTGGCACTAATTACTAGGTGACGGTGTTGTCTGATGATGAAAAATCTATGAGATGCCATTCTATTCTACAACTGTAAATTTTGTACGAGGCTACTAGCCCCTTCCATACCTCGAAATAACGTTAGACTACTGCACGAGAGGATCAATGCAATGAATAAGTTAGGGAGTTTTGTTATGAGTTGTTCTTTGCTTAGAGATTAAAAGCATGCCACCACAAACCACAAATAAACAAGTGTCAACTTCAAGTATTTTGAAGTGGTGTTAATTTATAGAGGAAAGGGGACACTAACACAAATTACCATTTTAGTAATATTACGAAATCGTGCGTGCCCTTGTCCTGTATTTGTTACAACGGTGGGTAACTGTATAATTCACATAATCAGGGGTGGATCATGGGGGCGGGGGCACTTCAAAAAATGGGCGCCCGAAATATTTTTAAGCATTCAGAATCCCTTGTATAATTCTAGCTAGCAATTGCAATAGGTCCTCTACTGCCCCTTAAACAATGGTGGTTTAGCCAATTGCAGATTGGACTGCAACTGTTGGACTGGCAGTATAGAAATGGGGATAGCAATGCAAAACTGCCTCATTAGTTGCAAAGTTGAATCATGCATTTGTTGAAATATGCGCCCCACTGAGGCACTGCGGGGGGAGCAATTGTCGCATTGTTCCCCCCTCTGGATCCGCCCCTGTACATTAATGATTTACTAAAAAAGTTCCTTACTCCGGAGAACAAGCATCTATTAACCCTTTGCCCGCCAAGACAGGATGGATAGCCATCCTTGTCCCATTGGCACACGTGGGCTATCTGTTGGACGGTAATGTTGCACTCGAGACATATTCATCGCCGGCCGATTTTTCTTTGTTTGGACGCTATTCCTCCACCGACGTCAGGGGGAGTCGGCCGAGCTACAGGTTCGCAAGTGACATCGTACACGCCATACGGGGCAACGGTTTTCCTTCCCCTCCGACCGACCGAAGGTTCACTCGGAATTTCTCTCTCGCCCGAAAGAAGCCAATCCACCACACAGTTACGACATTGTTACTGTCCTAAGTAAACAAATCACTTCCTCATGTCATCGGGTTCTCGCCCTTCACTCCCGCCTATCACCCACAGGGTTCCCATCATCCCCCCACGCATAATCAGGGGAGCGGCGAGTTCCGTTGGACACACCAGTTCTCGTCTGATCACTGAAGTTAAGCAACGCAAGCCCAGTTAGTACTGACATGGGTGGTCGCTCGGGAAAGCTGGGTACTGCTAATACCCAATAATCGTCGCATTAGTGTAGTGTCTGCGCAGTCTATGCATTAGAACTATGCAGTGGACGGGTCTCTAATGACCTTGTAGTTGACGGGACCTTAAACAACAACCAACAACAATAACGCATAATCATATTCCATCATACAGCCTGCTCCCATGTACAGCAGTATTCGCATTTCAAATATCCTCATTATATATTGTCATGGATCTAGTCTCCTGTCCAGCAAATTGATCCACATAGTGTAGTTGGCCTAATCACTGCCTAATCATCTTTATCAGTGCCTCCCGTTACAAGAAAGCTACCAAAAGTATTTGAAAATTACAAATATCAATAGGGCTAACCTCCCCCCTCTCGGTGGCGTAGTGGTTAGTTCGCTCGGCAGCTGCGTCAGTAGTTCTAGGTTCGATACTGGAGCGAGGTGGGTTGGCTTCTTTCGGGCGAGAGAGAGGCCACGAGTGCGCCTTATTTCGGATGGGAAGTAAAACCGAGGTTCCGTGTTAGTGTACGATGTTAGTTGCAGGTAAAAAAAAAGAGCCCTCTCTACTACGCAACGGGTAGATGAGGCAAAATTTTTAGGTGTAGGAGCTCGCCCCCCTGGCGTCGGTAGAATTCCCCAAAAATGTACAGCAGACCGACGATAAATAAGCATAGGGGTTGCAGCTTTGGTCGGCAGCCGGCTGCGGAAAAACTATGACCAATAGGCCTATATCGTCCTTGTGTCCATTCAGAGGGACGACATGGGTACCCTGCTATAGGCGGGAAAAGGGTTAGGAGTTGCTTTTAAATATCAATAGGACTATACATAACGTAATGAAACTAGTATAACGGAAAAATTCCCAGCCATCGGCTCCTCACCTTACTTTTTGGTGGTGGCTTAATTGTGATAGATTAACGAAGCTCAATTAAATCCGAATTAAATCTGAGCATTTTTGCTGAAGGTGTGAAGTTATAACAGCATATACAGTACTGTCTTCAAACATCATGTTGACTCGGAGAATTAAAGAAAGAAGTTCTATCCCCATTCTGTTGTTGTTGTAGCATTTGCTAATTGATAAACTATATAGTTAATGCGAATTGAGATAACTGCTTTACACCAGAAATCTGCTCCATCTCTTGGTATGCCATCAGAAAAAACATTTGCACAGTTCATCATCAACACAGAACGCCACTTATTTTCTATCTCACCAATCTGAGATGTCTTACATAATTCTAATGATAGAGAAGAAAATGATGGGCCTAGAGAAGATAATGCCACCATAATCAGTGAAGACCATCGAGGAAAACCTACCGCAAAATTTCAAATAATTAATACACTAAGAAGGATTGGTTTCGTGGGTTGGGGAGTAAGCCCGGCAGCCATAACAGGACGAACCCTTAGGAGGCTGCCCGCGGGAGATGAGGAGGTAGGTGAAAGGACGAAGGAGAGAGCTAATTTGCAGCATCCAACGTTCTTTACAAGCCACCCATGTTGGTACTGACGAGGGCTTGCGCTGCTCAACTTCAGTGATCTCACGGGAACTGGTGTTTCCAACGCAACTTGGCTGCACTAAGGAGGAACCATGTTTAGAGTAGGGCCAGCCCTATCCCAGGAATAAATCAACAACGGACCTACATAAAAGCAGTTGAAGGGATTTTTGTTGTTGTTTGCTGGTGTTTAAGGTCCCGTCAACTACAAGTTCATTAGAGACCCGTCCACTGCATAGTTCTAATGCATAGACTGCCCAGGCAATACACTAATGCGACAATTATTGGGTATTAGCAGTACCCAGCTTTCCCAAGCGACCACCCATGTCAGTACTAACTGGGCTTGCGTTGCTTAACTTCAGTGATCAGACGAGAACTGGTGTGTCCAACGCAACTCGCCGCTCCCAGTTGAAGGGAGAAAAACAAGCGTCTTTCACAAATAAAAGCCCTTTGTACGATAATCATACAGTAGCCGCTCATGGAGGTGAAGAGATCACATTATAATCTCAGAGGTTCTTCTAATTCGTGTGGCCACAACCATGATTGCTCTTTACCAGTATTACCCAAAAATGAGCCTGGATAGTAGTGTTTCTTCGATTGTCCCTACATGAGGATACCACCCACAGTATTATGGTGCCCTCAATCTGGTTAAGGAACTTGGCGGCAGCAGCTGCCAGAAATTCTGCGAGACCTCTATGATAGCCCAATGAGCAATGGAGAAACATTAGTGCAGCCAAGTTGTGCTGAACACACTAGTTCTCGTGAGATTACTGAAGTTAAGCAATGCAAGCCCACGTTAGTACCAATATGGGTTGTTGGTAGGGAACGTTGGGTGCTGCAAATTTTCCCTCTCACACATCCTTTACACCTACCTCCTTCTCACCCGCAAGCAGCCTCCTAAGGGTTCGGTCTGTTATGGCTGCTTGGCTTACACCCCAACCCGTTAGTGTGTAAGAAACAGAAAATGTGAGAAAAGGGCATTATTAGCATTCGATGGACATGTACTCTTTTGTATGTAGAAGAGAATAGAGGTTTGGAACTCACGTGATGACAACCTAATAATAGAGATTTTGCAATTAGACAGGACGAACGTAACGAAAGACGAATACAAGGTGTCAATTCGTCCTCTTACTTTTCGTCTGGGCTTACGTATGGCAACATTGCAATTATCCGTTCCCAATAATTGTGTGCCATCTAGTGAGAGCCAGACAAAATATTTTGCTATATGGCAGGTGTTAAGCAAAAAAAGAATCAAAATGTCAATAAAATAAAACTTTTTGTAACATTTGAATTGTATAGAGCATTGTATACAAGGTAAATTATATCTTCATAAAAAGCTTTTGGGGATCATCACTTTTATTTTCCATTTTTTTATGTTTTTATCCTCTCGTCGCTTCGTTTAAAAAAAAAAAATGGATGCCAGATTTCACGCTGGTGAGTGACATGTGCAGGCGCAGGCAGTTAGCCAATCACAGGCAAACCAATTCGTCGCGAAAAAGGAGGACGTTTATTTTGGTTTTTTCGTCCTCATAATACACCAGACGACGTGGAAGGGCGACAAGTGTGTTCACTTTCGTCTTTCGTCCAGGAACGCCCACATCACGAAAAAGTGCAAAATCCCTAATAACGATGACGGTTACTTGAACACTGTAAAATTTGCAAGAAACCTTTCCCTATGCTGTTTATTCAGAGGTTTCACAACTGCCCTCCCAAATACCTCCCACTCACATTAGTCTAGATTTTGTTATGCTGCTATTTTGAGCTTGTTTCTCAATTTAAATTCATAATGACAATGCCTATTTTATGCGTTTGAGTGGTTATTAAGCCTAATAATGATGTTAGTTTCAAGGAAGACAAGTGGCCACAGACAATTTGACAAATGTTATTATTTACTATGAGGTTTGGTTTATCTTCCTCTGAGAAGCTTTTCTGCTTCAGAGTTTATTTATGATTTTAAATTAAGTCCCTTTTCCATTACTACATTATGAGGTTCTCCTTATAAAGAGATTAAGGATTATTGCGCAACATAGAGGGGACGGCGGAAGAGGGGGGAGATACTTCCTTCCTCCATATACCACTACAGGATGCTACAATAATATATTCTGAAGTGGGCTTAATCGTGTGCTGCAATGAATTCATTATTTCAATATGTAGAACTGCATAAGTTATGCTGATAATATAAGTTAGACAGGGGCGGTTGTGATTTAATTGTATTAAGATTTTTCTCTCAATTCAATTGGGACTCTTTTGTCTAGTAAGCGCCCTGTTTTGTTTCTGGCTGGGTTTATTTACCAATTTCAGCTGTATTGTGTCTATCAAAACAAATAAGAAATATTTTTGTTTCAGTGAAAAGAGGTTTTGCACGTCGTATTGTCTATCTTTGTTTGTCATATAACGCATTGTCCTTCTTTATTGCTGAGAAATCAGAGGCTTTCAAAAACTAACCAAAAAATCTAGCAACAGCAACTGCATTTTAATTTTGTAACCAAGGCTTTAAGTGCCACAATGGAATATCTGGATTACATCTCTTAAAGAGTGACTGAGATAGTAACTATGACACTAAGCTAATAAGAGGCTAAGAGACATTCTGAAGTTTTCCCAGCTCAGACGACAGCAAATATTATGTGGAGCTGCAGCTCTACAAAACTACTACAGCACTAAAAGTATTTCTCTATACCCGTACAGTGGTACCCCGCTTAACGAACGTAATTCGTGCCGGCGATACGTTCGTTATGAGGGGTGTTCGTTGTGCGGAACACAATTTCCCATAGCTCTCTATGTTATATTGTGTAATTCGGTCCGGGTTGCCACGAAAAATTGTGAAAATTGTTAAGAAGTTAAAAACAAAGTGCAGTGCTGATTGTTAATGAGCAAAGCCACTCTAGGACCCATTTTTTTTTGGGGGGGGGGGGTTCATACTTCACAAAAACTAGGAATTGCCCTGCAATGAGAAGGCAGTCAATTATTTGCAGTGTGCAGTTGAATGGTGCTCATCAGCAAATGTCATGCATTGAGGGGTCCATTCTCCTACTCCCGTCAGTAGCTCGTCCATAACCAGAATAAAAAGGTATGGATTTGAGTGCTGAACCTTGGTGCACCCCAAACTTCACTGGGGAGCCCCCAGTATTTTCCTCAAGGTGTCCTTACCCTGGATGTGGAATGGAACCATCATACGAGTACATATCTTAAACTATTCGAATAAACCCTTTCTCCCCTTTTGCATAATGCCTGTTGTGGAACACTGGTAAGCCTTCTCCAAGTCGATAACGTTGGTATGGAGATCCTTCTTAGCTGCTCTATACTTTTCTATCATCTTCTTCAGAATGAAGATTCGTTCCATTGCGGACCTGCCTAGCATGAACCCAAACTGATTTCCACGGACACTAGTTCTATCCTGGAGGCGACATTCTATTACATTACATTGGTATAACTCATTGGATTAATACCTCTATAGTTACTACAATCTTGGACATCCTATACCAGTGGTGGCGAACCGTTTTTGAAGACGGGTCACAATAACACAAAAGAAAACCAAGAATTTGTCCACGGGTCAGATGCAAGCACTATTCAATTTTATGAATAAAAATAAGTTATTATTAATAGTGAATAAAGTTTATTAAAGGAGGGAATAGAGAACTTCATCCAACTTTTATTACACCTTTAACATCATCTCATTAAAATTGGCCACTTAAAATTGCACGGTGGGTCGCAGGTTCGCCACCACTGTCCTATACAGTTCCTAGTTCACTTTGTATATTGAACAAGCGTTCGTTATGTGAACCAAGTTCGTTATGCGATACTCCTGCGCTTTTTTGACGGTGTTCGTTATAGGGAACATTCGTTATACGAGGCGTTCGTTAAGCGGGGTACCACTGTACTGCTCTAAGCAATGGCACTACTGACAACCAATCCAATGCCCAATATCTAATTTCTCAGTTCAAAACAAAACAACAGATAACAAACTGTTGAGTTGTCCAGTAATACTGCACTGCCAATCCAGCGTCCAATTGTATTTACTTCAAGTTGGACAAATAATAAATTTACGAGGCTGATGTGAGTTCAATAATTTTCAATTTAAGATGTCTAGCGTTTTCTGGTATCTGGGTGGTTGTGTGATTGAGGCTACTTTCAGATTCTCTCCTGGTTCACTCTTCGTTGATTGGGAAATAAAGCCGTGGTCTCGTGGGATGTGAACAATATCAAACATATAAAAGAATGTTTAAAATTTTTGAACTGAAGATTTTCGGAGTGGCAAAAAGATTTAACTGAAGATAAAACTGAACGTGTATGGGGGGCCTTAAGATTAAAACTATGGAACATACGCATGAGCATCAAAAGAATATGTGCATGATCACTACTCAACTAAGGATTGTAACCTGTGGTCAGTTGCGGGAACGGCTTATTGGTTTGGACACACCAGTTCTCGTTTGATCACTGAAGTTAAGCAACGCAACCCCAGCTAATACTGATTTGGGTGGCCGCTTGGGAAAACTGGGTACTGCTATTACCCAAAAATCGTCGCCAGACTAATCGTAGCATTAGTGTGGTATCTGTGCAGTTTCTGCATTGGAACTACGCAGTGGACGGGGCTCTAATGACCTTGTAGTTGAAGGGTCCTAAAACATCAACGAACAAACAAAAAAGTGGTCAGCTGCTGGTAGTTCTTCGCCCATCAGCTTCCTATACTGTACCACTACGCCACGTTCCACCATGGATGGCGTTTCATCAATCGTGGATAACGAGGAATGGCAAGGAAAGAAATGGCTAGAAACTCTTCTAGTTGGGTGGTGGTTTCCAAGGAGAAGAGTGACAAAGAAAAGGCTTTAAAACAACCTAAGCATATCATCGTTAAGATAATCCTTTGTCACGAACTTCAAGTATGCCTTGTCATTCTTGTCCTTTTTGATCTTACTTATGGAATTCATCTGATCTCGTAGGAAGTGAACAGTGTCACTGGTCCACCACCTTGAGCCACTTTGAATATCCTGAAGGTTGATTGATGAATGTATGGTATGTCGGATGGATAGTTGTCGGACAGTGATGGGAAGTGAAGGAAAAGAATGGCCACAACTGTAGAGATTGGTTTCCTGAGAACATGTCTGAAACGAAGATAAGAAATGGTCAACGGAATTCCTTGTTGTCTGCCAGCCATTGTCACGAAGATCAGATGGAATATTCATCATCCATTTTATTGATCTTTTCCTTTTTTCTTATTTTCCCTACTTCCGCGTAATGGCATTTTTTTCCTTTGTGGTTTTAGGGACAGGGCGATTATTGCTGAGGGAAATCATCGCCTTCCTTTTAGGTCTATTAACTAACTGGTGTGAAGAGCATGCGAGACGTCTTTAATGGTAGAATCCTTTGGCCTAGTGTTTGCATAAACTCGTTACGCACTTTTTAAGAAAGCGTCACTAGGGCTGCCTGTAATCATTTAGCAGTACAGTATTATCTTGGTTCTCGTTTATACTAGGGATCTTGCAGGTACACGCGACGTGGGCGTTTCCAAGACGAAAGACGAGAAGTGAGCAACCTTCTCGTCCGTCCTTCTCGTCTCGTCCCATCCATGGACGGCAAAATCTAAAATACACGTCCTTGTTTCTCGCGACGAGTTGGCCTGCCTGCTATTGGCCAAACGCTTGCGCATGCGCAAATCACTCTTAAGCTAGCTATCTGGCATCCATTTTTTTTTTACACGAAGCGACAGAGAGATAAAAATACAAAGAAATGAAAAATAAAAGTGATGATCCCCAACACCTGTTAGTGCACATATAATATATGTTATATTCAATGTTTTATAGAATGCAATAATTATATGGGACATTATTTTAAGGAGATTTTAATACATTTTACTTAACGCTTCTACCATATAGCCAAAATATGTTTTGTCTGGCAGTCACTAGATGGCACACAATTATCTGAAACGGATAACTGCATGTTGCCAAACACAAGCCGAGACGAAACATAAAAGGACGAATTTGAGACCTGAAATTCGTCTCTCGTTACGTCCGTCCCTTCTACATGCAAGATCCCTACTGTATATTACCTTTACCTGATGAGAAAATTTTGAATGGGTAAAACAGTTTGGGACAGTATGACCAAATAAAGATGGGCTATTTCCTTGGGGTCTAGTTGTTAAAGGGACAATCACCTTCCCTGGTTGGATTGGATGTTTCTGAAAACAAGGGAACCATTTTTGTTTAAATACGTAGGATGTTTTATGTGGAGGAGTAGTTGAATGCAAGGTAGAAAGGTTATTTGGTATATTAATAAATTGAACTAACAAAATGGGGTTATTTGTTTTCAGAATTGTGATGCTCATCTTTTAATTTACTCCATAGAGATTTTCATCATGCTATAAAAATGTAACAGCTGGATGTCTCATGTTTCAATAAACCTAAGGAATGGTGCTACATCCGATTGTTGAATTGTTTTGGAAGCACTCTTTCATTACTCTAAGACAGAATGCATGATTAATGTAAGGCCTCTTTAATGTAAATTGGTCGACAAGATTAAATTTTTATGCTACCGTGTTTCCCCCAAAATAAGGGTATCACGACAAAAGGGCGCACCAAAAACGGCCCGCGACTTAAGGGCGCACGACAGATGGGCGCTGTGACAAAACGGCGCAGGGAATAAAGGGCACAGCAAAAAAAGGGCGACCAGGACAAAAGGGCGCATAAGAGTGTGGGTACTTACGTGATCGCCTTTATATCTATGTTAATATTTATGTCCCTTCGCCACATTTAAAATAAACAAAATCCACGTTTGACTTCAACCCCCCAGAATTGCTATTTTTGATCGGGTAGAACGTCAGAATTTTGGTTCTGCCCAATTATGGTCAGGATTATCATCATATTTAAGTGTTCATAAAACTGCTGCATGGCTTTCTCCTGCTAACAAATAATGTGCAGCTCGTTTGCACCACCAGGAGACTGAAGCAGACGTGGGAACAGGTTGTCTGTAAGGATATGGCAGTGTGGGGGGACCTGGTGGGAGATAGACGGGAGTGGAGGGCTAGAACCCGCAGACCCGACCCTGCCACTGGCGGGATAAGGGCTGATTTTTTATTGTTTCGTTGGTGTTTTAGGGCCCTTCATTTACAAGGTCATTAGAGCCCCGTCTACTGTGTAGTTCTAGTGCAGAGACTGCACAGACACTACACTAATGTGACGATTATTTGGGTATTAGCAGTACCCAGTTTTCCCAAGCGGTCACCCATGTTAGTACTAAGTGAGATTGCGTTGCTTAACTTCAGTGATCTGACGAGAACTGGTGTGTCCCACGCAATAAACCACTCGATGATGATATCCTTACAGTGGGCAGAACTGAGCAGCAAAAGTGCACCCTTTTGTCGCTGCGCCATTTTATGCAATGCGCCCTTTTGTCGCTGCGCCATTTTTGCAATGCGCCCTTTTTGCGGCACCGTTTTTTCGTTCGCCTTGTTGTCGCGCGCCTTTTTGTCATGCAAACCAAAATAAGACTTACCCAAAAAGTAAGACCTACCAAGATTTTTAAGACGAGCTTAATATAAGCCCTTCCCCGAAAATAAACCCTACGAGAGCCCTAAGGCAAATAGCACATCCGTTTTTGTTTTCTGCATCTGATTGGGTGATTTCCTTAAAAGGAGTGGTGAGTATAGAGCAGCGATTCTCAATCACTGTGCCGCGAGATTGAAGAAATGTGCCGCCACTGGGAATAGTCATTCGTAAGTGAAAGTGACGTCAGACAAGTCGTTTAATAAGTTCCGCCTTCCTAGGAGGGACTGACTTCTCTCTCACCCGAAAAAGCCGACCCTTTGACTTTAAAAGATAATATTACAGAAAAGAATAAGACATTCCCAGAAAATAAGCCCTGGTGCTTATTTCGGTACCAAAATTGAAATAAGACTGGCTTATTATGGGGGAAACACTGTACTACAGTAGGTGGGTGATATCATACCCTTCCTCTCCACACACACCAAAAAAGAAGGGAGCGGCGAGTTGCGTTGGACACACCAGTTCTCGTCTGATCACTCAAGTTAAGCAACGCAAGCCCAGTTAGTACGGTCGCTCGGGAAAGCTGGGTACTGCTAATACCCAATAATCGTCGCATTGGTGTAGTGTCTGTGCAGTCTATGCACTAGAACTATGCAGTGGACGGGACCTTAAACACAAACAAACAAAACCAAAAAAGAACAACTTTAACTTTCGTTGGACCATCTCAGTGGCGCAGAGGTAAGGTAAGGTGCTCGACTACTGCGTCAGTCGTTCTAGGTTCCATACTGGATCGACCCAGAGGTGCCCCCCAATGCTCCTTCCGTCGATTGGGAATTAAAGCCATGCCCTGTGTTGTGTGCACAATGTCATTTGCACGTGGAATAAAATATAAATGTAGTTCAGAATAAAGCGTCTGTGGTAAGTGTCTAACTTGCTCCTTCCCGTAATCCAATAATGACAAAACAATTGTGCACCCCAAAACCAGTTGTGCCCGTGACGGGCGCCTTCTTCTCCACAAACTCGTTATGGCACTTGGAGTTCGTTCCCTGGCGCTGGTGCGTGCCTAATGAATAGTAGGTCAACGATAAATAAGTGTATGGGATACAGCAGTAAGTTGGCACAGTAGAATCGTACGTAAAGTCGCCCATTTGTCGCAATGGGACGAAAATTGGTACCCGAGCCTACCACAGAGGGAAAAGAATATGTTAGATTGAGAGTGATTGGCTTTCGATTTGACGGAAGCGGCGCTCTAGGTCTCTTACTTATAAGCTAGCAAAACCACCGACTTCATCCAGAGGGGGGGGGGGACCTACATGAAGTTCAAGAGGTGAGAGATCTGTCAATTGAGCAACTGAGCATTTTGAGAACATGCATGCGATATATATGATAATCAGTTTCGGTTTATATCTCGAGAGGAATACATGACCTCGTAACTTACCGTAAGACAGCATTCTAAACCACGGTTTATTGTTAGGCATTTTGTTACTACCATTTTTTATCAGAATTACCTCAGATGTTTCTTACTTTTCTTCTTCATCCCTAAAAATTTCTCTACAGACTTACATTGACATCCATAGAAACATCAAAGTATTAGTTTTCATCTGCTTATAAATCATGTGCTTCTCCTAAAGGAGATGCTTCAATATTGATGGGCAAGTGATACTACTGTTAGGTGAACAATAAAAAAAAACCTAGGATACGTTTTTAAGTCCATCGTCAATCATTAGTAGTGTGCTTATTCCACAGAGATTTTAATGACATGGAGAGAATCACAACAAGGATAAAAACATACGTTGCCTATGCTGCTATTTACACGATTTTCTCATTGCCACGGTAACAATCTTCCTTCAGTAATTTCTGGTCGTTTGGGTAAAGGCTGACAATATAATGCCACGCAGTCCCTGACACAGTTCATTTTGTAGATGTTTGCTTTGTAACTCTTGGAAATTATTTTTTAGCTTCAATCACTAGGCTCGCATTCACCACGTCGAAATATGATATTGCCACAAATATTGACAATTTTGGGAAATAATCTATTCGAGGTTATTTAATAAATCGACATTGACGTTCAATTGAGTAACACGGGTGATGATATTTATCGCCATCCTCACACTCTTATCCAGTCTATGGACCAGTCAGATCTGCAAATCTTCGCCCTCCATTCCCCACTGAGTTCAGATCCACCCCCACCATCGGAACAGACAGCAAGTCAGAACCGATGGGAGAAAGCAACATAAAAAAAGGTCTAGGCCAACAGCCATTAATGAAGGCCTGTGGATTCTTGGAACGATAACGGCCTAGCGGGGATAACTGTTCTGTTTATCTATACCCGAGGTCGGCTAAGATGTGTTTTTTTGGGCCTTATAAATGGCCCAGCGCTCAGAGTGGAGCCTTACACTTTCAAATTTCTAAGAAAATTTGATAATATAATTTTTGACGTGTCAGAGATGCAGTCGTATTGATTGATATTTCCTGACCCTGCCTCTAACTAGACAAATATGACCTACATCTGTGACAGGGTTACCCAGCTACTCCTACTCATGGCATGAACGAGCATCAATTTAGTATATTTCTCTTTATCTGCCATCTTCTCAGCAATGCCTTTCATCCCTAAGCTGTTCCTAATATAATTATTTCAGAGTACCAACCCATTCCACCCTTACAACGCATTATATCGCAAAATACGCACTTCCGCTACCCACATACAGATGTTGATATTCATAGACATTTATTCCACAAGAGTGGTTTGTTTGTTTTCAAAAACGAAATCGAATTCAGGCTGGTGTCGGAGTTGTTGGGGGATAATCATGATACACAATAATTTCATCATCATTTTCAGATCCTGAATTTACCCGATACGTTTAGAGTTTGGGAGAGGGGCAGGTGGCATCACACACAGAAAAACAGCAGCTTGGTATAAGAAAGGCGGCGTAGCGTTAGGTCTCGGGTACTTTAGATGACGTGCATAGCATACATAATATTCTTCTTTAACAATCCTATTTATCGCCTATGGCAGGTTTGAGTATTCGATGAGTTCAGGCGAGCCAAGCAAAATCGATTGAAAGAAAACGAAAGATAAAATAATTGAGAATGGAATGAGGGAACTCTAGGGCCGGCTGTTGAACGACAATTTTACATGGCTAGCTGTTTGTCGAATGCCAGAACCAGTGAGCCTGATAATCAGCTCTGGACCCCCTACACCAAGAAGGTGAACATTCAGTTTCTGAAACTGTGCCATAGAAGATTCGTGTGGGGGAGGAAGCTGTCGAAGTTTTCACTTCCTTCTCAACCACCAACTGTGTATTGTGTTTATGCGGAAATGGTCCTAAGAGGCTTAGCAAGGCCACACAGTATAGGTATGAGTGCTACCGTGCTTATGTGGACTTCTGTTTAAATAACTTACTGTGAGCATCAGAATTGACAGAAGGCACACAAACGCAAGCTCAGAAAATTAATTCTTAATTAACTGAAGTTGAATGTAGACAAAAACCTCTTATCGTCAGAGGAGAAATGCCTTGAGGGAGGAAAAGTTTTCTTAGAAACCATTTAATTTCCTATCCACATGTTTAATTTTAAGACCTATCAATTCACCCTTCTTGCTTAGGAATTCTAATCAATAAATTCATTACAATCTTACAACCGCTGTTTTTCATTGATAACGCTATTATCATCAAAACTCCCGTGGGAGTCTTCTGACGCCTACCTGCAACCGTTTAACAACCATAACGAACTTCCCTTTCTCCCTTTTCCATATAGGCTACCCATACCACCCAAACCTATTATTATTTCTTATTTCCCTAATATGCACTACTTACAGACATTTCCCTCCCTAGATTCATGGCCATCCTCAGTAACTCATTGGCAGCATGCTTGACATCAAATCACGATGGGAATTTTGATCCCGTCAAGCACCAGTAACTTCTTTCTGGCAGGATAGAAGTCCCAGTGATTTTCCGTTAGGATAAAATGGAAAGGGAAGCCTTGCCTGATGCTACAATGTCACATTCAAGTGATATGGCCCTTTCGGTAGCAAGAACCCTCTTCCCGCCTATGACAGGGTCGGGTACCCATGTTGTCCCTCTGAATGGGCGCAAGGGGGATGTGGTGTACTTCCGCAACCGGCTGCCGACCAAACCCACAATCCCTATTGTTATTTATCGTCGGTCTACTGTTTGTTGGAGCATTCCACCTACGCCAGGGGGCGAGTTCCTAAACCTGGAAACTTTACCTCATCTACCCATTGCGTAGTAGAGAGGGGGAAGGGGCACTCGGGGCTTCTCTCTCGCCCGAAAGAAGCCAATCTATCTCGATTGAATATCAAACCTGGAACCATTGGGGCTGTAAACCATTGGGCCCTTTCGGTAGCAAGAACCCTCTTCCCGCCTATGACAGGGTCGGGTACCAATGTTGTCCCTCTGAATGGGCGCAAGGGGGATGTGGTGTACTTCCGCAACCGGCTGCCGACCAAACCCACAATTACTATTGTTATTTATCGTCGGTCTACTGTTTGTTGGAGCATTCCACCAACGCCAGGGGGCGAGTTCCTAAACCTGAAAATTTTACCTCATCTACCCATTTCATAGTAGAGAGGGGGAAGGGGCACTAGGGGCTTCTCTCTCGCCCGAAAGAAGCCAATCTATCTCGACTGAATATCAAACCTGGAACCATTGGGGCTGTAAATCTAGCACGCGACTTTTCTATAGTAAAAGGACTTTTCTATAGTAAAAGGCCCTTTCTATAGTAAAAGGATTCCCCTCCCTCCTGTGTTAGTCGATGGCCCTGACTATGCTAATCTTAGCACGATTAAGACAAGCCATACTTCGCATTTTATAATTTTTGTTTGTTTAATAGGCGTCAAATCACCGTCACGAAATGAGCATGATTCCACAAGGTCCCCAAATGGAGTTTCGAAAATATTGGAGAATTCCGTCAATGAAATGAAACACGGGTGACATCTCGTTAGGATATTTTTTTTTTATCGATTTCGATCTGTTACCGCATAACCGTTTTCTTTCAGTTGTATGTTGACAAATTTCAAAAATAGTTATGCGATAGGCCCTAAAATGACACAGCTTGAAGTTGTATAATACTGGAATGAAACGTCTTTCTGTTATCCACTAAAAGATACTTTATACAGTATTTTAATGGAGATCAAATTAAACTATACACCATATCCTGTTATTACATAGCACAGTATAGAGTTTCCCGAAAAAGAAAACTGGCATTGTGCAGCCAATTCAATAGTGAAGTGCTCTCCATTGCCACTCGATTCTAAATTAATGGGTTTTGTAGTGTTGATGTACAGTTATAGCAGTGTAATATCTTATTTTGGGGAATTTCGGGCACAAAATTCTTGGGGCATCTTCCTAAACCAAATCAAATTAAAATCGCTTAAAAACAGAATGGGATTTGCAAATGCTATAAAAAATATGAAATCAGGTTTAAGGCTCCCTCACACCAACGCGAAACAATCACAGTCGCGGCGGAATTTTCGCCACAGGAACACGCGCCGAACAGGAGCACGCACTGCGACGCGGTGGATTCGCCTTTATATTCACACCAACGCGTCAGTTTAGTTGGATACATTCTTATTAATTCTGTTAGTTTTTCTGTGAACGCCATCTTGTTCTATCGAAATTCGAACAACGATGACGACTGAAGCCGTGCCATGCAGCGATTGTAAATAATTTAAATAATTCACTGCACTTTCGCAACCGCGGGCGCGATACATTCGCTGCGGTGTACACATGACCATTGCTCGTCATGGGTAGCGTTTTGATGCGAATAATTCGCCACGAAAGATCCGCTGCGACTGCGATGTTTCGCGTTGGTGTGAGGGAGCCTTTATTCTTACGCGGTTGGCTGCCCTCGTAATGCTGTAACCCCCTACTTATTTAATCTAAACCTCTTTTCTGCGTTGGGGCAATTTTACTCCTCCAACGCGGGGGGGGCGAGATCCAACACTTTCGCCCACAGGTGAGATCGTACACACTATATTAATCACTTTGGGACCTCCCTTCCGTCCGAAAGAAGTCACCTGCTTTATCAGGATCGATCCTGCAACCATCGACCTACAAAGCTCTAATGCATAGGTCGCCAACATTTTTGACTGGCGTGCCGGATTAGGAATTTTTCGAAGGCCTATGAGCCACAACCCGATTCATGGTGTTTTTTTTTAAAAAAATTACACAAATGGTATATATTGTAATGTTGTAAATGAAATGCAGGCTTCTCCACAGAGACTAACAATGACATCTGACTGACGCGACTGGCACATGTTCTTGCTCGACGGTTCAACACTGTTTCATGGAATCCTTCCGGAGGCCGGATAAAATCCACTGGCGGGTCGCATCCGGTCCGCGGGCCGTACGTAGGAGACCTATGCTGTAGTGCACAAGCAAGGGAAGACTGGCAGACGATCCGAGTATGACACCAAGTTGTTTGGGGGCGACTTATTGCGTTGGATACACCAGTTCTCGTCTGATCGCTGAAGTTAAGTAACGCAACCCCAGTTAGTACTGACAACTGGGTACTGCTAATACCCACAAATCATCGCATTAGTGTGGTGTCTGCGCAGTTTCTTCTTGTTGTTAGTTAGTGTTTTAGGGCCTGTCGACAACAAAGGTCATTAGGGCCCACGCGCAGTCTTTGCATTAGAACTACGCAGTGGACGGAGCTCTAATGACCTTGCAGTTGACGGGCCCTAAAACACCAACAAACCGAACCAACCAAGTTGCTTGTGCATTAGTAGCAAAGCGGATTAGAGGCAACTGCTTGCTATTGGGAGACTCAAAGGCATTTTTATCAAAAATTACAAACTACATTTACACAGGGCGGTAGCTGTGTACAAAGTGGAAACCTACAAACACTTTGCAATAAAAGTGGAAATCCAAAACGCTAAATGTGTATGAATTTTATTTTATAGTAATAGTTTTAGGATGTAAGTAATTTGTAGGTGCTAAAATTTTCAAGATTTAGCAGTTACTTTTCGGATAACGTGCATTTAACAACATAAGAGTAGGAACAAAACAATGCCATAAAATATTGAAGCAGTTACACTACTGTTAGGGTCGGACTGGACAGTAATAGATCGGAGAAAAAGCAACAGATAAGGGTCAGATTCATTAAAAAGCGCAATAACAAGCAATGATTACGGGATTATTTCAATAAATACCACCGGCGTAGCCAGGGGATTGTTCTATGTGTTAAAACACCTCCCGAAATTTCCGGGAAACTCTTTTGAACGATGGGAAAAAAAGTTTGTCCCCAGGAAGGGGGTACTAAGTTTATTGACGTAACACCCCCCCCCCCCAAGCATTTTACTGGCTACGCCACTGATAAATACAGTATAGAATTCCAAAAGCTCTGTGTATAAAGCAGAAAGTGTTTAAAAGAAATGTCTTAGTATCAAACCCAGCCTCGTGTGTAGGAGGCCTAAGCTCAATTCCCATCTGTGGAAACATCACGGTGATGAGACCACTATTTATAATCTTTATATCCTCATTGGTGTCTTGAAGGATGTTTGTTGTGTCAAACGGCTTTGATGGGCCCGTAAACCCTTTAACGACCATGACCAACCCGGGAAAGCCCGGTACCTCTTAAGGCCTATGGATCAGTTAAACCCTCAATTCTAAGCAAAATTTCAGAAGATAAAACTTTAGGTAACAAGAAATTATAAGTCATCACCACTTCTCGTTTAAATCCCACAACATGCATCTGTCATTTTCTAATAGACTACCAAAGCTGATGTGGGAGCCGGTGTGGGGGAAGGGATATACTGTATGTACATTAATGATGTGTGAGAAGGAAGGGAGTGGAAGGCCAGAACCTGCAGACCAGTGCCGGATTTACCCATAGGCTAATTAGGCTGAAGCCTACGGCCTAAACATTTAGCAGGCTTCAAAACTTAAGAAAAGGGGTTGAAAAGGGTCTCAAAATTGAAATAGCCTAGGGCCTCTCAATATCTAAATCCGGCACTGCCGCAGACCCAACCCTGCAACAAATGGGGTAGGAGTATTTTGATGATTTCTAATCTACTACCATAATAAGTCATTGAATGTTTGAGTCCGTAGGTGTAAGATTGACCCCTGCTACGCCTGTATGTTCCTGCTTTATGCTCCTGTATGGTCCCGCTTTCAGTGGACTTAATTCTTTCTGTGACTGAGCTCGTAGCTCAAATTGCTCATCAAATCATTTTTGTGCATAGAAATTAATTGAAATGCCTTTAATACGTTCCAGCCCCAGAAACACCCTATATGTACTGTTTAAAAACACTATGAAATATATATCATTGATTTTGGCTTGTTTTCCTATGACACAATTCCTGCAGAGTGCTACGCGATGAGCTATGTCACATCTTCAGCAACCTCCAAGCCCATGCACTTCCCAAGGGACACGGCCACTTTTGTTCCAATCCATTGATATCCCATTCAGACACAGCCTCAGAACACAGATTCTTACATGCAGAGGTCATGATCCTTCTTGTAACACCCTGCCAGGCCATATCTATAATTCTGAGGCTCTGTCATATCAAAGCAGTTGCAGAAAATGTACTTGGTGAAGAATTTCTTGAAATTAGAGTTCAGCTGCTGGTTCATAGGTTGCAGGATAGGAGGTGTCGTCGACATTTGGTGGGTGTGCAGATGCATTATCCAAGATGAGAAGGGCTTGCAGGGGTATATGCTAATTTTCTTAAGAGATTGCTAATTATTGGTGGTGTGTGAAGCTCACCCGTAACTCGAATTTTGGCTCTCACCTCAAATTAACCAAGTGACAACTCGTATTTCGAATAATTCCTAAGTTAGGGCACTAAAACAGGCTTGAATAATGATGGAAGTGAAAACGAGGAGAGTTTTTTCTTTACTAGAAAGGGATCCCGGAAATTGTTTTCTTCTTAATGCCACCACGCAGGCGCATAATGCACATACTGTTAAGTCTAATAATATGCATGACTCTAATAAAACGATACCGGAAATCAATGAAATACTGAAATGTATTCCGCCCTTTAATATAATGTGCTGAAGGATGCATAACGAAAATAATAGAAAATGCTCGCACAAATTTTATATAAAAACTTCTTCGGTAAATTTATGAGAAAATATTTGGAAAACGTTCAAAGGAAAAAAAATCCCCTTTTTCCTATTGAACACCTCTGTTGATTTGTCACTGCAAGAAGAATTTATATCAGTAATTTCTGGCAGGCTGCTATTGTTACTGTTTTGAGAGATATCACTAAACTATTTTTTTCTAAAAAATTCTTATCAAGAGTATAATGCGTCTAGAAGAAAAACCTACAAGTGTATTGTGAGGATATTTCATTTGCTATCTATGCGAATTAAGATCTTCTATTATGACTGAATAATGTGTTAGTAACACTGCCTAACTTTAGATCGAATTTACAAGACATCACAGAAGACAAACATAATCCCAAGTCGTTGTATTCCCTTACAAATCCACTTCCCGTTTACGGCAGAGTCGACTACTCATCCATGATTTCACGAGGACCAAGTAGAAGAAGCAACAAGAGGAAAGCAGATCGCAAGAGAAACATCAAATCTGTTCTTCGAGAAAGATACAGAGAAAAACTGGTGGCACAAAAGGAGAAGAATAAGAAAAGCTGGTATACACTGAGGGAATTGTTTGATGACCCACATCCCTTTATTTGCTTCACACAACATGACAGGATGCAATGAATCTTACTTTTTCTACTCCAGAAACCCAGCTGCCAACTACTAAGCTCAAGTATCTGAACAAAATTCATGAAAATCTCCCCTTTAATAATTAAACGGTTCAGAATTAGTAAGATGTTGTCAATCATGGTTTTCCTACTACGACTGCCGCTTTCAATTCCCACATTTTCAATCCTTTATGTATTATGTATAAATCTTTTCTATAGTTCCCAAAAGTTTTAGAAAGTATCATTACGAATCGTACATTATTAATGGTGTATACAAAGACGTTATAGCGTAAATAGATTTGTATAAAGATTAGACAGACAAAGCGAACGCAACATCTAGCTCTTCTCTCGCCTACGGTAGGGTCGGGTACCCATCTTGTCTCTCCGAATGGACACAAGATGAAATATTGGACAGTATTTTTCCGCATCCGGTTGCCGACCAAAGCTGCAATGCCTCTGCTTATTTATAGTCGGTCTACCACTCGTTGGGACACTCCACCGATGCCAGGGGGTTTACGGAAGTTTCGCCCCCGACGTTTCGCCCCCGACATTTCGCCCCTGGGTACTTTTCGCCCTCGGAGCTTTCGCCCCCACACATTTCGCCTCTCAGACGTTTCGCCCCCGAACATTTCGCCCCTCGGATGTTTCGCCCCTGGGAAGGTTAATGGCCGGTAAACGACGTAAACGCAAACTTAAAACGTAAAATTTACGTCATCAAAGTCTTTTAAGTGATGTTCGTCTGCTAAACTACCAAACTACCAAAGTAAAATTTGGCGCATGTGCGTGTCGCTACCTTATGTCCGAAAACACATCGATTTGTAGGGCACTAGTGGTTTTTTAAATTCATATCATTTTTTTTTATTAGATGGTAAAATGAATTTCCAGATATTTAGGCTATGCCTTTCAGAAAGTCTATTAAATTTCTACCGTTGATGTCCTCCACAATGCGTAGCATTCTTGCCGAAATTGCTGAATTTTCCCCTAACCTATTCCTTAAAACACTCAGAAAAAGGTCCGAACGAACAATGCTGTTTTTCTAGGTAAACACAGAATAACAAAAAAAATAAACCGGCCAAAATAAGGTAAAAATCAAGGGCTGGCATTGACTCAAGGGTCAGTTGGCACTAGCCCTTGATTTTTACCTTACCTAAAACGGAATAACAAAAAATAACAAAAAGACGGCCATTTGCCCTCCCAGGGGTGAAATGTTCGGGGGCGAAACGTCCGAGGGGCGAAATGTGTGGGGGCGAAAGCTCCGGGGGCGAAAAGTACCCAGGGGCGAAATGTCGGGGGCGAAATATCGGGGGCGAAACGTCGGGGGCGAACGTTCCGGATCCCATGCCAGGGGGCGAGGCTCCTACACTTGGTAATTTTTCTTCATCTGCCCGTTGCACAGTAGAGAGGGTTCTTTTACATGTAAATGCCATCGTACACCACAAGGGACCTCGGTTTTACTTCGCCTCCGAAAGAAGGTGCACTCGAGGCATCTGTCTCGCCAGAAAGATGCCAACCCAACTCGCAATGGTGTCGCTAGGGTTGGCGTCACCCGGTGCGGTGACACCATGGTGTCACCCCTCCCGAAAAAAGCCGCTTCTTCTGCTTTGGTGTCACCCCATTTCTCATGGTGCGAGTGGTGTCACCCGGTGCGGCCCGCACCCCCTTAGTGACGCCACTGCCAACTCGGTCTAGTATTGAACGAAAAGCCACTGACGCAGTTGCCGAGTACGCTGATCCACTGCGCCACCGAGGCGGGGTAAAGATTTAACAGATATATTCAATAATCATCGTAACGCACTCGTGTGCCACCAAAATTATAGCTCGTTACAAAGTCTGTACAGTGATGAAAGAGGCTTGGAAATTGCTCTAAAGATAATTTTAATTTCATGTTGCAAAACACCTTCTACCCTCGACTCGGTGGCTCTGTATGTAGCGTGCTCGGTAACTACATCAGTAGCTCTAGGTTCGATGCTGGACTAAGGTGGGTTGGCTTCTTTTGGGGCGAGAGAGGCGCTCCGAGTGCACCTTCCTTTGGATGAGAAACAAAACCGAGATCCCGCGTGGTAAACGATGACATTCGCACGTAAAAGCACCCTCTCTACTAAGCAGCGAGTAGATGAGCCAAATTTCCAGGTGTAGGAGCTCGTCCCCTGACGTCGGTGGAGTGCCCGAATGAACAGTAGACCGACGATAAATAGGCATAGGGGTTGTAGCTTTGGTGAGTAACCAGCTGCGGAAAAATACCGCCCAATATATCACTCATGTGTCTATTCATGGAGACAAGACGGGTACCCCACCCTGCCATAGAGGAGGAAAAGGGTTAAGAGTTGCTTTGCTTTTTGTTGCGAAACACCTGCTAACAAGCAACTTTTATGGTAGACCAGGGAGGTCTCCTGAATGAAAAGAGGAGGGTTTTTGTGGATGATGGTCCCTGCAGTTTATGAACGTATCTGATTATTTTGGAGGTTGCCAATGATGGGAGATGCTGTCATTTTACAGCAAGTCCCCGGCATAAATGGCGAACGGCGCTAAGCGTAAAGACGTTGGATTGCATAATGATATGCGCACATACAGCCCATTGACTACTCAGTTCGGTTAATTTAACTGAAGTACGTAGTTTAATGTTAATTTCACAGGTTACTATCACTCTAACGCTTACGCCAAGTCAATAAATAATTGGACTACTAACTAAATTGGACCTTCACCATTAATAATACTCATTTAATGCGCCTTAGTAATACATCGAGATGACATACGGTAGTATGTACAGTATCCAAAATCATTATTGTATTGTCATACTGCTTTTCCAGTCTACGGAAATGCGGGTCTACGTATTCTCACCTCCAGTTCAATCTCTAACCACATCCCACACTTCCTCGTTCCACCGAACAACGCGCCCGTGCGCTTGTTTAGGCCCACCTCTACCTAATAATTGTACTCCTATGAGAGATATAACAGGTTCCCTTCCCTTCTAATGCCATTCGAAAACCACCTGAGTTTATTCGTGTTGGGCAACAAAAGCATTTCGGCAAACATCAGTCTAGTTTCGGACTGGTCAGAGTTTATGGTTTTTTTCACTGCGTAGCTTACCACAGCTCCAGATCCGCCATCCTAAACAGATAGTCTGTTTTGGAGAATGTTGTAATGACGCAATATTCGAAACAAATGTAGTCATGCGGCCAAGTTGCGTTGGACACACCAGTTCCCGTTAGATCACTGAAGTTAAGCAGCGCACACCCACGTCAATACCAACTTGGGTGCTGCAAATTAACCCTCTTAAGACCTCCTCCTTTCACCTACCTCCTCATCTCCCGCGGGCAGCCTCCTAAGGGGTTGACCTGTTATGGCTGCCTGGCTTACACCCCAACCCACAAACTAATCAAAGAATGTTTTACAGCCCATCAAATTCCGACAGTAAGCCATTTCCCTAGAAGTATCCTGCCACGATGTTTAATGAGAAGATGGAAATCAGCTAAAAGCATCCGACTCACTCAGCAAATGAAAATACAGAAAAATATAGTGTGTCAGAATCCGAAAGATTAACTGAACCTTTCCAAAAACTCAAAAACATAATCAGCACTCCATCAAGCTATTCATTATGAACAGACATAAAGCAACGCCTAACCCTTTTAGTGCCAATGGCAGGCTCGGGTAGCCATCTTGTCCCTATGAATGGGAACAAAGGTGATATATTGGAAGGTGACTTTCCGCAACCGGCTGCCGTCCAAAGCTACAACCTCTATATTTAATTATCGTCAGTCCACTGTTTTCTGGGGCATTCCACCTACGCCACGGGGGCGAGTCCCTACACCTGGAAATTTTGCCTCATCTACCCATTGCAAAAAAGAGGATTCTTTTATATGTAAATGCTATCGTATATCATACGGGACCTCGGTTTCTTACTTCTCATCCAAAAGAAGGCTCACTCGGGGCATCTCTCACGCCTGAAAGAAACCAACCCAACCTCAGTGCAGTATCGAACCTACAACCACTGACACAGTTACCATTGCGCCACCAAGGCAGGTCACATTATGAATAGGCATATTGAATATAATTAATTGCAAGCAGTGAATGCCAATTTCAGACATGGGAGTAGTCCGTGGAGAGTACGTCACCAGGGGTAGGGGACACTGCAGAAAAAAATGAGGGAAGGTAGATTGAGGTGGTATGGTCACGTAACGAGAAGAGGGGAGGAGGAGCGCGTTCGGTCCATTACAGCACAGGCCTCCAACATTTTTACTGGCGGGCCGGATTAGGAACTTTTCGAAGGCCTGTGAGTCACAACCCGATTCATTGTGTTTTTATAAAACAATTTCAAAAATGGTAAATATTTTAATGTTGTCATAAATCAAATGCAGGATTTTCTAGACTAACAATGACATCTGAGTGACGCGACTGGCATTTGTACTTGCTCGACGGCTCAACACTGTTTTATGGAACCCTTCCGCCGGCCGGATAAAATCCACTGGCAGGCCGTAAGTTGAGACCTATGCATTGCAGGAATGCAGGTGGTTGGGAGCACGTTAGATTGATGATGAATTGTTGCTAAATACGACTATATCTGCGTTGACGCCTCTATCCTGGTCATTTCGTCAGTCCATTAGGTCAACTGGAGCAACGCACCTGAACGCAAGCAGTGCTCTGTAAACTTGACATGTTCATTGAGGGGTGCAACTGAAATTAGCAACTGCCAGTTAATTGCGTAGACGAGTTTGGAGGGAATGGCTACTTGAAAGTGTCATGTCTGAATCCCTTTCACCCTTATTTTGAATAAATTATCCCAGATATTTGCATTCTTGTACTCGCCCTGCAAAGCATGTACTGATACGGTTTCATTAATATTTGCCTGCTCTAGCTCGGCATTCTCTCATATTGAAGTGAAAACTTCAACATTAATCTCCTTATCCGTAATTAGGGCACTGTCATTGCACCCTCCCTAGAAAAGCTTAGTTGACTATTAATAACAACTATATAAATAATTTTCCTCAATTTCTTCCTAAAGATCTCATTCAAGGTACTGAAACGGAGAACGACTAATCAATATCTGAAATATTCAACATAGGAACTCATACATGAAACATTCCTCCAACTGCTCTTGAAGACTCAAGATTATGGCTTTTAATGACGTGCAAAGATAGATTATAATTCTTTCAAATAAATAACAATTTCCATGACAATGACAACAATACATGTGATAAAAGTTTCCTGTCGTTAAACTGCTAGATAAATAACGCCACTGATGCGATACGGTGAAAAATTTATTCCAAAGGTTCACATTAGAGAGAAGCCTGGTAAGTGAAGAACACAGCCAATGAAAATTTAATTGACAGAAAATACAGACTCCACCAGCATGCAATTTTTTTGTAGATTTCCCAAGCCACTTCGATTTCAAGTACTGAATGCATTTCTCTCAAGTCACTCAGTGAAGGTTTTCATGAAAATTAATTTCAAGACACTGCACAAGTATTTGTCATCTAAAATATCTTTACTTTGCACTTGAAATTTGTATAAAGGGGTTAAGTATCCTAATTTCCTGGAGAGCTTAGTTGGCAGAGCGCCCATGACTAGTTCCAAGTGCGTTGGTTCATCCCTTGGTAGAGGTACGGTACCCCACTCTCTCAGCAAGAGAAAAAAAAAGGCAACGCCTAACCCTTTTCCCGCCTATGACAGGGTCGGGTACCCATTTGTCCCTCTGAATGAACACAAGGTGATATATTGGACATAGTTTTTTCTGCAGCCGGTTGCCGGCCAAAGCTGCACCCCTACGCTTATTTATCGTCGGTCTAGTGTTCGTCGGGAAATGCTACCGACGCCAGGGGCGAGCTCCTACACCTGGGAATTTTTGCCTCATCAACCCGTTGCGTAGTAGAGAGGGTTCTTTTACGTGCAAGCGCCATCGTACACCCACACGGGACCTCGGTTTTACTTCTCATCCGAAAGAAGGCACACTCGCGGCTTCTCTCTCGCCCGAAAGAAGTCGACTCACCATGGTCCAGTATCGAACCTAGAACTACTGGCGTAGTTGCCGAGTGAGCTAACCACTACGCCACCACGGGAGAGAGACTATAATAATAGGAAGCAGATAAATTGCCCCAATGCTCACGAACCTGACTCTGACTACTTACTGCCCCCTGGTTGGTTATTAGTGGGATGGAGCGAGTGCAATAAAAAGGGAAAGGAGTGGTATTTCGTACAGGGTCTAGCCAATCGTGTACCCCCCCCCCCCCCCAACGTAGGAAATGGATGTGTAACTTCACGAACCAGCGCAATAGCTATGGCTTATGCCGCCAGTCCAATTCCATTTTTAAGGTTAAACTGTTTTCCAAGTGCATGTTGAAAAAGGCGACTAAATGGGGCAGACCCAGAGAAAGCCACCCTGAAAAATCATAATTGGCCCTGGTCGCTGTAGGCTCCTCTGGGAGGTGACCGTAAGAAAACGCCTACCCCAGTGGTCTTCAAACTTTGTAGACTCACGGAATCCTTAGAACTATGAGATGATTTGGGGGAACCCCATCCCACCTTTAGAAAAGTATATCTTCCCGCTGCTAACGAATTTTCATTTTGACTCGCGGAACCCCCAGAGATGTATTGCGGAACCCTGGGGTTCTGCGGAACACAGTTTGAAGACCGCTGGCCTACCCTGAACCCCCGAGGAAACCAGAGCCTGTACTTTGGCACGAAAGATTACCAACTTTTGGTGGGCTGCCATGGACCTAAGCTGACGAAAGAGGTAGGCAAGAGAATTTATTTTAGCCACAAGGAAATCCAGGTGTGGAAGGCATGAAAGCGCCTAGTCAAACCAGACCCCAAGAACACATAATGGATCACTGTACAGCCCATCTGACCGACAAAGGTGAAGTCAAAAAAGGAGAACACAAGTTTTCTCTGCATTCAATTGCATGCCTAGTCCAGAATACCATGTGGCCAACTGGGGGAGCAGGGAGGATACCCAAGAAGGAACCTCTCCCCACTCATCACAGGAACAGGAAGACCAAAAACAGTTGTCGTTGGCAAAGGACCAAACTCACCATTCCCCAAGAATTGAGGGAAGGCAGTTGGTGGCCACATTGAAAGGAAGAGGACCCAGCACAGAGCCCTGGGGAATCCCACGAACCAAGGTCCTTGAGTGTGGCTTGTTTGTTTGTTTGTTTGTTGGTGTTTAAGGTCCCGTCAACTACAAGGTCATTAGAGACCCGTCCACTGCATAGTTCTAATGCATATGCTGCACAGACACTACTACACAAATGCGACGATTATTGGGTATTAGCAGTACCCAGCTTTCCCGAGCGACCACCTATGTCAGTACTAACTGGGCTTGCGTTGCTTAACTTCAGTGATCAGACGAGAACTGGTGTGTCCAACGCAACTCGCTTGAGTGTGGCACATTCTGCAAGTGCACCGTGCGTCCTTCCAGATATGAGAAAATAAGATTATAAAGGTAAGGGTTGACCAAGTAACTGTCAAGAGACGACAGTAAGTGACAGTGATCAACCAAGTCGAAAGCTTTCTTCAGTAGGGTCCCAATCAAGTTGAAAGGGAAGTTTTACAGGCCAGTGGTTAGACCAGCAATGCTATATGGATCAGAGTGTTGGGCAGTGAGGAAGAGCCACGTCAGTAGAATGGCAGTAGCCAAGATGTCAATGCTGTGGCACGTGAGTGGCATGTCCAGAGCTGATAGTTAGAAATGATTATATTAGAAGTAGCCTGGGGGTGGGGGCATCTGAATGAGGGAGAGTAGATTGAGGTGGTATGGGCTCGTAATGCGAAGAGTGAAGAATGTGCTCGTTAGGTCCATTACAGGAATGTAAGTGGTTGGAAGCACCCGGGGCAG
The DNA here is from genome assembly GCA_013389805.1 of Trigoniulus corallinus. Lineage (NCBI taxonomy): Eukaryota > Metazoa > Arthropoda > Diplopoda > Spirobolida > Trigoniulidae > Trigoniulus > Trigoniulus corallinus. The sequence continues at coordinate 16,577,461 of JAAFCE010001036.1, forward strand.
GGGAATTGTATAAATATGTGTTTTAAAGGAAGTCCGATATTGTAATTACGATGTTATCAATAGGCTATTGGTATCACAATCAGTCGGTAACAAAAACACAACATATAAAATTGCTAAAAATAATCTGCTTATTATAATCGAAATTATATTGTTATCAATGGTTAGATATTGATGATGAAGTGGGAGCTACAATGCCTATCTCAGATAAAGAGTACACAGTTGAAGCCGCTTATTGTAATTGAAATAGGACTTTTTACTTTCGATCAATAACCGGCCCATAACATTAAGCAAAAGAAGAAAAAGCATGTACTATTGAATACAATTTATTGCAAAATTATGCAACCTACTTATAATTATTCCAAACTACATATTTTTAACAAAACAAAATTTTTTGAAAAAGTAATGAATTGTGGTCTGTCGTTTGTTTGAATTTATTAACTCCAGAATATAACCATCATATTCAGAGTGTTTTGGGCAGTTTGTTGCTCTGTAGTGAACACCATCTGCCATCATCGAGCTCAACGATCACAAAACCAAATTAGAAAAATTTGCAACAGAATATACACACTGGTCACTTGGTATGCAATGATCTAGCAACACGGTTTTGTCAAAAATTAACAATGTGCACTATATCAACACTACATTTTGTATGTAGGCCTATATATGTGCAGATGGGGGTTCTGTTTATTTGCATGCACTTGAGAACAACTGCATAGTGGCATGTATAAAAACAGAATTGATGACAATAGTGGGAATTTTAGTTTTTCCAATGAATTTCAGTAACCTTGTATCCCTGAGCGGCTGAGTTGCGTTGGGCACACCAGTTCTTGTCAGATCCCTGAAGTTAAGCAACGCAAACCCAAGTTAGTACCACCATGGGTGGTTGGGAGTGAACGTTGAGTGCTGCTAATTTCCCCATCTCTACATCTACCTCCTTACCCATGAGCAGCCTCCTTAGGATTCGGCCTGTTATGGCTACTTGGCTAACTCCCCAACCCTTTAGCATAACATAATTTGAGTGATTTCAAACCATCACCATTACTTGATGGGCTACAGTCCACATTTAGAAACCAAAATGTTGTCCCAGAACGGTAGGTAATTGCTATAAATTATTTGTTATGTCCATCACATTGCAATTATGTAGACCTACCTTTACTAATATGAGGATCAACATCTATATATGAATAATTGCTCATAATTTGTCGAATGCAGTGATCTCTTGGCCATACTTCTCAGATGCTGAATGATTCACATTGAATCAATGGAGAGAAGGGTTTCCAGTTTTGGGCACATGGACAAGTCAACTCGAATCACTCAGTCTTTTGTCTCTCACACCTAAGCTGCCTCTCTGTCATCCCTTGCTGCAGTGTATTCATTTCGGTGGCAGCATACTCCTTGGACGTTACTGGGACACTGGTCCACTTCAATTCGATTATTTGAACTTTGAAACTGTTTACCTTAATTTTAAGACGTATAGGTAAAGAATAAAGAAATAAAGGTAAAGAATGCGCAACAAAGTCAAATGAAAAGATGTTATCAATCTCAAACACGACAACATTTTTAATCCTTTTAAGCGAAGTTGTTTATTTTTCATGAATCGCATAAGCATCTCATTTATCATCATGGAAGGATAAAAAGCTCTCAAGAAAATTTTACCGGCAAAGGCTCTAAGCATGGATTTAATGTGAGCTCACGCATTCATCTAATTTCATCATTGTGGTGTATCCCACGGCAGGGCGTGATTTTGGAAAATCACCCATTTCTAGTTCCACGAAAAGGAGTTATAGGCGTTGACCAGATATGGCGGTAGCCTAATTCATCAGGTGTGTATTTCGCCCTATTATCAAATTAAAACGGACTGTACTCAGCAAAATAACCACAGAGCACACATGCCACCCTCCTCCTCAAAAATAGGATGCTGATCATAAACGAACAAGTGGTCCTGACGTATATGCTAGGATTTTTGGCATAGACTCTGCTCTTCTTTATGTCGTGAGGTGAACAACTGCATAAACTTTTCACAAAGAGTAGGTATCTAATTTAATTTGGGGATATAGATTTTTAGATACTCTGCCTGGAAAAAGTGGAGGAAAAAGAATGTTGAAGTATAGGATGAAATCCCTACAGAGACCAGAGTGCAAGAGACTATCTAAATAACCTATACACACAGGAAGTAAGGATAAGTGAAATGATATTGGTGGAGTACTGGATAGTGGGTTCTAACTAGAGAGGGAGGATATAATTTCGATTATGGTGATTACAATTTATATTCATTTATGGAAACGTAATCTACTTCTTCAACATTATCTCTTTTTGCGCCCATTCTGGTCAATTAAAGACAACGACTACCATTTTCGCCTAAATTTGCTACGTTTTCAAGAAACCATCGATCGTTGTACAGCATCATAATAGAAAAAAAGATTTCAAAACAGTTTATGGAATATATATGGAAAGGTATGTTACTGCACCTGCTAAGCAATTTTTAATAACACTATGCCTGTATATACTGTATGTGTACGAGTATATCGATTTTGGCATTTTCATTTCTGCGGTTTAATCATGAGGAATTCCACTACTGAAATCGAGGAAAAATAAATAATAATCTTCTGCCTCTGATATTTCAGTGGGATTTAATTTTAAAAAATCCACTACCATGGCTACCGCACACAGCATCTCATTCTCAAAGTAATTATGACAGCCTACAAAACCAGATAGTCTTCTGAAGCGCTAAGGGTTCCAAATACAGAATGAAACCTAGAAGGTCATTTAGTCTCAGATTTATGCATAAGTAGGACAATTCATAACTAAGGAATGTGCGTTGCACATATATCCTATTATTACAAGTAAAAAAAAGCAAATCCTGACAAACATTACATTTAATAAAGCCTGTTGGAATCAAAGTAAGTAGGTTCTCTACTAAGAGTTTGGTGATGAAAAGAAATGAGAAATAAAAAAAATCAAGGCCTGGAATAAAACTATAGAAAGGTCCATTACCTAGCCCATCAGCGCCAAGACTGGCTTTGCAAATTCTGGTCTTACGAAGCCTTGTACCTCTTGTAACACGCCCTGTCTGGACAACCTACCTCCACTTTTGATGGACATAACCAGCTTCTTATAACATAGTTTTTTTTGCATTCAATCCCACTTACAATCTGCTATCTGTCCTTAACACCTCAAACATGTACAGAAACATGTGCATTTCAGCTACTCTTATTCCATTTTCATGGTTCTTCTACGCTGCCTATCACTTGACCCATGCAGCATCGACCCCCCCTGGGGTCAATGGAATTTTAAAGGGAGTCAATGATGATTAAGGAGTCAACTGGGTGTCGGCATCTAAACATTTATTTGAATGCATTGTTTGTTACTTCCTTCAAGGACCAACAAGCAACTCCTAATCCTTTTCTCACCTATGGCGGGTGGGTACCGGCCTTGTCCCTCACTGTTTTCCTCAGTTAGTTGCCGACCACAGCTGCAACTGTAATACTTATATAGCGTTAGCCTTTGGTTCATTTGTGCACTCAGTCGAACTCCTACACCTGGGTATTTTGCATCATTTACCCGTTGAATTATAGAGAGGGTTCTTTTGTGGGCAAATGCTATCGTACAACACACCGACCTCACTTTTACTTCTCATCCAAAAGGATGGAGCACTTGGGGCACCTCTCTTGCCTGAAAAGAAGCCAACACAATTTCGTCCAGTATCATCCAGGAACCACTGACACAGCAAGCATGCTACCCACTGCACCATCAAGGTGGGATGTTGTATACTGGTTATCAGGTGCAAATTATAGAGAAAAATTAAAGAGGGGTCTATGAACTAAGCCCATAGCTTTAAAAGGGGTCGATCGAAGGAAATGGTTGGGAACCCCTGGTCTAACCACTGCCTTCAGATAACGTGTGTGACAAACACTGTTTAATTAACAAAATATTGTGGTGTGTTGGTGCTTTCTGAGAACTAAGCAGCTTGCCGAATAACAATAGCCACCATCATTCCTGTTAGAAGTGTGAATAGTGTTGACATTTTGATGGTTAAATAGCATAATAAGCATGTTCCACAATACTTTAACATACATTTTATAATTGGAATTTTTATTATGATTTAATGGTAAATACTATTATTAGTAAATTACGTTTCAAAAAGCTTTTAAATTGTGTAATATTCTTAATGTGTTTGCGTGCAATTGTAAGAGACAATGGCGGAGGAAGAAACGCATGATTGTATGTTATCTTAGTTGACAAGTATGACAACTCTGCAAACTATCCACTTTTTACAATTAACGGGAAAATAGTGTTGAAATACAATGTAATAAACAGAATTATAATTCAAAAGTGCTTTTGAGTATAGCTATCGACAGCTGTGTGCAACAGCAACATTAAAATAACAGTAAAATAACTCAAGGCAGAGAGCTCCATAAGAGAACTGTAAACATACATACTGTATCTCAAATATTTCACTGTCAGCATTTTCATCGTAATTATCTTTCATATAATCTTCTTTTACATGACATAAACGACAGTAATTAGCACCCCAAATTCAGTAATGAAGGCTTAACCCATGACAATGGTTTCGCCAACTTCATCTATACTTTTGTCAATATAAAGAAACCGGCAGAATGAATTTCTCTACACCATGTCAAAGCATTTGCAGTCACTGGAAGTACTCCAAATGACGAAATAGAAATGATAATTTCTTAGGACCTTTATGAAAAAGCGAAAATGCATGATATAAATTTATATTGTAGCATAGAAATGAATTTTTTAGTCAAGTGAATTCAATAAACAACACCACAAGCATTGAATGAATAAGTAGTAAAGAAATAAATAAATTTCACACTGCAGTATATGCAAATGTCAAGGGCATCAATAATGAATATTAGGGTAGTTTGGGACTAAGATGGGAAATAAAAATTGGAAATAAAAATGAGGTGCTATGAGCATAACTTGAGAAGAGCGGAGAAGCTGTTTAGGCGCATTTTGGGGATGCAATTATCGAAACAGGCTGTTCTGCACTGGAATTATAAGAACAGGCTGTACCAGCATGGAGACCTGGGGGAGATAGACGGGGTTGGAGGGTCAGAACTCGCATATCTGACCCTACCATGGACAGGACAAATGATATGATGATGACATTATATACCACATGCGAACATTCTATTTTCACAACTTCTCTCACTGTAGAAACTATATGCTATTTCAGTGCAAAAGCAACACCTAACCTTTTTCCCGCCGATGGCAGGGTCGGGCCATCATGTCCCTCTGAATGGACACAACAGAGATATATTGGACGGTATTTTCTGCAGCCGGCTGCTGACCAAAGCTGCAACCCCTATGTTTATTTATCGTCGGCCCACTATTCGTTGGGGCACTCACCGACGCCAGGGGGTGAGCTCCTACACCTGAGAATTTTGTCTTATCTACCCGTTGCATAGTAGAGAGCGTTCTTTTAAGTGTAAATGCCATCGTGTACCACACGGAACCTCGGTTTTACTTTTCATCAGAAGGAAGTCGCGCTCGGGGCCTCTCTTTCGCCCGAAAGCCAAGCCATCTTGGCCCAGTAACGAACCTACAGCCACTTACGCAGTTACGGACCACGCTACCTACTGAGCCAACGGAGCGGGTCTATATGCTATTTCAGTGAAGAATTGAAATGTTTATATCTTATATGCCCTTTACTGTAAACAGCACCTTACTATGTTTTAATTCAAGTCAGGTTTGGATAATCACATTTTCACTGACTTTAAAGATGACACTCAGGGTCATTGGTCAAAGATGAAGTTATTGTATCACAATCAACAAACATTGAAGTCAAAAGGGTTCTGAATTAAGAGATTTAAACAGACACATGCGGCAGACGTTTATTTTCCTCTTGAGAAAAGACATACGTGCAGCATTTAAGGTACTGTATCTACTGATTTGACACAACTACTATCTAGCTTGCCATAAATATGATAAATCATAAGACATCTGTTAGTTTGACAGATGAGATCACAGGCCATCTGTGAAGCCGTGGTCAATGTCACTGGCCAGTATTAACTGTGGGAAAAGCATAGCCTGTGTTAAATCTTGGGAGATTGTGAGCCCGCCTCTAAATGCGAGGGGCGGCATCATGTCAGTGTCAAGCACAACGCACTTGTGTAGCCTTCAAATGGACACATTTTCATGTAATTAAACAGCTTCCATTTTCAATACAATTATTATTGGTGAATATGTCTTGTTCCCCCTTGATTTCGACGACAGTGTACATCCTGCACACAGATCATCAGAAATCACGATCAAAATTTCCACCCAACGCTGGGAATTCTCCTGTATCATATTATACCTCATTTAAGATTGAGTTTGTAAGCCAGGAACTGACGAGTGCAACAGGTGGAGTTAGACAAAGATAATTTTGGGGTTTACAGCGGAATGGAAATGTGATGAATATGCATAATGAGTAGGCCTACATTAAGGCACAAGTGAACAAAAGAGGGGTATACGAAATTGAATAAATATGTACAAAATCATTTGCGATTCCGGAAAGCAGTTTTCTTTAAGAAATGTGATTAACATTCGCAGTGAAGCCAATAACATCATCATCATATCCTTATTCCTCCTGTGGCAGGGTCGGGTCTGCGGGTTCTAGCCCTCCACTCCCGCCTATCTCCCACCAGGTCTCCGTGCACCTTACACATTACTATATCCATACATAAAACCTGCTCCCACGTCTGCTTCGGTCTCTCCCTGCCCCGGGGGCCTCCGACCACCTGCATTCCTGAAATGGACCTAACGAGCTCCTCCTCTTCTCATTACATGTCCATACCACCTCAACTTATTCTCCCTCATTTTTTTGCGATGCCCACCACCACCCCAGGCTACCTCTAATATACTCATTCGTAATTCTATCAGCTCTCGACACCCCACTCATGTCCGCAGCATTCGCCTCTTGGCTACTTGCATTCTATTGACATGACTCTTCCTCCTTCCTGCACTTCCTCATAGTGAAGCCATTATGAATACAATAAAAGTATCATCTAATCATTAATTTCACTCTATTGTCCTATAGTGCTTATGAAGTCCTTTAGCATGTCGCTTGCACAACAGCACTGATTCAAACCTTTACTAAATCTGATTCCTGTCTTAATTTCTACGTCTAATTATCACTGTTTATCAAAATTGACACGCTGAATCTCCATGCGTCTTGCCATGTTTAATGCTTTTTCGCCTGCACTCAACTGCAGAATCCACCTTCCTTCATATTAATTAGGGTAGTAGGTTTAAGGACATTTAATTGATGGCAATTTTAATTGTGGCAATTTATTCGATACAGCAATTTTCTGTAGACCATCTTTTCAATTTCTGTGTTGGTATGCAAAAATTTAATTGCATATATGATGGTAGTGAATTTCAATTATATTGACGCATTGCCATTGCCACAGAGATGTGTTTAATAGCAATCGTCTCAGCACACTTTTATCACAATTTCCTGAAAGGTTTATGCCTTTCCCACTGGGTGTTGTACTTTTGGGAGCTGTTGTACTCGTAATTGAAAAAACAGAAATAATTATAATTTTCCTATCAAGCAATTATGCCTTTTAATGGCTAATTTTTTTTTATATAAAAAGTAATTAACATAATGAACGGAGAACCACTTTGTCTTTTATTAATCATTTATGTGTTGCATTCTGCAAAGTTCACTTTAATTTCTCTATGGTATTTAGTTTTAAATCAACCACAGCAGTTGCCATTTTGCTCCTAAATTGCCACATCCTTGTCAAGTTAGCAAAACGAATTCCCTGCATGTCCAATTTTGTTATTTATGAAACAGTAACTGACCGTATCTTATTTTTTTGTCTAAAGAGAGCTTTAGTAAGTCTATTCATCAAGAAATAGAGCCTGACTGTATCATAATTAAAATTATTATGGTTCTTATGCCCCACATATGTAATTTGCATTGTTAATTTTGTATTTGAGCCGACTTCATAGCTGTATGAATTTTCCAGTTTCCTCTTTTACTGGCGATGGGCCAACATTTAACAAACTAAACACGATATAATTCACACAAATTCTCCTTACTTTCGAAATGCATTCGCGTCGATTAACTCTCCAGCTTAATTAAAATTCAAATGAATATTTAAAACGCCAGCACTCTAACTCCAAGTACCCCTCAGAGGAACATTCAGTGTTTATGCTTTCCATTTTGCACTAACTGTTCCATTTCATGGTTGTTACTTCACAAATGTTTTAATTTTCTATCCTAACACCAGCAGTCGTCAACAGCTGCTGCTATTACACATATTTAATGTAAATTTTGGATGGTGTATGCACCTCCTGGTAACTTCAATTTTCAGATAGGACCTACTGTGCACTTTGTAAAATAAGTGGTGTAGATTACAACTGCATAGAGGAATGCACTAACTAACAGAGCACTGAGTTTCTAACTGGAATTACCATAACTAGATTGATTTTAAATAACAAATCATGTCTAAACTGTAAAGTATATTTGAGAAAAGCAAATTTAAGATGAATTTTGATATCCCGATTATATTTACTGTAAAGGTAAATAGAGTAAAAATCAGTCAATCTTCACGTTAAAACCGTCCATTAGTGAGGTCCTTTGAGGACTTCGGAGAACCTTAGTTATAAAATACAGTGAAATCCGTTTAACACGAACACGCTTAACATGAAATAGCGGTTAACACGAAATAACATTGTGGTCTGGACAAAATACTATGCAATTTCATACATTTTTTTCTTTTAACAAGAAACAGAAATCGCTTAACACGAAATTATTTTCCTTCTCAGCTAACAAAATACTTGATATACAACATATCGATGGCAAGCCGCACAAATGCTGTAAGTGCAAAAATTGAAAAATTGGATTAAATGTGGATTTATATTGTCTGACAACTAAAGTATATTCTGCACATTTTTTCGAAGTGATTTTACAATTAACATTGTCCAGCACAAATAGTTTAGTTTACACATTAGCATAGATCACAGCACAACTGCAAACTTAAAAATGCAGTTTTCTCAAAACACAAAATTTGCACTTACAACATTTGTGCGGCTTGCCATCGAATACCGTAGTTTTCGTTAAACAAATTAAATAAACAATGGTTGCCACTGTTGCTAGATTACAGCCTGGGTTTGGGATGGTAGAGGCATGCCCCATTGACAAACCTTTCAAACTCTTGGGAGGGGGGAGGGGCTTTTTTATTGACAATTTTATGCTCAAATGTATGCAAGTGTACATCATTATTTAAATTGGAAATATTGAATCCAATATGATGCCCACAAGAGTAACTTTTAGTCAACATCATCATCAAACACCCTCATCCCACCTGCAGCATGGTCGGGTCTGTGGGCCCACTGAACATGCTCTGGACTGGGGGCACCCCAGCCAGGCATCTGGAACCCACATGAATATTGGCCGGGTTATCTGTGGGGGGATGCTGGCCTACCCCACTTGTTCCAACATTGCATTATACAACCAAAATAGAAACTTTCGCAGGTAAATTAATGCTTTGTTGGTTATATTACTAATTCGGTCCCTTCAGTTTCGTGTTAAACGAGGTTCACTGTACTTAAAAACTCACTTTATTACAGAAATAATCAAGTTTAACAGCTAGCTAGGAACATTCTATACCTTGAGTATGAGTTAAATTAAACTAAGGATCGACGAAATTATGCTTGTGATTAATTTTACCAAGTAGCTGGATAGGCAGGTCCTCGACATCGCATTCCCTTCAGCAATCAGCTTTTATGATTCATCCAGGAACAACAACAAACCATGAACGATTTTATCTTACGTGCAAAATAATGCTGTCAGAAACACGGAAATCCTAATGAAAAATTAAAAAACAGTAAAAAAAAACCAACAATTTCGTATGGTTTTGGAATTACCCTCATCATTTGCCCCTTCCTGAAATCATCTTAAGTCAGAATGACATTGTAGGCTTCATAGGAAGACTAAAAAGACCGTTTTATAATTTTGAATCTGGCTACCACAGTCATTTGAAATCATCAATCAACAGCTAAACCACGAGTATTATCGTCCTCTTATGTTTCTGTCTTGCCAGATTCACTCCCCCTTATCGTTTCTCTGCCTCATGAGCATCTGGCCCTACAATATTCTGGAAAAGAGTAAGGCATGTGGAAAATGAAGAGAAATATACGGTAGTGGTGGGCATACAAGAGCACATTTAGAGTTAGGAATGTATCTTCGTGGCACGATACTGTCATCCATTCCCTTCGCATCTTGCAATTAATGGCAAGTACTTTTGGCTTGAGTAGTGGTTTTTAATAGGCCACATAGAAACACGGGTTACTCTTAGGTCAAATTTATAGAAGGACAGTTAATGCCCTTTCAGACATCAATATATTTTTGAAGAAACAACGCTCTTAAGACTAATAGTTAATAGAACCGAAAAATCAAAAGTAAGATAAAATAAATCAAACTGAATGCTACATGTTGTGTCGGGTTCATTTCATTATTTTAATTGTTGTTATTCATCCTTTTCAGGATGCAAAAATAATATCAATAAAACATAGAAAGGATTATTTTAATTCCTTAATTTATTCCACACCGGTAAACATAGGTAGAGACACGATTGTGCTTGTTATAGGAGTTGAATTGATTTCGGTCCCCCTTTTGTCAAATAGAACTCAAACGTAGTCTGTGTAAGTCTTTAAATAAATGGCACTGCAAAGATGAGATTATAAACTTTTCAATCCTCTGGTTGAGGAAGTTCCTTAGACCAAACATATTAATTTCAATGAAACATAGCATCAAAAATAATGAAATAATTTAGTTACCAGAGTACGTTTGCTTATTTTATCTTTTCATTCTGGTTATGGACGAGCCTCTGACGGGAGTAGGGGAATGGGCCTCTCAGATAAATATGAGGAACACAGAGGGCTAAAGATAAATATGAAGAAGACAGAGTACTTAGCTTAAACCGTTTTAATTGGAGGAATTTTCTGGAAAACACTGAAGACTCTCCTACCTACATGATTAATAAATATCACGCAACATTGCAAGAGGCCCTATCCCTCTACATCCTCACCCATACTCTCCATTCTCATAAGGTGAATTCCCATTACCCATGTTGGTACAGCAATGAGCTATTAACTGCCTTGAAGAAGAAAAGGAAGGCCTTCACGACTAACAAAAGGTGGCCTAATGCATATCGGTACTTGGTTTTTGCCCGCTGCAGAGCTCTGGTAATGTTCCTTATAAATCGCAATTGGCATCGCCATTTACACCTCCTGGAAACAAAGACAAATTCAGCGCAAACGTTCTGGCGTTATTACCGCCAATACACTGCTAAGCGTCCCCCTGACATCACTCTGGTTGAAAATGGCAAAACATACGCTGAACCAGATGAAGTTAGTCAGGTGTTTTGCAACTATTTTGCTTCCAAGTTCTCTCAGGTGCCATCAACTACAGCTAAGAGCACCTACCCATATAAAATTACCTGTTTCCTCAGATGCTCTCTCAATCTTCACCATCTCTGAGGTCGATGTGCTCTGGGCTATAGGTAGACTGAAGCCCAGCCTATCCCAGGGCCCTGACGTTTTCCCGGCCATGCTGTTAAAGGGATATCGGGAAATCCTAGCACCTGTGCTGGCCAAATTGTTTAATCATTGTTTATCAAAAGCGGAGGTACCTACAGCTTGGAAAACAGCATACATAGTGCTGATCTATAAAGCAGGGTCTGTCACCTCCATTTCAAACTATCGACCAATTTCGTTATTGCCTCCTTCTGCTAAGGTATTGGAACGTATCTTCCACCATAAACTGTTGACTGGAGTCATTCATTTCTCTTGCCTTACCAACATGGCTTTATTCCACAGCGTTCTATGGAGACGAATCTACTATCCCACATGCAATCAATTCAGGAAGCTTTTGCACAGCAGGCCCAATATGACACAATCTACCTGGATTTGTCAAGAGCCTTTGACAGTGTGCCAGTACCTCTTCTGATCAACAAACTTTCCTGGTATGGGTTAGATCCAGCACTAGGTGTCTTTCTTGCTAATTATTTAGCCCATTGGGTGAATTTTATAAAATTAGGTAGCAGGGTTAGTTCCTGTTCTTTCAATCAATCTGTAGGCATTGCTCAGGGCAGTGTTCTTAGCCCACTACTTTTTGCTATATATATTAATGATTTATTTTCTATTCTCCCATCTACAGTGCAGATACTAGCCTATGCTGATGACATTAAATTATCCAAAAAGATACATTGTCTGGCAGATACTATGACACTGCAATGTAGCCTTACAGAGACCGAATCTTTGCTAAAAACCAATGATATGAGGATTAATCAGTCAAAATCCTATCACATTGCATTCTCACAGAAATGCAGCACCATAGTCAACCATTACCATTTCCAAAACTCGGTCTTACTGGAGAAAGCTACCTCAGTGAGGGATCCGGGTATTTACCTGGACTCAAAGCTAACTTTAAGTCTGCATGCATGCAAATTACTCAATGTAAAATATGAAATGTCAAAAGGGAGGACCACTATCAACATGAAAAGCACTGCATAAATCCCAAGCTTCCAGTGAAAATAATGAGAACTGGAAAATAAATTAATGAAGTTGATTGCCTAATATCTAACCAATCATTTCCATTTATGTCAATGGTCCAAACGATTTCAAAACAATATCATGTGCAGCAGGCCCTGGAACTAGTATTTTTATGAAGTTATACCAACCGAAGCACCACATTTCATCTGCTAAGGATGACGAAATCTTTTCGACCGTTAAAATACAGGTTTACCGAAATGTGGATAGCCATACAAAAATGCCTCATAAGTTGTAAAGTTGAATCATGCATAGGGCTCCCATATGGCCTATTTTTGGAAGGACAGTCCAATAATCAGAGGCTTGGGAGATGTTTATCTGAATTCTGAGTTGTGTGGTCATCTATTCAGGGTTTTGATACGTCCCAAGCTTCTGTATTGCATAAATTGTTGGGGCATATGAGCCCTTTCCCACAACCTAAGACTTCATAAGCTGCATGATCAGTTTTCCTCTTTAAGTTCTTATCAGTGCAGTCATATCTGGGGCCTGCTAATGCAGAGCCATCCACATTGGCGGTAAATAACCAGGCACTCACTTTGCGTGGGACATTACCACTTACAGCGCAGATAATTTTGTCTCAGCTACAGCTTTTACACCACATCTACTCGAATAAGCTGGATTGCACAAATCTCATTCAGGAGCTTAACTTTTGGGTCCCAGGCCGGATTACCCGCTCCAAGGACTTATTTTTACCTAACTCAAAGCTGTTTTCTACTATTCAGTTAGCACAGAAGGACTTTAATTATTTAAAATTATCACTTGATGTTTTGCATTGTTCTTCAAATACTTTTAAGCATCGTGTCCGCCAGCGCCTGGTTAGTAGGGCATTAATCCACCCTCCCCCACCCCATCCCTGAGTTCCCGAAAAGAAGGACCAACCGCAGTTTGGGTTCGACCCCTTTTGGTTGGTTGGCGTTCCCCCAAATCAAATCAAATGGGAAGGACAGGAAAATAGCAGTGACATACGTTCTAGGGGTGAACTGGTGAAAAAGTTGCAAAAGGTAAAGTACTAAAGGTGTGTTCACACTATTCAACTGCCATTGAACAATAGCTGTTGAACAACTACCGGATGTTGAAAGCCAGGTGATGATAAGTCGTTCACACATTTCAACTAGTTGAAATCAACTGATGACTCAACATTGGTGATGCTAGTTTAACGACAAAAGTTAAACCCCTTTCAACTTTGGTTGCTTCAACTAGCCAGTTGTTCAACTACGTTGAATCAAAGTTCACATGATTCAATGTGTCCTCAATTGACCTCCAACTGGCAGTAGGTCAACAATAGTTGAATAGTGTGAACGCACCTTTAGGATCAACTTTCCAAAGCAATGGGGAGACAAACTCTGATGTGACCTATAGAATCAATGGGGATGGAGCGATAGGAGGGTCCCAATCAAGCTGAAAGGGAAGTTCTACAGGCAGGGCCATAACGAGGACGTGGCGAAGAAGGCGACCGCCACTGGCGCAACTGGCTTTGCGGAGCAAAATGTTTAAGTTTTTTATCATTATTGGGTTACGGGGAAGCGAAAGTTAGACACTTGCCACAGGCGCTTTATACCCCCACTACGGCACTGTCTACAGGGCAGTGGTTAGGCTAGCTAGGGGTGTTGTGCAGTGAGGAAGAGCCACGTTAATGAAGTGCAGTAGCCGATATGCGAATGCTGTGGACATGAGTGGCGTTTCAAGAGCTGAGAGAATTAGGAATGAGTATATTAGAGGTAGGCTTGGAGTGGCGGACATCGCCGAAAAACTAAGGGAGAATAAGGAAATGTGGTATGGGAGGAATGAAAAGAGGGGAGGAGGAGCTTGTTAGGTCCATTTCAGGTATGCCAGGTGTTTGGAAGCACCCAGGGCAAGGAGAGACCGAAGCAGACATGGGAGCAACTTGTGCATAGGGATATGGTGGTGTGTGCAGTGGACGGGTGCCTGTTGGAGATAGGCGAGAATGGAGGTCTAGAACCTGCAGACCTGACCCTGCTGCAGGCGGGATGAGGGTATGATGATGATGAAGAGTATGTTTGTTTATTGGGAATTACAATGGGGTAGGCCGGCAGCCCCCACAGACAATTCAGCCAATATTTCCTGCAGGCTCCAGACCCCTGGCTGGGGTGCCCCCAGTCAGAGCATATTCATGGGACCCGCAGACACGACCCTGCCACAGGCGGGATAAGGGTGTGATAATGATGAAGATCCTTGTATAATTCTAGTTAGCAATTGCAATAGGTAATCAATCTACTGCCCATTCGACAATGTCATTGTTCAGTGATTTAGCCAACTGCAGATTGCACTACCACTGTTGGACTGGCAGTATAGAAATGTGGGTAAACCTGTATCTTAACGGTCAAAAAGATTTCGTCATCCTTAGCAGATGAAATTTGGCGCTTTGGTCGGTATAACTTCATAAAAACACTCGTTCCAGGGCCTGCTGCACATGATATTGTTTTGAAATAGTTTGGACCGCTGACATAAATGGAAATGATTGGCGAGATATTAGGCAATGAACTTCATGAATTTATTTTCCAGTTCTTGTTATTTTCACTGGAAGCTTGGGATTTATGCAATGCTTTTCATGTTGATAGTGGTCCGCCCATTTTACATTGCGAAGCAATGGATTGCCTAACACTGTATAACTAAGCAAACAAGTTATGAATACTGAACCATGTTTTGGATTTGATATGGGAAACGGATCGCATATCTTCCAAAAGAAGTACATAAATCCAAGTCATGAAAAACAATGTTAACTGGCTGATGAATTTCTTTTTTACTAGTCGAATATTACTCAATGTAAAATATGAAATGTCAAAAGGGAGGACCACTATCAACATGAAAAGCACTGCATAAATCCCAAGCTTCCAGTGAAAATAACGAGAACTGGAAACTAAATTAATGAAGTTCATTGCCTAATATCTAACCAATCATTTCCATTTATGTCAATGGTCCAAACGATTTCAAAACAATATCATGTGCAGCAGACCCTGGAACTAGTATTTTTATGAAGTTATACCGACCGAAGCACCACATTTCATCTGCTAAGGATGACGAAATCTTTTCGACCGTTAAAATACAGGTTTACCGAAATGTGGATAGCCATACAAAAATGCCTCATAAGTTGTAAAGTTGAATCATGCATAGGGCTCCCATATGTCCTACTTTTGGAAGGACAGTCCATCTTTTTGGATCACCGTCCTTCTTTAAAAAGTGTCCTTTTTCCATTGGACATTGAATCCTTATTGTTTAAGATCCTGAGATGTCCTTCCTTTTGAATGAAAGTATCTGGGAGCCCTAATCATGCATCAGTTGAAATATGCGCCCCCCTCTCTGGATCCGCCCCTGTTTGACTCTCACTGTACATACAGTATTTAAAAATTTAGAAAATTATAAATTGCTTGAAAATGATAAATATCACGCTGTCTAACCTTTCCATATGTTCATGTAGTAGTCTGGCTTTCCATTTCTGCTTTTTGTATTCTTCAGATGGCTTCTTTCTGTAGCTGACTTCTCCCGCCATTATTACCAGAAATTTAGGATCGTATCAAAAATTACGGAGTTCCAGAGGCTACTAAGTGCTTCGTTTTTGGCATTTGTAAAGTTCGGCGACTTCTTGTAAACATTTGCCACCCTTATACTCATTTCTTGTCCTTGTTTATGAGTTATTGTTCCTTTGTAAATTTGAGGCGGTTAATGACGTTTTTTGGATTATATATAATAATACTGTCCAAATTAACGTTTCAGACAAAGGTCATTCATTCTATATATGCGACAGCTACAGTAGGTTAACAGATTATAGAATACAATGTGCAAATGCGTTTTTAAGCAGTTAGCACGTTTGTTATGAATTGTTTTGCGCCACTATTCTTAATTAATATTATTTTCCTTAATTAGATCCATTTCATAATCTCATGTTATCTCTCATTCACGAACACGGAAACCAACAGTGTCGTTTTTAATTATGAATTTCATTGAGTACTTTATAATTAAATGCATTCAAAAACAAGTGCGTCGAAAACACTTTGGATTATTTATGGAAAGATTTATTTTGAAATAATACTAGAATTCTCGCTTGAGAAAAATTATGGAGACTATTTGAATAATAACAGTTTATTATCACAGTTTTAGTTACAGTAGGCCCTACATAATTAATCGTACGTGCTCTGTAATGCGTAAATATCTTGTCACATTTAAAATACTAACTTATTGTATAACAGATTTCTTTAGAATATAATTGACGGGGTCAGAATCAAAACAGGAATTCTCCATTTTTAACAAAATTGAGATAGCAGCATATGCGGAAATACCACACTTCAAGCTATCATTTCAGGGCTTTTTCCAGTGGTTTTCACAATTTTGGGACCCTAAAATTTCCAAAACAATCACTACATTTTGCATACATGCTGGCAAAACTCCAGAAGGTTTTCGGCGATTATCTCAGGGACACCCAAGCCAGGCGTTTGGAACCCACAGGAATATTGAATGGGTTGTCTGTGGGGGGATGCCAGCCTACCCCACAACTATGCAGAACTCTGAAATCTTTCAAAAATACTACTACTATGTACAGTATATCTTCTCCTTTCAGATAGGTACCAAAATATTGAAACTGCGATTCTAAACTATAACAATGCATTATGACATTGTTTGAACATTAAAACATTCAGTATTATTTACATTCTCCAATCATCCAATCTTCTTTCTCAATTTGATGGTTATTTGATCAATTGTTATCATTGTCAGCAGAGCCGGCGTGAGCTTCTGCGGGGCGTTTTGTAGGAAGAAAGATTTTACATCTGGTAATTTATATAAAAGCCCATGCGCGGGGTCGGCTTCTCTCGAATGTTGTGGACCCACCTCGCGCCGGTCCCGATTGTCAGTGTATTCATAACATGGATGCTACGTTTATTTTCACTGCATATAAAAATATACGAATGATGGTGAGTAAATATTTGTAATAAACAACTGTACGATATAAAATACGAGTAATACTGTATATCAAGGTTGACAATTATTGTGCACGTTGTTGTTCACTATTTACCTACCTTTAGAGCCCCATTTACCACTAATAAAAATAGATGAGGCTAGGGCCCTCTGTACAGGCCTAGAGGTACTTGTCGTTACTACATGAAATAAACCCACTAAGATTGACTGCTAAACCTAGTGAGGAAGCGGCTTATTCCGTTGGACACACCAGTTCTCGTTTGATCACTGAAGTCAAGCAACACAACTACAGGTAGTACCAACATGGGTGGCCGCTTGGGAAAACTGGATACACTAATAACCAAAAATCGTCGCATTAGTGTAGTGTCTGTGCAGTTTTTGCATTCGAACTATGCAGTGAATGGGACTCTAATGATCTTATAGTTGAAAACGAGCTAACCTTAGTCCAAAAATATATGCAAATAATAATACTTTTTAGTGAAGTAGTATGTTGTCACACCATATTGAAGGAATTTACACTGTGATAAAGATGCAAATGGTGATGAATTGATAGTGGAAATACAACAGTCTGATATATATTAAGGAAGGTTGAGAATGTAGTAGCACAGCCAGGGGCGGATCCAGGGACTAATCAAAGAGGAGCACTTCAAAAAAATGTGCGCCCACATATTTTTAAATATTCGGAATTCTTTAGTATAAATATAGTTAGCAATTACAATAGGTCGTCTACTGTCCCTTAGACAATATCCTATCTTCAGTGGTTTAGCCAACTGCAGATTGGACTGGAAGTATAGAAATGTGAATAGGAAATGAAAAAATGCCTCATCAGTTGCAAGGTTTAATCATGCATCAATTGAAATATGGGCCCCATTCAGGCACTAGGGGGCGCAATTGCTGCATTTCTCCCCCTGGATCCATCCCCGAGTACAGCTTCTGAATTTTATAATGGAAAAGAAAATTATATCCACATTTTCTAATGGTGTGATGTTATGATGCAGTTTAAATCACAGGCAATACTGCACGTGAAATGACGTTGTTATGACGTATCAGAGAGTTTGGGCAAACGACTTAATGTAAAACTGAGCATACTTAAAAATTTTTACATTTACGTTTTACATAGCTATAGTTAGGGCAAGTCTATTTAATGTAGTGTTGTCAGACTGGTGTGCCACACTATAGGCCACTTCACAACAACAATGGGAATGGCAATGGAAACATAACCAGGAACATGAATGGGAAAGCAAGCTTCACAACAACCCCCAATGACAGACGCAACAGCTGGAACATAGTTAAAGCACTGTAGATATGCACTGCTGGCATCCGGGTGCAGCGAGTCAGATAAGTCAGAATATATATAAGTCAGAATATATATATATATATATATCTATATATAGATATATATATATATATATGTTTTTATAAATATTTTGAAGTGAAGAAATAGTTATAAGAGGTCCCCGTTGAACCTGCCAAGGCAAAGTAGTAAACGTATGAGCAAACAAAAAAAAAGCTTTACAAATACAACATGCAACTAACTACACCACCAAGCACAATGCTTTTTTTGGTGCTGAGGGGAGGAGCGATGGGTACATCATGTAGTGGAGGTGTCCTCCCATTGGTTGAACAGCTTACGTTTAATGGGAAAGTTAAAAGTTGGGGAACTTTCCTGGCCATTGCCGTTTTCAGTTCCTGTTCCCGATTATTGTGAAGATCGCCATTGGACATTTCAACTTTCCTTCATGTTCTCATTTACATCACGTTCCCGTTGTGAAGCAGCCTTATGGCCCTTGCAGAATAATGCATTACTCTTATAACCGTGTATGCTCTGCATGACACCTGTATTTTGTGGTGCAGCATTATATAGGGGGCAGCCTATGATTTAATGGATTTTAAACAGTTGAATAATAATTGATAACTTTCTGCTTAGGGACTAGCTAAAATTTCTAAATATCTGGAAATTCATTTCACCAACTAATAAAAAAACACTAGTGCCCTACAAATTGATGTGTTTTAGGCTACTGTATGTCTTTACCGACTCCATTTGATTTAAAATTCGCAGCATGCGCATGCGCCAAATTTTACGTTGGTCGTTTTAAGCATCAACGCTGCTGCTATTTTTTATGTACAGTTTAGCAGACGACAATCGCTTAAAAGACTTTGACGACGTAAATTTTACGTTTTAAGTTTTACGTTTACGTTGTTTGCCCAAACTCTCTATTATTACATAAATTTTCATCACTTCATGTCATTACATTATTTAAACAAATGTGATCTTAAAAAACATATCACCCTCAATCATGTTACTATTAGAGCAGTGCTTCCCAAACTTTTTGGAGGCGCGACCCTCTTTAGCCACAGTTGTTGTTTTTTAGGGCACTTAAACTACAAGGTCATTAGAGCACCGTCCACTGCATAGTTCTGATGCAGCAACTGTACTGACACTACACTAAGGCAAGGCACAAAATGAGGCCACAGGGTGATGCAGAGTGATGAAGGTGATGCAGCCCTGTGAAATTCTGCTCGCAGGCAATCAATGCACATTAATTCGCAGTTTATCAACATACTGGTTAGCAATTTCCGTCAACTAAGATGGCTTTCAACGTAACACCATTTCGACAGAACTTTACTATATATTTCAACACTGCAGGAATGGTGCCTTGGCAAAGGGAAAGCATTTTAAGTGGGAAATATTGAAATGCTAACATTGCTTACATTGCCAAAATGCTTCACACAACCAACGATTTTTTTATTTATTGATAATTACCAGCATAAAAGGAATAATGAATGAAATACAATATTAAATTAATAAAAGTTACCATTGTTTATTTCAATTTCCTTGGCTACTTCTTCCCACTTCTCCAACTTTAATTTTGATCGCATATTGAAGAGAACTTCTCTGCTTCGCACCGCTTCAATTAGTTTTTCCTCCATTTTTTTCATTGTCACGGTAACTTAACGCAGGAAACTGTGGCATGAGCACTGCGGTCCGCAGGGTCACGTGGCGCAGTCACTGCGACACGTCACGCTGCGTCGTAACATGCGCAACTACAAACAGCCATGTGAGTCACAGAAATTTGTGGTGAGTCGCCCTGCGTCACCTGCAGAGACTGCGTCTCATTTTGCGCTGGGCCTAATGCAACGATTTTTGGATACTAGCGGTATTCAATTTTCCCAAGTGGACACCTATGTTAGTACAAACTGGGGTTGCGTTGCTGAACTTCAGTGATCAGACGAGAACTGGTGTGTCCAACGCAATTTGCCGTTCCCTTTCAGACGCATTGTGCGGTTTTGAAACGTGCCGCCACCTTACAAACTTACTGTAAAATCTATTACCATTTTCTATCAATCTATTACATTTTGGCGACCCACTTGCCATAGCTTCGCGACCCCATAGTTTAGGAAATACTGTATTAGGACTCCGAAAAACATTTAGTAGGTCATACCACACGCTGCTTACCCAAAATCCGTAATACGTTTTTAAAATCTAAATGTTCTCTTAATTGGGGTCAGGCCGATGGACATTGCAGTGGTGAGCTACAGAAGACTCGGGGATGGGCTGCAGTGCAAAGTTAGCTCTTTAGAGGCTATTTCTGAGCTCAGCTGAAGATGAAAAGCTAAGTAAAATTGATCTTTCGAAGTCTAATATTCTTTCACAAATCCATTTTCCTCATTTTCTACAGCGTTGAAGATCATGGTTTTGAAAAGACCAAGAATACCAAGGATTGAGAGAGAAAAGAGCAGCTAAAAATGGAAAATAAAGCGTCGACAGACAGGAGAACGAGGGAGAAATTAACTCGTAGGACATGACAGAAATAGGGAATGAAAAGGAAGGAACTCTTGGCTAAACTGGTTCATTATAGTTTTACCTAATTCATAACGGACTGAATGCCGCAAATCCTTAGATTACCTCTTTTTGGTTGGTTCGTTGGTGTTTTAGGGTCCTTGAATTACAAGGTCATTAGAACACCGTCCACTGCATAGCTCTAATGCAGAGACTGCACAGACACTGCACTAATGCGACGATTTTTGGGTTTTAGCTGCACCCACGTTTCCCGAGCGGCCACCCATGTTAGTATTAGCTGGGGTTGCGTTGCTTAACTTGAGTGATCAAACGAGAACTGATGTGTCCAACGCAGTAAGCTGCTCCCAAGACAAACCGAGCCAACATCACAAGCTAAAGGAGGAAATTGAAAAGTAGAAGAAGGAACCTGTAAATCAATTTAATAAATAATTATAACAAAGATATGATGTATTTTTAAACAGCTTGGGGTTACTAGTGATCCCATGTTGGGATTCTAGGGTTAAAAGGGTTTTGTTGCAGTTCGTCAACAGCATAATTCTGGGTCTACACAGGCCACACCAGGCGATTAGTTTTGACAGCAAACTGCATAACATTGTGCGAAGTTACATCATGTCGGTACATTAAAGGAATGTGTTCATTCGTGCGCATGCCATTTGGAAAGATTTTAGACATTTTGAATATTTGCATTGGTCTACTTTGTATTGCGACTTTTTTAATGGTTTTGGAGTGGAACCGCAAGCAGGTCCGTCGAGAGGGGGCAGGGGGCAATGGTGCCCGGGCCCGCCGATTCCAGTTTTATATTTTTCTCGCCCTGCATGACCCATGTAGAAAAACTCAAAAATAAGTAATAGTTCTGTTCTCACCAAAAATGCATAATGTATAGACCCTACAATGATGTTGTGTTGTGCAAACCATAATTTGCATTTAATTCTTGGAGACAATTCATGGATTCATAACTTTCTTATTTGTATGATGAATGGGTGGGAAAACCGAGCTCCAATGACATCATGATAAAATTTTATCTTTTATAGAATAAATCTACAAATTGGAAAATGTTATTTATCAGTTGGAAGCTTTCATAAAATTCATAGCCTTATTTGGACAAACAAAAGTTTTCAATGGAGTATACAGTAAATAGAAATGTGACCTTCCATCAAAAAGGGCCTACAGCCTGCTTATGTGAGTGCAAAGCGCCTATGGTTATAAGAAATCCCATCTTCTACTTGAAACTAGTTGCCTTTATTTAAATAATACCAACATACATTTGTGAAAAAATAACTCCACATAAGATGAATTACAATTAATTTTTGCTGCAAGAAGAACAATACACAATATATCTTTGGTATACTGTAGTTTGCTATATCGATTGAGGGTGATTTAAAATGAATAATAATTATTATTATTATTACTAAATTTTAGCTATCATAGTATTGGTTATATCGGAATTTTACAGTGAAACCTCACTAATCTGAACTAATTGGCTAAAGAACATGCTCGGATTAGTGATTTGTTTGGATTAGCGAACATAACGATTTTTTCACTTGAACGTCTTCACATAAGTGTTTAAGGAGTACACATGTCGATTAAAAACGATGGAAAAGTTAGAGGTACTTCGAATCAACATTCCAAAGCAATGGGGAGAGAGACTAGAATGTGACCCATAGAATTAATAGGAGATGGTTGAAGTGGAGACAGGCAAGTGGAGTCCTGTGTAATAGGAGGAAGCAATAAAGTTGAAAGAGAAGTATTACAGGGCAGTGGTTAGGCCAGCTATGCTATATGAATCAGAGAGTTGGGCAGTGAGGAAGAGCCACAGTGGCGTAACTTGCAGGGCCAATGAGGTCAAATTGCCCCTGGCGCCGGAGAAAGCGCCACCTTGGGGGGCGCCTTGTCCGCCTTGCTGGGAATCAGCCGCTGTAACACAATGTCGGTGCGACGACTTTACGGCAAATAAAACGTCCCTACACACGTATACCATGTCTGCCCAGGACAGGGAGCGGCGAGTTGCGTTGGACACACCAGTTCTCGTCTGATCACTGAAGTTAATCAACGCAAGCCCAGTTAGTACTGACATGGGTGGTCGCTCGGGAAAGCTGGGTACTGCTAATACCCAATAATCGTCGCATTGGTGTAGTGTCTGTGCAGTCTATGCATTAGAACTACGCAGTGGACGGGTCTCTAATGACCTTGTAGTTGACGGGACCTTAAACGCCAACAAACAACAACTGCCCAGGACAAGCAACAGGGGACGGGACGCTTCGAATTCCTCTTGCCCCGGGCGCCACAACTGAAGTTACGCCACTGAAGAGCCACATAAATAGAATGCAAGTAGTATGTTATGTAAATGGTTTGGGGAGTAAGCCAAGCAGCCATAACAGGCCGAACCCTAAGGATGCTGCTCACAGTAGAGGAGGAGGTAGGTGTAGGGGATGTAGGAAAGGGGAAATTTGCAGCACCTATCGTTCCATACCAACCACCCATTTTGGTACTAGGGTTTGCGTTGCTAACTTCAGTGATCTGACGAGAACTGGTGTGTCCAACGCAACTCGGCCGCACGTGGCCGAGATGCGAATGCTGCGATACGGGAGTGGAGCGTCGAGAGCTAATAGATTTAGAAATGGGTATCGTAGAGGAAGCCTGGGGGAGTTGGGGACATCGAGGAAAAAATGAGGGAGAGTAGATTGAGATGGTATGGGCACCTAATGCGAAGAGGGGAGGAGGAACTCGTTAGGTCCATTACACGAATGCAAGTAGTTGAAAGCGCCCGGGGTAGGAAGACGCGACCCTGCCACAGGCGGGATAAGGGTATGATGATGACGAAAATCAGCAATCTCATGTATTGCCGCATTGTCATTCAGGTGATAATCTGCATTGCATATAGGCTAACTGAATAAAATCCTCATTTTCATCATTTGCATTGAGCAGTTCATCCCATTGGGCCACAAGTTTTTCTATGACAGTCTTCAAGCATTCCAGATTGTTACGTAATTTTTTCCTAAGAAATTAAACCGTCCTTTGATAGAACAACCAAAGAAAACATTTCAGCAACATTCTATGTATAGGGTGATGCAGAAAATGATTTACTGTATATAATGTATAACGAACTGCATCGAACTGGTGGCAGTCCAGGGTTGGGGAATAGGTCAATACACCATAACGGGACGAACCCAGCGAATGTGATCGCGGGAAGTTGGGAAAGGGTAATATGACAGGGCTGGGGCCGGGAGATATAATTTATTTTAAGAATGCTATTCGGATTATCGAAATTTTTGTCGGATTAATGAACTCCCCCACAGACAACTCAGACAATATTTCCTGCAGGTTCCAGACGCCTGGCTGGGGTGTCCCCAGTCCGAGCATGTTCAGTGGACCCGCAGTCCCGACCCTGCCACAGGCGGGATAAGGGTATGATGATGATGATAATGAAATGACAATTTTAACTGAGTCTAGTTCGGATTAAAGAGGTTACACTGTATACAGTAGATAGACCAAAGGAGTACTAAGATGTCAACACAGAATACACATACACTACTGCCATTACATAACTTTGGTACAATAATAATAAATTGAATTTTAAAGAAAGAGTTTAACATTTACAAGTAGAAGTACTAGATATTTGGGGAAAAAATATGGCATATTGCTCGTGTTACTAAACTGTTTTAGACATTGTTGGGTTTATACCAAGCCTTTAGATACGGCCAAAAATGAAATCATTTTAATAAATTTACATTATGCCTTACTTGTGGGCCAGCCGTGTGACGAAGATTTTGGGTAAAACACTGATTCCTCATTAACATGTGCTGAAAAGATGTTACTTCGCCTGGAAGGTAGCCCGAGACTTTGTTTCAGATCAAAATTCGCATTAACTTGCTGTATAAATCTTGATTTTGCAGTACGAAGTGCCAAAAATACCATTAATTTACTGACGTCAGAAGCGGAAGATGTAGACTGAGTTCTGTTGCGTGCAGACGAGATCATAGACACCACACGGGACCATCTGACAGAAGACCTCAAAGTCAAGCAAGTGCCAGCTAGGGTAGGGTTGCCATACGTCCCGGTACACCGGGACATGTCCCGGTTTTGAGGTCTGTGTCCCAGTGTCCCGGTCCGACAGTCATTTGTCCCGGTCGATTTAAAATTTTCGCATGTTAAACAATTATTTTTTGATAATATCATTGCATACAGTACTGCGCATATACAGTACATGCCTAGAGATTTGGTACAGATTCGTCCATGAAAGCACATCACATTTTGCCAGTGAAACTGACTGTTAGGGAGTGATCCACCATTGATCCCTGGGGCGGATCCAGACGAGGGGCAATGCAGCAATTGCTCCCCCCTTTTGCGTTGCTATCCCCATTTCTATACTGCCAGTCCAACAGTTGCAGTCAAATCTGTAGTTGGCTAAACCAATGAAGATAGGTCATTGTCAACGGGCCAGGAGAGGACCTTTTTGTAATTGCTAGATGTATACTCAGGGATTATGAATATTTAAAAAATATTTGGGGCGCACATTTTTTGAAGTTCTATCCCCACCCAGATCCGCCACTGATTGGTCCTAACGTTTTTTTTTCTTTGGGTCCTCGGAAATATTTTATATTTCAATGCGTTAGTGAAAGGATTATGGAATTTTTTAATAAAGCTATGAATGTTTATAATATGAATTTTTGCCATTTTTTTAAAAACTGTTTTTAAGGGGGGATGTCCCGGTCGATGGTCCGACAATTATGGCAACCCTAAGCTAGGGTAAAGGATGTTACCACCAAATTTGGTAAATTTTCCAAAAGAAACTCCTCCCCTTAACTCACTATGCAAGTTATATAACTTGTTCGGAGAACTGATTAACAATGTTTAACGGTTCTGAAACATGTCTTATTCAGGAAGTAATTTTCCGGACGTGTTTCTTGGTACATCAGTCCTTTATACATAGAGGCTTACATGTATTCAACTCCTGACTTTATGTCCACCATCAGAAAGTTGTCGGAAGGTCGTAATACAATAAAATGGATCTGTTAAAGAGGATCACGGCATGTACTTCTCACTTTAAAAAGTCCGAGAGGAAAAATGTGTTCATTAATAATGCCAAGACCAATTCATTAAGTGGTTGGAGTCCAAGACACCATACTAATTTCTCTCTGTTGACCACGTCATTTGAAAGGCTATTACATTTGGTAAGTACTGCACATTCAGCAACTAGACTTACCCAAATGTTCATAAAAGAGAGAGCGAAAACCCCTATTTAGTTTTACTACCATTTAATGGACTTATAACCTCCTCCTCCTACACCAGCGCCTAATGCAGCTTAAGTGCAGAAATTTATCATCTATTTTCTATAGTCTTAATGGAATGAAAACACAAGTGGTTGAAATACGTTTCAACAGTAGCGAAACCCATTTCCGTTCAATCTGCTAAACCTATAGACTTCACGTTTCGACGACTCTGATACCATTTCTAATTTCCTCAACAGTTCACATTTGATCTGTTTACCTGATGCATAATTTAAGGTCATTTTCACGCAAATTATCATTGCAATGTTTCACACTTTATTATTTACGCTATTGCATCCTAAAATTAAATAAAAGGGGAGACTCATTTTGTACAGAAAATGCAAATAAATTGGCCAATAAAAGTGTTTGCGGTCCAAAGTACCTTATAATGGTAAATGTATGCTATGAAATTTTCTTTAATATTTTAAGACGGTTTTCCATCAAAGGATACAACGAGCCAAAGATACCGTTCCATGCATGCACAGGTTACATGCAGAATAACGCTACTTTTGGGTCAAACTGCCACTCATACCAGAGAATTTGAGTTACACGTCAAAATCCCTTACAAAATCGATACGGCAGCCTATGAAAGGGTTGTGGAAGCTGTATTTGAGTTGGAGGTTTTCTTACGTAGTTGGGACACATAACTTACACTCTTGTACAGTGTGGCAGCACAGGCGGCTCATGGGGCAGGCAAACCTAGATGGCTGCCTAGGGCGGCAAACTTCAAAGTGGCAGCTAACTTCAGAGGTAGTTCTTTGCCATGCAGTCTATCGGCCATTTAAAATGTTCATAGTCCCGGGGGTCCCAAACTTCTCTGATTGTTGGGGCCTTTTCTAAATGTTGACTTTCTGGAGGCGCCTTGTTGTCGAGTTATAGCAATTCGTTGACGTTGAAATGCCAAGGCGGGGTGAAGGACACTCGGACAATTTAGAACTGCATTAAATTTAACGGGGGCGGCGATGGACCCACTTGCCTAGGGTGCCTAAAACTCACGAGACGGGCTTGTGTGGCAGGGTCTGCGTACGGACAACATGCTCTCCCGTCTGTTGTTTATGAGACGATAAACTAGGTATGATTCATGCTCGGGTCACTTAAAATTGCACGGTGTGCCCAGATTCGCCACCACTGCTCTAGGAGCTCTCTAGAATTCCCCAATGAACACAGACTAACGATAAATAAGCATAGTGATTGCAGCTTTGGTCGGCAACCGGCTGCGGAAAAACTCTGTCCAATATATCACCCTTGTGTCCATTCAGAGGGACAAGATGGGTACCCTACCCTGCCATTGGCGGGAAAGAGGTTGGGGGTTGCTTTCTTTTGCTAGATATGTGCGTGTGCACAGCTTGTTTGTAGCCATTCTTCACGTTGTACTTGCACGCCTCGCAAAAGGAAGGCAAGACTTATGTAGCATGTGCAGTGATGATTTCGCCTGCAACTCATGGCCTATGCAGCTTGGAAACGTGTAACTCAAATCCCCTTCCAACTCATCAGGTCGTTCATAAAAAAAAAGGAGAGAAAGTGACATGATAACGACAGTGAAGTAACTAGGACTTTAAGACGTCGCACACTGACAACTTTTCAGTCTCGGTGATTATATACTCTAGCCGCCTGAAAGTTGCCCGCTGATCTACCAAGCGCACACTGGCAACTAAATAATTGCTTCTCGTCAGTTTCAAAATGAATTTCATCGATACCACATGCACTTGTGCCCTTGTTATAAGAAGGAAAAAAGTACACAAAACTTTGGGGATCATTCAATGATGAGCAGATGGCTTATTGATAGACAATTGCATCAATTGCTTAACAGTTTGAAAAGATATCCAAATAAATTGATTAATTATTTTCTATTTTCTCCTTATTCTCGAGTTCATCCCATTTTGTAATAAATTTCTGACGCAATTCAGACCACAATTTATTTTTTTAGATTTATATCTGGATACTCTGATTATCCGAATCAATTGGGACCGGACCCCATTTATTACTACTGGGTCCAATCTCCCACGCCAACTCTAGCATGCAGACTCTCAAAAGTACACAATAAAAGCAACTCCTAACCCTTCTCCCCATATGGCAGGGTCGGGTAGCCATCTTGTCCATCTGAATGGACATAAGGGCGATATATTGGACAGTTAAAACTACCCCTATCTATTTAAAAACATATAACTTTGGATTCTCCTGAAAAAACTACAGCCGAAATTTCCGAACTGTACTAGGAAATGGATGTCCCCCTCCATCAACTATAACTTTTTCCTATATCGTATAACTCTTGAAATGGGCATGAGTCTGACTCCTATTGCATTGTAGTTATTGTGCAAAAGGTCAGACACCATGCAATATTATAACCAATAAAGCATTAATTTACCTGCCAAAAATGTATATTTTGGTTGTGTAATGCGGTGTTGGAACAGTGTGGTACGCCGGCATCCCCTAAACAGACAATTCAGCCAATGTTTCCTGCGGGCTCCAGACGCCCAGCTGGGGTGCCCCCAGTCAGAGCATGTTCATTGGACCCGCAGACCCGACCCTGCCACAGGCGGGATAAGGGTGTGATGATGATCTTATAGCTCTTGAAATAAAGGCTTTGGTTACTTTAAAAATTACACCCTGTATATTCTACTCCACGCAGAAATTGCTCTACGCAGGTGAAAAAGAGCAAGATTCTCACAAGGACCCCATGGCATTACTTCTCATCCGACGGATTGCGCACTTGAAGTGTCTTTGGCTTAAAAAAGAAAACCTTCACTGCCGTCGGTCAGGATTTAACCTGCATTCCTTAACTCAACAGTCAAGCCACGCTGCCAGTTACTTTTTGAGGGATATGCAGGTCTATAAAATCTAAGGTATTAGGATTATTGAATTTTTCTAAAGGAAAAGTCTTTTTTCCTTGTCGCACACTGGCAGTGTCCCTTGCATGTAAGTATTTGGTTCTGCTCTCAATCGATTCCACTGTTTGTAATATCGGTTTCTTGCTCCGAAGCATTTTTCTAGGTCATAAACATAAATTAAGTTTTGTGTTTCCAGTGTAGTATAATAAAAGCTACTTTGCTTTCAGTAGTGTGAACAATAAACGAATAGTGAGGGTAATCTACTTGCGAAGAAATTTCAGTCTGGAAAAGGCAAATACTAAGAGGCCAGGTTCTAGACCTAGGCAATTTGGCAAGCGAGGAAGGCGCCACGTTTTGGTGTGGAGGGGGTACTGTATTCAAAATTGAAACGATTTTCGAAATACACAATATGAGAATTAGTTGCAATAAAAGCCCAATGTAACGATCATTTTTGTTTTCATGCTACTTCCCAATCTAATGTCAGAAACGTGGAGCTTAGAGGCATTAGGATAAAACTTTGTATAGGGCGCCAATGGGCATAAGGCTGCCAAGGGCATGAAACCCTAGACCAGTGGTGACAAACCTGTGACCCGCGGGTCACAAAGTAACAAAGTGACCATGCAATTATAAGTGACCCGAACGAGAATCATATCTAGTTTATTGTCTCATAGTGTGTGAGGTGGATGGGGACCTAGAGGGATAGAACCTGCAAACCCGACCCTACCACAGGTGGGATAAAGGTATTATGAGGATGTTCTCTATTTGCTGCTTTAATGAACTAATTTATTCATTATTAATCATATTTTTTATTCATAAAATTAAATGGTGCTTGCACCTGACCAGCGGACAACTTTTTGGTTTCTTTTTCGTCTTATTGTGACCCGGCTTTAAAAAAAGGTTCGCCACCACTGCCCTAGACCTAGGGTTGGCGTCACCGCATCGAAACCCTAGACTTAAAATTCATATGTCGTTAGGGTAGGCGTCACCCAATGCGGTGACGCCATGGTGTCACCCTACTCTCCCGAAAAGCCGCTCTGTTCCTTCTTCTGGTTTGGTGCCACCCCATTTGTCATGGTGCGAGTAGTGTCACCCGGTGCGGCCCACATCCCCCTAGTGACGCCACTGAGTTAGGGTTCTAACAGCTCCTTAATGGTGCTAATTTTAGCGGTCCTCGAATTGGTAATTGTTAGTATGCTAATTATGGGAGGTAAATCTTGAAAAAAGGTGCAGCTCAAGATTAATAAACTTAAAATACAGCTCTACGTAAAATTTATTGAAATTCTACATGTACGGTTCTGAACATATACTGTAGTTTGTAATGGCCGCTAGAAATTGACTTGGTACAGGATGACCTTGGGTGGCCACCCAGCTTGTTCTCTTCCCCTTTTTGTTTCGTTGGTGTTTTAGGGCCTTTCAACTACAAGTTCATTAGAGTAGTTCAAATGCGAAGACTGCACAGACACTATACTAATACGACAATTTTGGGGTATTAGCGGTATCAAGTTAGTACTAGCTGGGGTTGAGTTACTTAACTTCAGTGATCAGACGAGATCTGGTGTGTCCAACACAATAAGCCGCAGGTGCTCCTTTCCTCAAACTAAGGCCTAACTTGAATTGAAATAGCGAAAAAGAGATTAGATATAAAAGGTAGAGACAAGTACTATGCTCAAGATGCATTATTTCCGAACCTTGCCCTTTTCTCCTTTTCTGATGAAAAATACAAGAGCCTTGCTCTGACTACAGATTAATATTTTGGGCAAATCATTTTTTGTATGCCATATTTGCTAGAAATGCAGAATCTAGGATTAATATTTTATTTGGCCGCTTTGCAAGGCGGACGAAAATGATTTGTACTAGTCGGGTCTCTATATTTGCATTTTATCCTAACCGTTAGGGAACATAGGAGCGGATTATCACTGCAAGTCTCCAGTGACATTTTCTTTTGAAAAAGCATTTTCTGTTTTTTGTTTTTTTTTTATTGTGCACTTTTGAGTTACCCGCCTCGGTGAGGCAGTGGATAGCACGCTTGGTAACTGCGTCAGTAGTTCTAGGTTCGATACTGGACTGAGGTGGATCGGCTTCTTTCGAGCGAGAGAGAGGCCTCGAGTGCGCCTTTTTTCGGATGAAGAGTAAAACCGAGGTTGCGTGTGGTGCACGACGGCATTTGCACGTAAAAGAACTCTCTCTACTAAGCCATGGGTAGATGAGGCAACATTTCCATGTGTAGGAGTTCACCCCCTGGCGTCGGTGGAGTGCCCCAACCAGGGGCGTATCTACATAGGGACTAATAGGGCTTAAGCCCTAGGCCCCCAAGTTGACACTTGGGGCCCCACGAAAGTTGAATTATCATAAACTTTTAATACTTTTTGATTTACAATGAGCACTTATTGTGCAGTAAAAATAGTTAATTTTTTTCAATGAGGCATTATTGAACTTTAATAAGCCCTAGGCCCCGAGCAACCTAGATCCGCCCCTGGCCCCAACGAACAGTAGACCGACGGTAAATAAGCAATGGGGTTGCAACGTTGGTGGGCAACTGGCTGTGGAAAAACACTGTCCATTCAGAGGGACAAGCTGCGTACCCGACCCTTCCATAGGCGGGAAAAGGGTTAGGGGTTACTTTTTTAAATAGGTATTTTTAACTATCACATCGAATAGCGCTAAAAAGTGCAATATTTTGATATACCATATCCCTGGATCGGTCTTAGGGCAAGACGACCGAGGTAACCGACTTGGGACCCGCGCTGGTAAGTTGAAAGACTATATTTTGATTTCATATGTGTTTAAAGACATTAAAGTACTGCATTGGTAAGCAATCAACTTCAGAAGTCTTGACAATGGGGCCCCGCTATCGTCTGCTGCCTTGGGCCCCACTATCTCCTGTTGCCGTGGACCCCGCAATCGCCTGCTGCTTTGAGTCCCGCAAACTCTAGGGCCGACCCTGCCATATCCGTACAGCTAATCCTATCCCTCCTTTATTTTCCCTGCTAGTTAACTATTTGGAGAGGCTAGAAGCGACAATTTGCTGATTTGCGTACGTCAGACAAAATTCTGTAGCCCCAGGCCATTAAAAACATACTTATTAATGAAGTTTTGAAGGCTTTTTGTTATTTTACATAGGCCTATAGAGATGTGATATATCAAAATTTCGCATTTTAGAGTTTTCCGATGCTATAGATAAAAATATCCTTATCTATTTAAAAAAATGTAACTTTGCATTTTCCTGAAAAAACTACCCCCGAAATTTCCGACTGTAGGCTCTATTAGTAAATGAATGTCCCCCTCCATCAACTATAACTTTTTCCTATATCTTATAGTGTTGAAATAAGGCATGGGTTACTTTAAAAATTACACCCTGTATGTGTAAAGCTACAACTCTACTAAATGTAAGAGCTCACCCTCCAGCGTCGGTAAGTAGATGATACTGACCAAATAGATGAGGATTTCTTGCAAAAGTTCACAGGCTTGAAGTAGGATCAAGTCCAGTAAAGTGAGCGATGAGTATTTGCACACAGACGGCCGTCCTTCATGTTTCCACATATACACACAGAACTACTGAACGATAGCCTATTCCCCTCAATTGAGTTTTATACACATGAACTCCGGCCAACTGTTCATTAGATAAAACCCCCCTACTGAATAGTACATCAAATTATAATTTATCTTTAGTCAGGGGGCTGCATCCGTTATTTTGAGTAATTCACAAATGTTTCGCATAATTCATATTGAAATTAGAAATGGACTACAAGCACACAAATGTGGCGCGCCCTACATATCAAATATCTATAACTCAAGGGCTGAATTGATCGGTCATAGGATTAAGGACTCCACGGGATTTGACCAGCTGAAGACTGCAACGTGTTGTTGCTTGATTCGCGCAGCTGATTTTTAACATCAGAGATGTAAGTTGGTATTTACACATTAAAATGAAAAATTTACCTCGGGAGTCCATAAAGAAATATTATCTGAGTGATTAATTCGGTAGACTTAAAAGGTTGAAACTCCTTTATGAAAACCATTTGAATAGAATGAGAAATCGTCGATTATGTTCATGTTTATATTAAAATATTTATGCTAATGACTGCGTTTTCATTGCCTTTCTAAGGTTTCATTTCCTTTCAGATGGAAATAAATATTTTTCTGAAATATCTTGATTAGTGTATTAGTAAGTATTCAGAAACAATATTGCAAAATGTTACCTCTCTTAAATTCTACCTTAAGACTACTCTCAAGCTTAAAATTCCAACTCCATGAACTGGCTACTGCACTTTTGTCATCTATCTGCACTGCAAAATATTTGTAGAAGCCTTTCATAATCTAATTTTAACGCTCCTCTTCAGTCAGCGCCAATGTTGCATTCCCTGATGGAGAATGAGATGCTGTCTTCGTTCCCATTGGAATTTGCTGGGATGTTTGGATGTAGAAACCCGTCTAGAAAATAACATATTCCAGGGATGTCGGCAGGAAAACCAGGCGGTAGAGCTTCTCGAGATCGAGGAGTGAAACTAAACCCTGGATAATCTTTCAGCAATCTGAAAAGACGAATAATAATATTAATGCGTAGGTGAATTGATTTCAACTAAATCTGCGTACATTAATTTACAGGGTAAATCAGTTTACGCACAGTGCAGAGCTTAAATTTACTTTCAATTTCTTGAAAAAAATAAAGTACTGTTATACACTATTATTTAAACAATGTATCAGGAATAAGATTAGACCGCCTCAGTGGCAGGGGTTTTAGGTTCAATATTGGACCGAAGCGGGTTGGCTTCTTTCGAGCAAGAGAGATAACCCGAATGCGCCTTTCGGATGACAACTAAAACCGAGGCCCTGAAGAGGCACACCTTCGTCGGATGCAGAGTAGCCTATATAGACGCAGTCCCAAAAAGCGTGCACGATGGATTAAAATATACAATAGGCCTACGTCCATTGCAGCAAAATTTCCAGTTGTAGGAGCTCGCCCCTTGGCGTCGAGGAAGGAATAAGCCGAAGCTAAATAAGTATAAGGATTACAGCATACGGTTGGCAGCCGGCTACGTAAAATACCGTTCAACAGATCGCTCACATGTTCTAATGGGACAAATATTGCCACTTAATCCTGCCACAGACGACAAAAGAGTTGGTAATGATGACGATGAAAAACATGCGAGTAACCAGTGCTATTAAAAGTTGGATGGATCTGAAAAAGAAATTCAGTTTTGTGCATATAGTGTATGCTCCTATTACCAACAGCTCAAATTGGTATCATTAGGAATTAGGATGGTGCAACCAGTAGTGCACATATGAGTGTGGCATAAATCATTGTACAATCAACCCAATTCCAATATCTCTGCAATGCCAATAAAAGTGACCTCCTATTCAGTGGGCGTAACGCGCCCTGAAAGCCAGCAGCGTTTGCATCAGGACATTTAGGTACATCAGCAAGGATAGAATAAATATTTGAGTACCCTAACGAATCAATGCACAACAGTATAATGCAGTGGTTCTCAATCTTTTTGAAGTCGGGGAACACTAAACTGACATTTGGCTAGCACGGAACACTTACAATTCAACATAAACTTTAAAGCAGGTTGTACACCTTCTACACTTGGTACTTACTACATCATCATACCCTTATCCCGCCTGTGGCAGGGTTAGGTCTCCGGGTTCTAGCCCTCCACTCCCGTCTATCTCTCCTCCAGTTCCCCGTCCACCCACACACTATCACATCCTTACGGACAACCTGATCCCACATCTGATTTGGTCTCCCCATCCCCCTGGTGCTACCGACCACCTGCATTCCTGGAATTAACCTAACAAGCTCCTCTTCCCCTCTTCGCATGACGTGTCCATACCAGCTCAGCCTATTCTCCCTAATTTTGTCGGCGATGTCCACCATCCCAGGCTACCTCTAATATGCTCACTCCTGAATAATTCTGTCAGCTCTCGACACGCCACACATGTGCCACAGCATTCGCATCTTGGCTACTTGCAATCTATTTATGTAGCTCTTCCTCACTGCCCAGCACTCTGATCCTTATAGCATAGCTGGTCTAATCATTGTCCTGTTGAACTTCCCCTTCAACTAGATTGGGATCCTCCTATCACACAGGACTCCGCTTGCCTGTCTCCACTTCAGTGACTCCCTTCCCCATTGATCCTGCTGGTCACATCAGAGTATCTCTCCATTGCTTTATTTGTGCATTAAATATTTTGCGGAACACTTGAAGTGAACGCTTTGAGAACCACTGGTATAATAAACATCATGCTTACTTCAACAGTACGAAGATTTGCTGATTTGGAAGTTGTTCAGAATAGGTCCTACTACACAATTGTATGAAATTCAAACAAGAACTGCCCTATTATTGTTCAATGGTAGATTATAATAATTTTCAGATTTTTGTTTCAAGCTTTTCATCGATTCAAAATGGCTAACATAATTTGAAATTTAACATTAGGCACTTCCGAAATACTGAAAGTCAATTACAGATAAAACAACTGTGGATAATAAGGCAATGGCACATGAAGTTTTCATTTAAAAATAAACTAGGATTAGTATGATAACTGGCTCTGCAATTCCCGCGACGCGACGTTAAATACAGTAGAGCAGCAGTAGAGCGTCGATCGATTAAAAACGGGCTTTGAAATATTGCAGAAACGACAAATCTACTCACTGCCACAATTTTCTTTTTAAAAAAAAACGATAAATTACTACAGTATTTTTGTTTGTGTGAACTATATGTAGCTTTCCAAAAAAGCACATAATCATTCATAACCCTTTACCCGCGTATGGTATGGTCGGAAACGGAGAACGCAAGAGCGACTTATTGGTAACCACTTATTTAACTTATTTTGCCGATCTACACGAACTGTGGTGACACTGCACACACCATAGGCCCATGCTTTACTGCTCATTCGACAGAAAGCGCACGTGGGCCTTTCACGCCCGAAAGTAGACGCCCATCTCGGCCAAGATCAAACCTGAAACCACTGATACATGATTCAAGTACTGTGCTATCTGGGTCTTTAGACAAAACAGTGTGCTGGGCCCCTACGACAGTCACTCACAGGAACAGTATGAAAATGGTCACTTGACACACACACAGATTAGCATGGGGCCCCTGGGCATGAAAAAGTATTAAGTGAAAATAGTTGCTTCCGGAACAGTAACAGTAAGGGTTCTGCCTGTTATGGCTGCTTGGCTTACCCCCCCAACCCATTACAGCATCATTCAGCATCCAGTGTGGGTACTTTATGCTTTTTTTCGGTTGTTTATTGCACAACGCAATATTGACTTCATAGGTCCGACGACTGCGTACTCCACATTCCCATTTTAAGAATGATTGGCACCGGGTAGATACACGGCATCGTGTACGCCATTTTGCACATTATATTTATTATGTGTTCCTTCCAGTTTATTTTACTTTTGATGCTGTCGTTCAATAAAGTACCTATGAATAAAAATGCTTTTTTTTTGCATATATTGGAAGGAAATTAAATATTCCAGTAGACAGTCCGCTTAAAAAAAATCAATATTTCACTAACCCGGAAACATGAAGATAATCCATATTGAGCATTGTCCCCAATTCAGAGAATTTAAAAATTAATTCCGTTGACTGCCCAGACCAGGGGGTAGTCCGCCACGAGATTCAATGCGGGCCCACAACATTATTTAGAAATATGCGCGGGAGTGGCCAGAATGGGATTATTTGAAATTATTTTTAGGAAAACATTGCACTTTATATTAAAAATAGTATAAAACGTTTTATTAAATATCATACTTCCACAGAATAAATGTATCTTAATTAAAATCATTTCGACATTTAATATGCATTATTTGCGACCCGCCTCTGCCCCTGGCCCAGACCTTTAGCAATTGTGCGTTTTCCTCACAGAACGACATAAAGCTACAACTTCGCAACAAACTTGTTCGTCTGTAGGTCACATTTACCTAGAGCAGTGGTTCACATTTACCTAGAGCAGTGGAGTCCACGGTTTCCCAGGACAGCGTTTCTCAAAATGCTGTTTGAGGCTCACCACTAGGTCGGATCGCGAGACTCTCCTGGTGAACCACAGATTTCATTGCTATATAAGTAAGCGGACCACATACTTTTTCCAAGTGGGGTGGGATCAGAAAAGTTTAAGAAAAGTTTTCGGGGTGACGTGAAGGGGCACATATTTCATATTTTGGGCTACGGTATTTGCGATTATTGTCACGCCCTCCATCCCACTGAATGTACATTTGAATTACCATTTTTGAATAAATAATTGCCAAGTTGCGTTGGGCACACCAGTTCCCGTTAGATCACTGAAGTTAAGCAGCGCACACCCACGTCAATACCAACTTGGGTGGTTGGTAAAGAACGTTGGGTGCTGCAAATTAACCCTCTTCCTCCTCATCTCCCGCGGGCAGCCTCCTAAGGGGTTGACCTGTTATGGCTGCCTGGCTTACACCCCAACCCACAAACTAATCAAAGAATTGCTTCTCAAAAATGTTTTACTAACAACAGCCTGCAAGTAAATTTTAGTTAATTTAAAACGGTCCTCCAGCCATCTAGCAATCGCAGAGACAGTCACGCAAGAAATCCTAAAAGAAAGTTTGAAAACCACTGACCTAGAGGGTCCTAAAATAATTAATATGTAAAATAAACTCCAGAAAGAAGAGAGAGAGAGAGACAATGTGTCAAAAGCAACTTACTACTGGGGGATAAATCGGGATGAGACATCATTATTTCATTTTAATTATTTTTTATTTTGTATAAAACCTTATCATTAATATATTAGTTTTTACCGTAGTTTCATTGCAGCTACAGTATGTTGACGTTGAATCAAAGTCATCATCATCATTGTCATACCCTTCTCCCGCCTATGGCAATGTCGAGTCTGCGGGGTCTAGCTCCCCACCCCTGCCAATCTCCCACCAGGTCCCCGTCAACCCCACATAATACCATATCCTTACGAACAACCTGCTCCCACGTCTACTTCGGTCTCCCCCTGGCCTGGGTGCTTCTAACCACCTGCATTACTGACCTAACGAGCTCCTTCTCCCCTCTTCTCATTACGTGTTCATAACACACGTAATGACGTCAACCTACTCCTTCAGTTTTTGGCAATGCCCTCCCACCCAAGTTACTCATTCATAACTCTATCAGCTTTCGACACTCTACTCTTATACCGCAGCATTCGCATTTTGAATTTATCGCATATCACAGGTAAGGACGGAGATTTCGGGTACAAGGAATACTCAGACACATTTTTGAGGTCGATACCTGTTGTTTGCTTTAATCCAAAAATAACAAAATAAATAAATACTGTATATCCATGGTATGTCGGGTGAGTAGTGGGTCAGAGACCCCACATAAAGGGATGCAAATGAGATGCAAAAATCACTAGTTGAAGACTCCAGAAAAGGGATTCACTTGATGATTGCAGATCGACTGTGTAAAATGCATGACTGAATAAAATCGACTGTCCGAATGCCTGACTAATTCTAGAATATAAACTATAGGATTTACTTGATGGCTGTAGATTGATTGTTATAAGACTGTTTGCTGGTTGAAGAGTGAAAATCTGAATGATGACTGACCAACTTTACACCCCCAAAACATGCCCTTTATGACCTTGCATCCTGAGGTCCTTGACCATGGTTGGGTCCTGTAATGTTTTTGGGGATAGAGGTGTGACAGGGATCATGTCCCTACAAATTCTTCAATTCTCTTCCTGCTCAGCATTCTGATCCATATAGCATAGAGGGCCTGGACATTGCCCTTTAAAACTTCATTAGAATCCTCCTATCACACAGGATTCCACTTGCCTGTCTCTACTTCAACCATCTCCCATTGATTCTATGGGTCACATCCGAGTCAATCTCGCTATTCCTTTGGAATATTGCACCTCAGTACTTAACCTCTAGGACTTTATTTCACCAGTTCGCCCTTAGAGAGTACATCACCATTATTTTCCTGTCCTTTCCACATTGAAAGCCCTCTGTCTTCTTCATGTTTTTCTTTAGCCTTCCCATTTCTATCGCCCCTCTACTATCATTTAGGCCCTCCTCTACTTGTTCTCTGGTAAGCATATTGTAAGCATATAGATGAATAAAGGATGATATCTGTATTATATGGAAAGAACTGTATTCCGGAGGATAATTTCTTTTATTATCCGTGCATAAATTAATCCGTTTTGTTATTCCCGATATATAAATGAATGAAGTTTATATAAACTATTAACAACTTTTATTAACTGTTGGATAACTATATTTATTCTACTGTGTTATGTATAAGAGCTAATCCTGACACATCTATCTTGGTGAAAGTCAAAGAGAATTTTTATTTTTAAAATGCACTGGTAAATGTGCAACATATATTCTAGGTAAACTGTTAACATATATTCTAGATATTCCAAAATTCAAAATTATGAAATAAATTCAAACGCTATTTCCACTATAGAACAATTTTCAATCAATTGTTTCAAATACAGAAATATAGAAATTCATGACATAGCACCATGATGCACGTCTCTCAGATTCTTCTGTCAAGCATGTGCATCAAGTGCAACCTCATGACAATGATGCAACACCATGCATGATCCTAAACATGAATATTATAAATATGAATATCGCAGAGAAAATTTCTTGTAAGTCTCCACACTTTCAAAAGCCTTCTCAAAGTCGATAAAGATGGTATGTCATTCAATGATGCCCATATTTTTCTATCATTTGCCTCGGAATAAAGATTGGTTCCATTGTGGACCTACTTGGCATAAAACCAAACTGATTTTCACAGACATATGTTCTATCCCTGAGGCAGCATTCAATTACTTTCACCCAGAGCTTAATGGAATGGCTCATTACCTTTATGTCTCTATAGCTACAACAATCTTAGATGTCACCTTTGCCCTTGCAAAGTGGTACTATCTAACTCTCACATCATGCAGATGACATTCTATCTCCACTAGCTATCTTATTGAAAAGTTTCCCTAGCTACCTGATTCCTGCCATTACTAGGCAATGCCACACTTCAATGGGGACTCCATCTGGGCCTACAGCTTTTCAAACTTCCTTATTCCTAAGGGCCTCCACTACTTACTCCTTCATTATCCTGTCCACCACCACAGAAGAAGTAGGATGGGTGTCAATGCCATCTTCTCTCCTTGGAGAATTCAATAGCCTGTGGAAATACTCTTCCCTCCTCCCGTTTACCTCAGACAGGAGAAACAGGACCCTACCTTTGCTATCCTTCATTGTTATGGCTCGAGGTATATATAGCTGCCCTATCTCTAGCGTTGGCCAGTTTAAAACGTCTCTTTCTCCTTCCTTTGTCTCTAACTGATGCTAGAGGGCGTCAAAGAGGTAGTTGGCCAAGCAGCAGTGACGAGTCGGACCCTGTAGAGGTTGCTTGCTGGTGAGGGGGACGTAGGAGTGGGGGAATTAGTATGTAGTATCCAGTGTTCTCAACCAACCACCCATGTTGGCACTAACTTTGGTTGCACTGCTTAACTTCAGTGATCTGACAATAACTGGTGTGTGTACTCCAATGATCCTCCTAGCTGTGGTATTGGGCTGCCTATCTTGTATTTTAGACTACTGGTCCTGTATCACCATCCATCTGTGAAAAACAGCCTACTTTTGCTTGATTGCTGCTTCCACTTTGTCAATCCACCACCATGTCTGCCCGTGCTGGAAGTAGTTTGACAGGGAGTAGTGCTCTGATGAGGTGAAGCAATACTCCCCACCAAACTACTGCAACTAACAATAGCCTACTATTCATTCTTTCAACTATGGAGACCCCTTGCTACAGCTCACTGTTGAATACTATTCTTACCCCATTTCGTCCCCCTTCATTAGAGGTATACCATCTGATCAAATTTGACCTGGACTGGTTAATAAAAGCAACGTTTTTATGTACTTTAATACAAATCTTTATTATTGCCCTCAAAATAGGCTCCTTTTGAGCCAATACGAGCATGCCAATGGTTAATCCAATTTTCCATACACTTCTTATAGGCCTTGGCCGGGATGACCTTTAGTTCCTTTGGCGATTTTTTATGGCCTCAATCAACTGATGGCGTGTTCTCCAGAGCAGATATTTGAGTTTTGGAAATAGGAAAAAGTCACAGAGAGCCAAATCTGGCAAATATGGTGGTTGAGCTGTGATTTTAGGTTGATTGACTTTTCATTCAATCATCCTAATTCAATCATCTGTAATTCCATTGGAAACGCAAAATTTCAAGCAAACTCTTTGTTCAATTTTTTCCATTGTAAAAAAAATCGCCAGAGAAACTTTTTGCACCATAAACAAATGGCTGCCAAACACACACTAATTGATGAATCCTGATCAAAATTCATACGAATGTCAAAGAAGGTTGTACTAACCTAGAGCAAAAAATTTACCCATTCAGTTTACTAGAGGTGGTTAAAATGGACCAGTCCAGGTCAAATTTGATCAAATGGTATATAAGCTTGTAACCCTCTCAATGGCACTTGATCTGTCCCCCATCCATCTAGTTTCTTGTAAGAAAGCTGCACTAAACCTCATACACTTTAGGATCCTAATTCTACTGTTCTCTCTGTAAGGGTCACCACATTCCACGTCTCCAATCTAAGAGTAGCCCCTTCTCTAGATGAGACTGATCTGACTGGGGGCACCCCAGCCAGGAGTCTCGAACCCCCAGAAATGTTGGCTGGCTTGTCTGTGGGGTAATGCCAGCGTACCACACAGAAGACACGTGATGCATTATTTGCTGTGAGAGCTGAGGTCTGCTCCCCCATGACATTGTGGATGCATGATATCAGTGGCCTGGGGCTCGCTCGCTCACCTCTGATGGCTGCAGTCACTGGGGTTTTAATCCCCTGTTTTAATCCCTGGGGTTTTAATCCTATTTTATTTAGTTGAATTAGAATTCTGAGGATATTTTTTTTAATTAAAATTCTGCACAACATTTATTTAGCTAGTAAAATTAAAATAGGATTGTACAGGTTGTGATTTTCTGTTAAATATTTACAGCATACACATGTACATACAGAATAACCATCGGGAAGCCGGATTTTTTAATGTCTACTTGCATTCTAGGCGGGGGAGGGGCAAATATGGCCCCTGACTCGTAGGTGATTCACGAGGTCTATTTGTGCACTCCACAGGCGAACATTTTCGCCATTTCTCATAAAAAAAATGAAATATGTTCTCTGACACTGATGTTTACTACCATCAGTTATTTACAGTTTGCTAATGATCTGTTAATTGACATTATGACATCTTAGAGGCAGTAGCGTAGCGTGGGTTTCAGCCGCCCAGGGCGTAGGCCAAATTCGCCGCCCCCTTATTCTTAGCCCCCTCATTTCTTTTAATATTTTCTTCCTTAGCTCTACTTTTATTTTAATCGGTCCGAATTGCAGGTGCGAAAAATACGAAAAGAAATGGTTCACATTGTTAGTTCAAATTTCAGGATATTATAATTATTATTTTTTATTGTGAAATTTTGCTGCCCGGGTGGGCCGCCCCCGCCACGCTACGCCACTGCTTCGAGGCAATAGATAACAATTGAGGTACATATGCTATTCTGTGAAATTGAGTTATTAGTGCGACTATCATGGAACTTAGACAGAACCCCAAAGGTTAGAGGTGCAGAGTATTGCTAGTGGCTTAAAGCTACGATAATCAAATTTTCAATAATGCCTTTTAACCCAGTATGTCAAAAATATAACGAATTTAAAGGGTATAAAGAGAAAGACTGCGACCTAAACCAATTGTACTTTTGGCTGAAAGAAGGACTTCAAGGCACTCGAATCAGTCATATAACTTTTCCATATTGTCGTATACGGTACATCTGCTTCAGCAGAGAAAACTTGCATGAATTAATTTCATAATAAAATTCCTGCAACGTCTAACGCGTAATACCCCCTTGTCACGCAACAAATTCCAACTGATAACCTCATTAGGGACATTTCAAGTTATCCAATCTTGATTAATTTTTCATGGATAAAGTCCCATCTGGAGTACCATATGTGGGGCCGGTGCCTTAAGACAATATCCGTTGTCAGGTCGTGCTTTGAAATGGCACCCTGAAATATTGCAAGTTTTGCACGGGGTTAATTATTCTTCGATAATTCTAATACGACATCGTAAATTGACATCAGGTTAAACTAATTTTCAGTAGGTGCAAACTGCAATTGCTCCTAATTTTTCAATAATAAAATGTAAATTTATCATTCCTTAATGGGTGTGAAACTACTGAATTATGTTACGATGGTAGTGGGGAATTTTTCGTTTCATAACAAACGCGCATAATCCATATTCCAGTAATAGGACTGTTTTTCATTTATCTAATTAAGATCACGTCACCACACATGTTTGGCTTATGTCACAGGTTACTCTAGCGGATTGAGGAAGGAAATAAAATCGAGAATCGGTTTTAAAACTTACTTATATTAACGCTCGTGTATCAGGTCACTTGTGAAATTAATTGCATACTACGTTTCACATTAACAAAAATTTGGAAAACAGTAAATCGTATTCGGGGAGGCGAGCTCCTACACCTGAAAATTTTGATCTACTCGTCACGTAGTAGAAAAGCTGCCTTATTTTTTTAAAAAAAAAATAACCTGCAATTGACATCAGAGCCACAGCTTTACTTCCGACCCGGCGGAAAGATCACTCTAATAGCCCGAAACAAACCAAACTACCTCGACCCAGTATTGCGACGGGAACCCCTGACGCAGTAGTCGAACACTACCTATACGCGTCCCAGGTGGGTACCGTATTTATTCTAATTAACAGCACCCTCGAATAAGCGGCGCCCTCCAATAACCGGCGCACCTTCAAGGTGGGGAAAAAAAATAAACAGCGCCCTCTAATAAACGGCGCACGGTTTATTAAAGGTACTGAATTCATCATCATTATCACAATACCCTTATACCGCCTGTGGCAGGGTCGGGTCTGTGGGTTCCCTGAACATGCTCTGACTGGGGTCATCCAAGCCTGGCGTCTGGAACCGACAGGAATATTGGCTGGGTTGTCTGTGGGAGGTGCTTTATTAATTAAAGGTATTGAAATATAAACAGCGCCCTCCAATAAACGACTCAACAAAAAAGCCTTTATTAGAATAAACACGGTATTTCATTATTCAAATAATAGAAATATTGGATGATCTTGAATCACCATTATTGTAATAAATTTAAACCAGGAACCTAGCTAGGTTTTCCATTAGTTGATCCAT
This sequence comes from Trigoniulus corallinus, assembly GCA_013389805.1. Classification (NCBI taxonomy): domain Eukaryota; kingdom Metazoa; phylum Arthropoda; class Diplopoda; order Spirobolida; family Trigoniulidae; genus Trigoniulus; species Trigoniulus corallinus. The sequence continues at coordinate 16,622,049 of JAAFCE010001036.1, forward strand.
CTGGCACTAGTCCGAATAACATTCTGAAAATTCCGTTACTGCATAAAGCATTCTTATGCTATCAACAGGCGAATATACAGTATGCTGCACATCCATATGCATAATGCTATATTATTTCATGGCTATTACAAACCCTCCACAAAAGTCATGATGCAGTTGGAAATTTTTACAACCCCAGTTATGTATAAAGATGAAGACCATCTACTATGCTTATTTAGCCATGGATTGCACATAGGAATAGCTAGATTTACAACGAATGAATGATGTTTTTATGAAATTCTGAGTTTATGACAACTTAGATTCACTGGCTATGCAAGTTTCAATGCATGTTACGACCATTAAAATGGACAGCCATTGCACTGCAGCTAACTTTGTAGGGAAATGTGACTGTGGTAGTACTGATAAAAATTACACCTTCTGAATATAAGAGCATCCACGATGAAAGACTTCAACAGCGAGAGTGACGAACTTTCTACAAGATGCATGCATAATATATTTCTTACCTTATCTTAACAAGTATAGAATTACCGCTGGGAAAGATTACCGTAGTTTTCTATGTGCTAAGAAGGGATCTAAACGTGTGCCTTCCATTTACGTTGAGCTGAGTCATGACACCATGTGTAAGTGCAATGCCCATACACTGTCTTTTTGATCAAGTTACATCTGCGAGATCTCACTCTCCATTCCTTTCTATTCCCCACTAGCCCCTGTCTACCCTTTAATCCACGCCTTAACATATAACCTACTCACACCCTTCCTGTTATGTTTTCTCTTACGTTACTCAAATACTGGTCATTGCTACATCTTATTTAGGCGTAGAGCACATTTTTAATCATTTCAAATCAGTGGTGTAACTTGTAGCTGCAATGGGGTCAACTCACCCCCCCCGACGCCTTGTCCGCCTTGCTGGAATTCAGCCGCCACGACCAATGTCTGTGCGACGACTTTACAGCAAATAAAGAATACCTACCTACGTGTACCATCTCTGCTCTGGACAAGCAACAGGAGAGGGGGGGGCGCATCGAATGCCTCTTACCCCAACTCTAACCCAACTGAAGTTACGCCACTGTTTCAAATATGAAAAATGCACTGTCTAAGGGTATCTATGGTTTACTAAATGAGCGACAGAGAAGTATCAACTGCGAGGAACAATAATATAAAAAATAAAATTTATAGTGTTCAATTACAGGTTTTTTTCATCCAAACCTTTCTTGGACCATATAGGGTCTTCAGGACATGGAATAACAATAGACCAGCCCATGGTGCAGCAAGAAAGCCTATGGTGACGATATAGATTCGACAATCTTATACGAAGGTATAACGGGTCGCATTTTAAAACCATTCCAGACATAGAGGCCTATAGTATCTTTACGGGAAAATGAGTTTTGATAATGCGATCTATAGTTTATGTGTCAAATATGCTGAATAATTAGCATTTCCCTGTTGTATAATCAACTAAGGGTGTGATAATGGAAATAAGCTGACTAAATATTGTAATCTTTGCACTAATTTTTCATTTAGGATATGTGAATCAATTGCATCTTCACTTACTATTCACAAATATTTGACACATTGTTTTATACTACAGAATTACTTAGGACGAATACATTAGGAATGCTATTCAATCGACGGTCACATTACAATTCATGTGTCGGCGTGCACTTTATAAAAAAAATAATTCAAACATCATGAGATCCTATCCTTCTGCAGGCGAGCCAGATCAATTAATTAAAATCAAAGTTACATATAATTTGATTGAAACTCCTTTGATTAAACCCCATATTACAAGCTCTGGTACTTACTGGTAGGTTGTCGGACTGACATTTATTCTACAAGGTTCACTCGTAGATTCAAACTTATTAGCAATGGTGACATTATTTCCAAATAGGCAGTACCGAGGCATTGTAACCCCAACGACTCCAGCTAATACCGAACCAGAATGCAGGCCAATCCGCAACTGAAATTAAAAAAAACGCACTGGTAAATAACATTAAAGAGCTACTGTACTTGTAAAAAAGACTTTGGTTAGAAAAGCATCGGAGTTAACAAGGTTTTAGTGTGATTGATTGGTAGGTTGAATGTAACTGGGGACAAAGGATTTGTTTACCTGAGACGGGAGACCCGTCTGAGACATCATAGAATGACAGATTGCTCACCAGCTAAGTGCTCAAATAATGCAATTTAAGAATACCATGTACTGCCAAAGCTGTTTACTCGTCGCCAGTATTATAAATTCCATTTATATGTAAGTTATGAAATGATTATTGAAACGAGTACAGAAAATTGTTTACTCTGGGCTCAACAAAATTTTGCAGTACGATTTTTATACCACCAACAAAAGCACCCACCTCCGACGGTAGAAATCATAGGTTCCAGCCAGTGATTGTATTTGGTGCTAAAGTATACATCAATTTTATTGAATGACAGGGCACAAAATTTAATATATATGTTGGGTAGTCCCTGGTTTCAACATGGTTATTACCACACAGAATGCCATTCTTAAATAATCAAATAAAATTTGAATGTGCTATGGAAACGATGGTAAAATGGAGTTATGACAATAGGTAATGCTCTGTTACCTGAGGTAGAGTAGTATCAAGGTAAGTTGCATCACGCAACTTTGATGCAATTATAAGCTCTACGCCCTTGCAATTTGAGTATTCAGATATACTGTACTACATGGATATTGACTTAAATTTTTTATTCCTCCAGTTTGACTTCTTTGTGTTCAACAGTTTGCTAGAAAAACTACTGAAGATGCAAAAAAAGGGAACGCCTCGTAAGAATAATTCACTGTTGTGGAACAACGTTGTGTATTTGAAGACTAGTTACTGTCCATAGACATGGACGTAAATAGGGTGCTCATATGTCCTGATTTTATCAGGAATATTCTGATTTTTAGAAGCTAGCCCTGAACCTAAAAATGTCCCGATTTTGTCCCGAAATTCGAAGCAAAAAATTCGTTGATTTGAAAATTCCAATAAGAATATTTTTTTTGATTCCTACGTCAAACGTGGCTGTGTATTTTCCATGTGCAAAAAGCCGCTAATAGATTATTGAAATCGATTAGATGTTAAAACCGTGAAATGCTTGCTTCAAACTAAAAAAAACATCGTACTTTATCGTGTGGGGTAATGTATAAAAAGTCTTTCGGTGACAAAAATTTACTGAATAATATCGTCTAATAGTAAAAACGCGCGATTATGTTTTATTGGCTTTGAATAACAAATCTTATCTTGAGCAGTGCTACTTTTTCTTTAAAAAAATGTCCTGATGTGGGATCAAAGATATCTGGGCATCCTAGACATAGCGTTGAACAGCAATTTTGTCATTTTTGTTAGCGACTATGGAGGGTCTACATGTGTAGAAATTAATGGACTGCCAACAGTGTTCGTATCGCCATACAGCATTTGAAACAAAACGCAATCTACTCTAGTTAATAGCACCAATTAATTTGGGAGAAGAAAAAGAAACAACGTGTTATTTTAGGCCTCGTGTTTAGTGTTCCACGATCTACTACGGAACGATTGAAGTTTAGTGTACTATCGCGATTCACTGCGCCCCCTACCAGGGGCGGATCCAGGAGGAATATTCTCCCCATTGAGGCACTGAGGGGGCTCCCTCAAGGAGCATATTTCAACTGATACACAATTCAACTTTGCAACTGATGAGGCATTTTCACATTTGCTATTCCCATTTCTATAGTGCCAGTCTAATCTGCAGTTGGCTAAACCACTGAAGATAGGACATTGTCTAAGGAGGAGTAGAGGATCTATTGTAATTGCTAGGTATATGTTTATTAAGGGATTCTGGATATTTAATTAAAAATATTTGGGGCGCACTTTTGTTGAAGTGCTCCTCCCCTGATCTGCCTCTGGATCCGTCCCTGCCCCCTACTGGGAAAAAGCTGATCTCTTGTAGTTGTTTGACCCCGCTGGGCTTTCTTAGACAATATTTGAATAAACACAAATTGTATTAAAATAAATCCTCCTTCCTTAGTATGCAAGGTGAATAACGATAATCCCAGTACATCACGTAGTGGATAAAAGCATCAATATTCACAAATTTACATTAAAATCCAATACTGTATGTTTACGATGAAGAGAAGGAAACTCACTGACCTCTTTACATTTCAAAATGACACTAAGAATTATTGGGGCGGTCAGTTAATTGTGCCATACTGTTACGGTCCCTATGTGATGTGACCCTTCACTAGTGTTTTATAATAAAAATATGAAGAGGATTCTGATAGCATCAATTTTGCCCAAATCTTAATTTATATCCTATAATACAATTATCGCAATAAGCTTCTTTCACTAATTTTTCATACCTCGAAGGGCATTATCTTATTTGCAGGCCTCCCGTGATTCGAGCCACAGTGTCACTGTCCTGAATTGAATCACTATATGACACTATGAATCTAGCGAGTAACGAGTCCCAGAAAGCTTCCCGTGGGGGAGCTCACCATTTCTCGATGTTCTGCATCTTAATAACGATTAACGATGATTTTATTCCACCACTAGCAAATGCTACAGTTTCACTGGCCCAAAACTCTATTTTACTGCGTTTCCTAAAATGTCAGTACTGACATCTTCCAAATAAACTTCTTGCCACTTCTTAATTCTGCCTTTACGTTATAGTCCATGAGTGGCGAGCCTATTTCTGCTGGCGTGCCAAAAAATGTAAAAAGTTATCTTTCTTGACGTACTGACGTGCCAGTTAGTTTGTTACAGGAGTATGTAGTAGGGTACCCTTAATTTCGGTTTGTTACAGGAAACAGAAGTTCTCCCGGTCCAGTATCAAATCTAGAACCACTGATAAAGTTGCCGAGCACACTGCCCAGCCACTGAGGCGGGATTTTTTTTCCTACAAAAGGCCCCGCAAAAGCGTGCGTCGGCACTGCGTGTTAGGTTCCCATGAGAGTGGCTAGTCGTTTGAGAGCGTAGTGGAATAAAATACAGTATACTGTAAAAAGCCTCTGATAGCTCTTGGTAAAAGTAAGAAGTGCTACCTTTACCTCCTACTCACAGTACAAAATTTCTGCTTTTAAGCATTTAGGTTAGACTTACTGGCCAGCTCTCAACTAAAATAGCAACAAAAAAAAATAAAAAACTTTTAGTCAATAAATTAATCAATGCTACCATCTTTCTATTGAATCGATAATACTACCTTTGTAAGAAAAGTCCAAGTCTCTCTCTCTCTCAGAGTATTATAAAACAGAGGAGCTCTATATGTTTTTTTTTATAGGAAAACCATTTGTGTGACAGTGGAAACAACAAGAGTTTTCAGAAATTGACGGAAAAAGCTGTCATATGTCAGTACTCTTTCTACCTCTCCTTATTTTTCAATGTAGTTTAATTCTGATTGTAGTACAACTTCCCTGTAAGTAGGACGTCAAATATTTTTAAGTGCACTATGTACTTTTCTTACAGCATCATTCATTTAAAGTAAAAAGTACTGTCTGAAGCTCTCCAAAAAGTGCTTTTTATTGACTTGCCTCTACCAATGCTAGCAATATAAGTGATTTTATAACACTAGATTATTTTAAGATATATATCTTTGACAACACCTTCAGTTTAAAATAAACATTGCTGCGCACATCCATTATCCAGTGATCTTGGATTACCCTTGGGATTCCAGGGGTCTTCTAGTTCTTAATTTTTTTTACTTCCATTTGCACAACCACTTATTGTGATTCTGATCTCAAAATCTCCAATAATCTAATGAAACAACTACATTATGCAATCAGAATTTTTTCTTTAAAAAATGAACTACTGAAAAGACAGAAATCCCTAACAAGATTTTATTTAAAATGGACATTTTTATGAGCTTCAGAGTGACACAATCATTGCACATCTCCCTATCAAGAAAGTTGAACTCAATTTAAATGAAATGTCATGCTTCCAATATAAAAATTAGGAGACAATACTGCCTTCATAAAGTCTGTTATATATGTATTTTCACAATTTCATGCTGTTCTATCTTTTACACCTAAATCCATTACGAAACAAGGCCTCGAAATACTTTAGGCCTACTTCAATATGAGTCTTAGGCAGTTCAAGACCACAGCTAGGAGGACCATTGACTGGGCCAAACACCAGAAATGTGAGGTCTTCTATGATCAGTTAGAGACCAAGGAAGGGGAGAGAGAAGTTTTTAAACTGGCCAAGGCGAGACATAGGGCAGCCAAAGGTATAGATATAGGCCCTACTCCGTGCCATAACTGTGAAGGATAGCAAAGTTAGGGTGCTGTTTCCACCTGCTGAGGTAAAGAGGAAGTGGGAAGCGTAAATCCACAGTCTCTCGAATGTTGCGGAGGAAGAAGACGACATTGACACTCACCCTACTACTTCTTAGGTGTTGCACAGGGCAACGGAGGAGGAAGTAGTCGGGGCCTTTAAGATGATGAAAGGTCGAAAAGTAGGCCCGGAGAGAGTTCCAATTGAAGTGTGGCATACCCTAGGAATCACGTGGCTAAGGAAATTTTTCAATATTATAGCTCAGGGGTAAGGAACCTTTTCATTTCTGAGTGCCGCATTCATTACCTGAGTGTAGTATGTAAGGACTGGTAGGCCTACAGTAGCCAAAAGGCTTCAGGTCCCCCACCCCTGGGATAGCTAGCGGAGATACAATGCTTTATGTATGGGGTGATAGTTGCATAGTACCACTCTTCCAGGGCAAAGGTGATGTCCAAGACTGTAGTAACTATGAAGTTATCAAGCTTATGAGCCATCCTATGAAGCTATGGAAGAAAGTCTTGGAACGTCGTCTCTGGGATAGTACTAATGTACGTGGTGCATCCCAGCAGAGGATAGAAAACTATAGAGCAGCAAACAAAGATTTTCATGTCAGCTTTATCGACTTGGAGAAGGCTTACAAGAGTGTCCTACGACAGGTAGTTTAGAAAGTATTATGCAAAAGGGGGTGGAGCAAGGGTTTGACGGTTCCATAGCCAGGGTAAGGACTTTTTGGGGAAATACTGGAGGCCTCCCAGTGAAGTTTCGGGTACACCAAGGTTCAGCACTAAGTCCATACCTTTTCATTCTGGCTATGGACGATCTGCTGATGTGAGTAGGAAAATGGGCCCTTCAGTGTATGGTATTTGTTGACGATATAGGAAAACTTAGTGACGCCAGAAGGGCCTAAAGATCAACATGAAGAAGAGTATTTAGCTTTCAATCGAGAAGGGCAGGAAAAGAATGGTGACGTGCAAGAGGTAAAGAACCTTGGATTACTGTTCCATACTAATGGGAAGATAGATTCGGATGTTGCCTGCAGAATCAATGGGGATGGTTGAAGAAAATACAGGCAATTGGAGTCTTATGTAATGGGATTGTCCCAATAAAGTTGTAGGAGAGTTTTACAGGGCAGTAGTTAGGCCAGCTATGCTATATGGATCAGAGTGTTGGGCAGTGAGGATGAGTCACGTAAATAGAGTGCAAGTATCTGAAATGCAAATGCTGCGGTACATGAGTGGGGTGTGGAAAGCTGATATCATTAGGAATGAGTATATTAGAGGTAGCCTGGGAGGCATCAGGGAAAAGTGAGGGAGAGAAGATTGAGGTGTTATGGACACATAATGAGAAGAGGGGAGGAGGAGCTTCTTAGATCCCCTACAGGAATGCAGGTGGTTGGAAGCACCCGGGGCAAGGGTAGATCTAAGCAGACGTGGGATAAGGTTGTCCATAAGGATACAGTAGTGTGTGTGGGTGGATGGGGACCTGGAGGGATATAGGCCGGATGGAGGGCTAGGACCCGCAGACCTGACCCTGCCACAGGTGTGATAAGGGTATGATAATGATGATGAATCTTAGGCTAACGTTAACAATTAACCTTTATAAAGTACTTTATACACGAATGTCAGTCAAAATAAGCAACTACTAACATTTTCCCAGCTTATGGGAAGGTCGGGGACCACTCTTTGTTCCTGATGATGGACACGTGGGCGATCTGTAGGACTGTATTTTTACGCATCCAGCTGCGAACGTAATCCCCTGGAACCCCTATACTTATTTATCGTCGGCTTACTGTTCGTTGTGGCACTCCACCGACATCGGGAGAGGGGGGTGCAAGCTCCTTCACCTTGGGAACTTTGCCGATATAAGGGCCCACATACACTGTCGGTTTCATCCTCAGTTCTAACTGTGCAGTTAGATCGTGCATGTATGGGGAAATATCATCGACTGTATAGTTAGACATTTTGAGCTGTAAATCTTTTGGGGTGGCGAAAGATCCCAGTTCATCATTCATTAACAGTAACAATTCATTAAATTTTTGTCATTGCCAATGAAAACAAGTGTCACGGCTCCGTGTGTGTGGCAAAATCTCCCTCAGTTTCAACTGAAGACATTCTGTACTGTTTTAACTGCACACTCTAAACTGAAGAAGAAATTGACAGTGTATGGGGTCCTTAAATGTTTCATGAAGAAAGAGTTCTTTTACGTGCAAGTGACATCGCACACATCACACAGGGCCACAGCTTTACTTCCCAATCGACGGGAGGCACTTTGCAACCAGCAACACACGGCGAGCTGTTGGACGGTATTTTTACTGCAACTGCAACTCCTTGCCTATTTTACGTTGTATATGAAACTTCTACAAATTCAATGATCCCACTAATTAAAAACTAAAATTATTAAAACTGAAAGTTCTTATTAAAGCACTGTGGACTGTTGTTAATTTAGACTTAATTTTGGATTGCATAAGTACTTAAGTTTCTTCCTTTGTGGATTAGTGAGTCCATGGCTGCAAGATCGATCCTGAACAAGACAAATACTGTACTGTAGCCTCTTTTGAGCGAAGGGAAAATCTCAAAAATGCTTTTTGTTGTCTATGAAGTAAAACTGTGGTACCGGTTGGGGTGTACGATGTCAACAACACGTAATAGCACCTTTTCTACATAAAATAATATATACGAGTAGCTCGGCACAATTCCCAGGTGTGAGCTTGCTCTCCTGGTGTCAGAGAAGAAAAAAGTGCCCCAACGAATAAAGTAAGTTGACGATAAATAAATAAGGGGTTGCAGCATTGTATAGAGGCCGGTTAAATAAAAATTCCGTCCAACAGTCCGTCAGGGATTTCCAGTTCCAGGATGATGGTAGTCTTTAATAATTAATCACCTAAGAGTTATACGAGGAACGGACGCCAGCCTGTGTATATGATGCAGTATAAGATTGTGAATGACGAAGAAATAATGGTGTGAATATCACTGAAAGTGTACTAAACTTTCTTTTGCAGTATTGTAAGTCAGTGGTAGTCGATAGTATCCTGTCATTCATTTTTTTTCACGGTGTTAGTTTTTTTTTCCCTCTGCAATACTCAAAACATATGTGCTATCATGCATATCTCATTACACTGATTTGTAACGTTTTCCTTGTTCGCCAAAGGAACTCGGTTACTGACAGGCCACGAGTAGGAAAGTGATTTTCTACAAAATCGACTTTCAAGCACTGATAGTTTTGAATATTTCAATTCAGTACTTCAATGCAGTTGACTGCTTGGGACTTTATAATGGAACTTGGAGAACGCATTGCATTTAACATTTAGTAACCTTAAATATACAACTTTGAGGATCTAGGGAATTCGTTCCGCGTGTATTTCTCTAGTTTTTGCTAGGAAATTCGGTTAGTAAGATTCACTGAAGCCTTTGAAATCGGATGTCAAGTGAAAAATTTATATCTTACAGTTTCAGTTCGCATAATGGACTAAGAAATGTGGTTGATAAGAAATATACTGTTATTCAAAGGGCTTTCTTTATAATGTCTGACCAGCAACAAAAACTTTCAGATTCATTGATCAGTTGAAGATTCCTTCCTTACTCAGTAGACCAACAAAATGTAAAGCAGTAAAGTATGTCAGTATCTTACTTGAATTGACTTTCCGTCATGTGCTTTTTCACGACGTGACTCTTCCATCATTCTGATTGCCATCCAGGCTACTTGTTGAGCATGGAATGCACTTTTTTTGTGAAGGCCGCCAGCTACACAATATGCATCTCCAATGGTTTCGATCTATAAATATATAAAAGGCATTTTGATACATTAAACTAAAAGACTTTAAATATACTATAACATACTATTACAAGTCAAAAATTGTTGTAGTAAAAAACGGAAGTGGGCAGATCAGGCTAATATAGAACGACAGGCAAATCCGAAAAATTGCCAACCAGTCAGAAAACCAGAAAAAAAGTCCCAAACAGCCGCTGTCAGAATTGCCTCGTGACCAAATCAATACATCCTCATACCCTGTCACTATTCCAATATAGACAGCAAATCCATTCCAGATAACATTCCAGTTCAACAAGCATATACACTCTGCCTATTCCCTCCAGAAAACCCTTTATATTTTATGTTAGAGGATCAATCGGAAATTCTAACACACTTTACTATAGTGCTTCAACCTGTGCAAAAAATAAAAGTAAAGAACTTTTAGATATCTAAGAGCAGTTGGGTATTGAGAGACCATTTACAACAATTTGACCCCAATAATCCTTCCTTTCTGGCAAGCACAAGAAAAAATTTCCCACTTTCGTAATGAACTATGTTAATAGTGGCATCGAGACAATTATTTTAATAGTGGTGCCCACAAAAGACTCCCTTCAATGTGGAGTAAAATATAAGTGTAGATCGGCAAAATTTCAAGTTATACGACGCGCGGTTCCAGTGGGCAAGAATGCCTATTGATTTCGAACAAAATCAGTGTGGAAAAGTATCTAGAAATTTACTACGAAATAAGCAGAATTCAGCCAATGTTTCTCGTTCACACAACATAGCGACATATCCCACAGTAAGACCTGCTCCCATTTTTGGTCTTGCCCTTCCCCTACACCATAGGTTCCCAAACTTATTTGTTCTACTGCCCCCTTTACAGGAAAAAAATACTAAGCGCCCCCTCCAATGGAAATTAACTTCAAGTGAACAGGCAGAAAGATATAGAAAAACATTTGTGTTCTTGTAAATAAGACACTTGAAATCAGCCAGCCTTCCGAAGTAGGAGGCTCTGGGTAAGTACAATTTGAGAAGCCCAGTCGTTCATCTTCCTGGGTATGGCATAGCAGCCATCAGTCTCTTGTTACAAATTATATTCTATAGGTGAAGCATGTATGAATAGTTTTTATTTTCTCCTTATTCATGTTTTTACCACCTTCAATTTTAACAAAACGCCCCCAAATGCACCCGAGGCTATTACCGCCCCCCTTGATCAAACCACTGCCCCCTAGGGGGCGATATCGCCCACGTTGGGAACCACTGCCCTACACCGTCTGCACCCAATAACCTGGATCCTGGGTAGTTCCGTGGATTCCTGGGTGCGAAATGCTTGTGCCGCACTTCCGTAAATCTAAAAAGTGCTAAGACGGATAATATTTATTTTACACCGCCTTCATGCTCAACTCTATTTAATAGTCTAGAAATCTGTTCTCTTCCCGCTAACCTTTAGGCCCAAAATCTATATCGATTTCTTGAGGTTATACAACCCCTTTACTGAGTTCTTTATGTTCTTAATGTCGGATGAGAGACACGCATATGACTTGTGCAAAAGTTTCACTATTTGTAACATAAGCCTGCCTAATGCCACAGAGATTAAAGGCCAGAGTCACCTAATGTGAAGCTTTTCACCATTACAGTTTTAATGGTCATTCTCTAACAAACATTTCACACGTCTTACAAGTAGACGTAAAACATAAAAAAAGCAACAATAGGGCCTGCGAAGTAAAGAGTACAATAGTAATACACGTAATTGCTTGCTGTAAATATGTGAACCAGAAGCCCCTCAATCTCAGAAAAATCTTCTTAATCTAGTTTCTACATAATGAATGGTACGAATGACAATGTCAGCCACGTTGTTATCAGTGAACTATTTAAAGAACTGAACATAAAAGTTGCACATCCCAGAAATCTCGCATTACCTCATCATATTATCATCATAGTACAAAAAGGTATGACAAGAATGTTACTTTAAACGATTCCCACAGAGGCAAGTTATTAGACATTTAATTAACTCAAAAGATATATCCCAACAATACTTTCAGACACAATGAAGGATGCCATCAAATGTCCATATACAGCAGTTATCCGTTAGCAGACTTGACTCTGAACTAGTAGCTGATAAGCAGCTTCTTGATGAATTCCATGCACTCAACTGTTGAATCAAGGTTACACCATCTGCCGCCAGACCTCTGCGTTCACGTCGAAATGATAATAAAGTCATTAAATTTTCCACAAAGCGGTGGTGTGTATCCAAGTGTAATCTTAACCTTCTTCAAGGAAGAGTGAACTTGACTTCAGTTCAAAAATAAGGTCTTAAAAATATAGGCATACCTTTCTGCACGAAACGCTGGCTAGGACATAAAAAGGAAGCAAGAAATACTGCCTCATCAGATAAGGAAAAGGGACCTGCTTAGATTTCACAGTTTTATAATTTTTGCAAGTCTATTTGGACTTATTCTAATGTTTATGAGCCCACAACTACTTTGGTTATTAGGGCCCAGAATAGTCAATCAGATATTGGTGGGGGTGAAAAGTACTGTCTCAGTCAAAGGCCACAAAGTCAAACGCCACAATAAAGGTAAAACCAGAGGCCAATAAGGCTGAGGGTTAAAAAGGCAAAGGCCCTGACAGATATAAAAAGAAACGACTGGCATAAGGAGAAGCCAAAACATATAAAAGGATAAAAGGCAAAAGGCCAAAACAGATGGGACTACAAAGATAAAAAGGCAATAGCCGTCGGCTTATTCCAAACTAGATCACCTATTAATTAATCTATGATAATAATATAAATCATTATTCAAAATAATCCATATCACGTGATCCCCAAATGAATGGCCCCCTTTTATATGTTATAAAATAGGAAGCGCGCATTCCAGAGTATGACGTGGAAAGAAAGAGTTTTCCTTCAATATACTGTAGTATGATGCTAATAAACCGCATGAAATGTCATGAAAGAACTTTAGTAAAAGCCAAGTGGGGAATGCTTGAAGACTTCAGATGTGAATAATTTATCTAAATCTGTATTTTTCAAAACGTCCAGCGGAATCAAGTGCAGAAAGAGATTTCAGTGGTATCGAGAAAGATATTTGGTCGATACTCCCTATAATATGAAGGACACTGATTATATGATGCACTGTTCCACATGCAAATTTAACAGAGGCAAAATCACATACTGTATTTAACATGTCAATGTTAAAATCAGCTAATATTCTACATGCCAACTGACCGCAAATGCTACAAAATATTTCAAAGCAATAATTTCATTAAACCTCTGTTATTATTTGGGTTTAAATAGTTGATGGAGAAATGAAGACAGTAAAGAAATTGTACAAAGAAAGGTTAGAGAGATGGAGGTGCATTGCATGGTAATCGCGATGAAAAAACAAGTAGTGAAGGCAGAGCCGGCGCGAAGCGGGTTCACCACATCGCCAGAACCCGGCCTCACGTGTATTATAGCCCCACGCGCGGGCCTCTATATTACAAATTGTAAAATGTATTTTCTTATAAACGGTTCCGCAAAATATTTTTAATTCCGGTCGCGCAAAACCTCGTGTCGGCTCTAAGTGAAAGGGGTAACGAAGATGAAATTGTTATGATGAGAAAAAAATAACTTGTGGCCTGAAGTTAAGCAACGCAAACCCACGTTAGTACCAACATGGGTGGTTGGTAGTGAACATTGGGTGCTGCAAATTTCCCCTGTCCTAAATCCCCTACACTTGCCTCCTCCTCTCCCGCGAGCAGCCTCCTAAGGGTTCGGCCTGTTATGGCTGCTTGGCTTACTTCCCAACCGTTGGTGTAACAGAGAGGGCTATTCCATTGTCAAATGGTCCTTGGTAAGAAAAACCAGTAGAATGAGTCTGTCTGTGCCCTAATCTCCTTCAATTTATATGAATGATCCTTTCTACCCTTATACTCAGCCAGGGAACACACATCCACCATAGGTCCATTTAACCCCAGCAGCAGCAGTCTGATAAACAGACTGATGCTGTGAGATGTATGCCTCTGGCTTAGTGCGTCCAACTCTTATTCCCTAATCATGTCAGACACACTCTCCCTGTGAGAAAACCTGTGGAGTACAATTCTTGCTGCCCTCCTTTGGATCCTTTCAATCTCCCAAGATAAATCCTGCCTGAAGGGAAACCAAATTGGGCTACCATACTCCAAAATTGGTCGCACCATTGAAATAGACGCATTGAATTCGCCAGCCCTCCCAACCAATTTATTAATATGATCCTTCGACTATTTAAAATAATTCCAAGGTGCTTATGGGTCATAACCCTCTCGACCCTCACTCCACCTATGTAGTAATCAAGATCCAGTAGCTTCCTGGATCTAGATATCGTGAGCCTCCTACACTTTTGCAGGTTTAGAGGCAATTCCCATCTTACACACCAATTGTAAATCTTATATGGTATGTACGATAACATCAGAGTAAAAGAACCCTCTACACAAGGAATGAAATATAGGTGTATGAATTTGCTATGTAATCCTTTACGACGGATACCTTCTAGTGCAGCGATTCTCAACCTTTTTTTCGCTACTGTACACTTTTACTAATTTCAAAATTTGGCGGCACACCAACAACGACACATTTCGGGGCACACAAACGCCAAAGAAAATATATCAGTTGTAGCCTAACCCTATGCAAAAACTTGCCTCGATGGCGCTCAGTAACTGTGTCAGTAGTTTTTGGTTCAATACTGGACCGAGGTGGGTTGGCTTTCTTCGAGCGAGAGAGAAGCCCTGAGTGCACCTTCTCTCGGGTGATAAGTAAAACCGATGTCCCGGGTGGTGTACCATGACATCTGCACGTGGAAAAACCCTCTCTATTATGGAACGGGTAGAGGACCAAAATTTCCAGGTGCAGGAGCTCGCCCCCTGTCTTCGTTGGAATGTCCCAACGAACAGTAGAAAGACGATAAATAGCATAGGAGTTGCAGCTTTGGTTGGCAACCGGCTGTGAGAAAACACTGCCCAATATATCGCCCTTGTGTCCAATCAGATGGACAAGATGGGTACCCGACCTCGCGGCACACTCCCGTGAATCTCGCGGCACAGTGGTTGAGAATCACTGTTCTAGTGGGATTTTTCACGCTAGACCAGCACCCAGCAACATATCTGCCCTTTGTACCCATTTTAGTCGCAACACCCCCAACGCGCACTACTCCCACATCCTCTTCCAATGTGGTGGTTCTCAACCCCACCTGCAGTGGTCCAGCAATCCCTGTCGCTGGAGAACAAAGTTGGCCCAAGAAGAAAAAACCAAGGTCAAATAAGCAAAAGATTTTGGCATTACGTTGGAAAAATGTTGTCCAATTGGTCGTTCTAATGTTCTAATTGAGATGGGTCAATCGGGTAGCTAGTCCTGCAATAGACGGGAAAGGAGGTAGGAATGATGGTCACAGACTCATGATTCTCTTATGTATTTAGGGTGATCATAATAGTGAATAAATTCATTAGTCCATTTAATTAAATCGTTCAATAAAAGCATGCCGTCCATCCATGAAAGATCGTTTATCATTCTTTAAAAAGTGAAATCATTAGGCCGTGAAATCTAGTCCATCATTTATCATCTTGTTTGGTAATCAATCTCATGATCACTCATCAGTAAGCCAACGTTAGGTTGTAAGTAACTTTGTTGATGGTTTCATTCTGCAATTCTTGTATTCATCAATAAACCTTATGTTCCTCAGTAGTAGCAACCTACACACTCTGAGAGGTGCTGGTACAAATCTTATGCAATAATCGATGCGTACAGTACAGTTTAGTACCAGCACAGTATTTTTCACATCAAATTTGACTGGCATATTTCGCAGATATACAGTAGGGTCTACAACTAAATTATTTTATTGCGAATTAAAACTTATTAAGTAATGCATTCTATGGTATGGGGTAAGTGTATTCTACGCGTAAAAGGGTCATGGCCTATACATAGGGGCAGATTTTATAAAACATTTCGATTTTGAAATATATGTAAATATTAAAAAGCAATGTCTTAGTTTTATTCTAACTTGTTGATTTGCGGGGGGGGGGGGGCTGTATTAGGGTATCTGAATACCTGCTATGACCGAAATTCGTAAAATTACCTGATTATTTGGGAAAGAAGAGGGGACCCCCTAAAGGTGCTAGCCCTAAGGCCCGCATAAGAGGTGGGGGCCTTGACAAAGATTGTAGCATTATTCTGTATCACTATCCAAGCATGCAAATTATAAAATGAATTTTGGGCACATTCATTCCTCTCTTTTGCTTATTTCTGTACACTGCTTTTCATTTGTTTGTGCATCAAAATATTTCCAACTTTTTGCACTTTGCCTACATGTTTTGTTCTTTGTTTTGTTAGTGTTTTAGAGCCCCGTCCACTGCATAGTTCTGATGCAAAGACTGCACAGACCCTACACTAATGCGACTATTATTCGGTATTAGCAGTACCCAGTTTTGTTTGCTGACAGTCTTCTAGCAGGTCTCAAGTTATCAGGGGATTACTGAGCCAGGGATTCTGGCAAGACTTTTAATCTTCATAAGCTCCTGGATCTTTGTTAATCTAACAGTCTCCTTTAAACATCATTCACTCCTCACGCATAGTGGCTTCTCTGGGTCAAAGTGAGAGTAATGTTTAGCTCCTGCAGAATGAAGTCCTTGTCTGTAAATTGTAGTAAATGAAATATGAACGATATATTAAAGTAGACTACTGGTAATTTAAAGACCCGCCTCGGTGGCACAAGAGGTAGCACGGTGCCAGAGGTTCTAAGTTCGATAGTGATACGCGGTAGTTTTGCGTCTTTCGGGGTAGAGAGAGGCTCCGCTTGTGCCATCTTTCATGATGAGAAGTAAAACCGAAGTCCCGTGTGGTGTACGATGGCGATGGAACTCTCTCTACTATGCAACGGGTAGATGAGGCAAAATTTCGATGTTTAGGAGGTCGCCCTCTGGCGTTGGTGGAGTGTCCTAACGAACAATAGACCGACGATAAATAAGCATAGGAGTTGCAGCTTTGGTTGGCAACTGGCTGTGGAAAAACACTGTCCAATACATCTCCCTTGTATTTATTCGCAGGGACAACCCCCTCCTTTCCCCTGCCATAGGCGGGAAAAGTGGGTTAGGAGTTGCTTTGCTACTTGTAAGTTAATTATTACAAAGGGCACATAGGCGACTGGACCTGAGGGAGGAAAATTGAGTTAAAGAATCATGAAATAGAAGCGGAAAATAAAGATTAAGACAACAAATGAGTATGGGCGAAAGGAGGAATATGAGATAGGGTAGAAATATGTGAAAAATGAGGGAGATTAGATTGAGGTGGTGTGGGCATGTAATGTGAAGAGGGGAGGAGGGGCTCGTTAGGTCCATTACAGAAATATAGGTGGTTGGAAGCACCCTGAGCGGGAGGGAGATCAAAGCAGGCGTGGGAGCATGTTGGCCATATGGATGTCGTAGTGTGGGGCGGACTGAGACCTGGTGGGAGATGTGTGGAGGAGGGCTAGAACCCGCATACCCGACCCTGCCACAGGCGCAGGGGCGGATCTAGGTTGCTCGGGGCCTAGGGCTTATTGAAGTCCGATAATGTCACATTGATTAAAAATCAACGAATAATACTATAAATAATCATTATTATTATATTATTAATATTAACTATTTTTACTGCACGATACGTGCTCATTGTCAATCAAAAAGTATTAAAAGTTTATGATAATTAAATTTTTGTGGGGCCCTTTGACACTTGGGGGCCGAGGGCTTAAGCCCTATTAGTCCCTATGTAGATCTGCCCCTGCACGGGCGAGATAAAGGTATGATGATGATTTTTTTCTATAAAATGGCCCCACAAAATATTTTTGAACCTGGTCCCGAAAACCTCGCGCTGGCGCTGACCCGAAGCACAACCTAGTTTTGGTTGCCATTTACAGCCACTCATATGGAATTGCTAACTTTAGAAGGGCCCTGACAATCAGAGACCCCAAGCGCGCGTTTGTTATGCCTGTCCAGTGATGCACCTGTTTGAAATAACATAACAGTACTGTATTTCCAAATGTGTGATGTTTTACTTTTTAGTGATGTTTACCCGTGTTGCTTTTTTACGATCCAAAATTTCTTAGCGCCACTTAGTTCTTTGGGCCCCAGATAAAGTACCATAATTATTATAATAAACGGCGCGCCGTTTATTTTTTAAAAGGCCTTTTTTGTTGCGCCGTTTATTATTTTTTTCAATTTTTAAATGGAAACTTTTTAGCCGGACAAGTTGATTTCATTAATTTTGATTTTTGCTGATGCCACTCTCGCATCTGAATTTATTGGCAAAATGAAATTGAGAAAAATAATCAATGGTTCATTTAAAATACCCTAGATTCAGATAACTGTAGATGTTTAGCCACAGGACGATTACTATCATTCTCAACTGCAGAAATTGCCAACAATTTAAATGCTAAAGAATACTTTCCCTTTGAAACTTTTCTTTCAAAAATATCTGCACTAAAGCTTAGCGACTGTGACTTATTAGGAAGTTCAATCTATCATGTGAAAATACTGTAAATCTTATTGCACCAGGGTCACCCAAAGAACAGAGAGAGGGAAGGAAAACCATGGGATACACCAGTACCTCTGTTCAGGCATGAGCCTGATTTCTTATTGCAGTATAGTTGTTGTGGGGAGCGGCGAGTTGCGTTGGGCACACCAGTTCTCGTCTGATCACTGAAGTTAATCAACGCACGCCCAGATAGTACTGACATGGGTGGTCGCTCGGAAAAGCTGTGTACTGCTAATACCCAATAATCGTCGCATTAGTGTAGTGTCTGTGCAGTATATGCATTAGAACTATGCAATGGACGGGTCTTTAATGACCTTGTAGTTGACGGGACCTTAAACTCCAACAAACAAACAACAAACAATAGTTGTTGTGCAATATTTCAGACACCATGCAATATTAAAACTGACAAAGCATTAATTTACCTGCCAAAATTTATATTTTGGTTGTAAAATATGGTGTTGGAACAGTGGGGTAGGCCGGCATCCCCACACAGACAACCAGCCAATATTCCTGCGGGTTCCAGACGCCTGGCTGGGGTGTTCCCAGTAATAGCATGTTCAATGGACCCATGGACCCAACCCTGCCACAGGCTGGATAACGGTGTGATGATGATAATACCCACACCCCTGCGTAGCATTAAAGGGTTAATCATTAAAAAATTCAAGTTAGCTTGCATGATCACTTCCAGACAGTTTTTATTAGAGGGCGCTGTTTATTATTTTTTTCAGCTGAAAGGTGCGCTGGTTATTGGAGGGCGCCGTTTATTAGAATAATTACGGTATGTAGGGTTTGCTGATCATTCCGATTTTGCCAAAACACGCACACAAGGTCTCTTAAAATCGTAAAATTTAGATGAATTATTGTTCTCTTCCAAACTTAAACTTTTTGCAACAGGAACCATTAATGAAACCACGTAAATGGTTGAATGATATTTAATGCAGCAACCATACCTCTTGTTAACAACTAATATATCTCATTTTCAACATTATTACAAGTCGCTACTGGGGAAGTTGCTAAACAGAAAGGGTTTGTGCATCAATGAACATCTTCATACGTATAACGGAACAGTAAAATGGAGAGTTTACTGCATATAGCAAGATTTGAGCAATGATAGGCAAATTAAATGGGCTTCAGAATGCCAAACAATACCACTGCCACTAATTAATGAATGTGAAAGCCAATTTTTAGGATGACCATAATTTATCATAGTGGCCTCAGGGTTATACAACCATTTATTCTTCTCTTTTATCAGACTGCCCCATTAGAGCACTATTAGTACATCATTTGGTACCAATGCTAACTCCATATTGGTAAGGAAACTATATATTGAAACTAATTTAATGAACAAGCTCTAATATGGAACTGTGTCCCTCCAGGATTTCAGTTTGTTGTTGGCAAGTGAAAAATATACCGGATGTCTAACAATAATAATGAGTAATCTCTTACTGGAGCCTTAAGGGACAATTAACTAAAGCTAGCGAAGTAATCACAAGGATCATTACCTAAGCACAAATCTTTTTCTTCCAACATCCATATCTTGTGACCATCAATTTAAAAGTAAACATCCTCAATAAACTGGACCCAAAATTATGCATCTTGTTGGACGATCAATTAATGCAAAACATATAGGAAGTCATCATCATCATACCCTTATCTCGCCTGTGGCAGTGTCGGGTCTGCGGGTTCGAGCCCTCCACTCCCGTCTGTCTCCCACCATGTCCCCGTCCACCCCACACACTGCCATGTCCTTACGGACAACCTGTTCCCACGTCTACTTCCGTGTCCCCCCGTCCCGGGTGCTACCGACCACCTGCATTCCCGGCATTGCCAGGATTTCGTTAAGTTCTTGCCAGGCTGGCAAGGACCTAACGAGCTCCTCCTCCCCTCTTCTCATGACGTGTCCATACCACCTCAGCCTATTCTCCCTCATCTTTTTCTGCTATGTCAACCCACCCCAGGCTACCTCTAATTTACGCATTCCTAATTCTATCAGCTCTCGACACGCCACTTATGTACCACAACATTCGCATCTCGGCCACTTGCATTCTATTGACGTGGCTCTTCTGTACTGCCTAACACTCCGATCCATACAGCATAGCTGGCCTAACCACTGCCTTGTAGAACTTCCCTTTCAGCTTGATTGGGACCCTCCCATCACACAGGACTCCACTTCAGCCATCACACAGGACTCCACTTCAGCCATCCCCCATTGATTCTACGGGTCACGTCCAAGTCTATCTCCCCATTGCTTGCTTCGGAACGTTGATCCTAAATACTTTACCTCTGGCACCTTTTTCACCAGTTCCCATCTCGAACGTACGTCACTGTTATTTTCCTGTCCTTCCCAATTGAAAGCTAAATACTCTGTCTTCGTCATATTCATCTTTAGCCCTCCCTTTTCATATCGCTCCTCCAATATCGTTTAGTCCCCTCTCTATCTGTTCTCTGCTGTCACTAACTTTTCAGATATCGTCGGCAAATGCCAAGCACTGAGGGGCCTAATCTCCTACCCCCGTAAGCAGTTCGTCCAAAACCAGGATGAAAAGATATGGACTAAGTGCCGAACCTCGGGTCACCCCAACTTAGCTATTCCATTAACCTCTGGGAAAGAGCATACGAAGGTCGCCTCCATGATAGAACTAGTGTACGTGGAAATCAGTTCGGGTTCATGCCAGGTAGGTCCACAATGGAACCAACCTTCATTCAGAGGCAGATGATAGAAAAGTATAGGGTCACAAACAAAGATCGCCATGCCATCTTTATGGACATGGAGAAGGTTTACGACAGTGTTCCACAACAGGTAGTTTGGAAGCTATTATGCCAATGGAATGTAGAGGAAGGATTCATTCGGATAGTGCAGAGTAGGAGAATGGGCCACTCGGTGCATGGTATTTGCCGACGATAGAGGAAAACTTAGCGACTCCAAAGAACAAGAAGAGATGGGCCTAAACGTCATTGGAAGAGCGATCTAAAAGGGAGGGTTGAAGATAAACATGAAGAAGACAGAGTGTTTAGCTGTCGATTTGAAAGGACAGGAAAATAATGGTGACGTACTCTCTAGGGGCGGATTGGTGAAAGACGTGCAAGAGGTCAAGTGCTAAGGTACTACATTCCAAAGCAATGGCGAGATGAACTCAAATGTAACTCATCGAATCAATGGGGGACGGTTGAAATGGGGAGAAGCAAGTGGAGTCCTGTGTGATAGAAGCGTCCCAATCAAATTGAAAAGGTAGTTTTACAGGGCAGTGGTTAGGCCAGCTATGCTATGTGGATGAGTGAGGAAGTGCCATATGTGAGCAGTAAGGAACAGCCATTTAAATAGAATGCATGTAGCCAAGATGTGAATGCTGCAGTAAATGAATGGGGTGTCGAGAGCACACAGAATGAGGAGTGAGTAAATTAGTGGCAGCCTGTGGTGGGGGACATCGCGGAAAAATGAGGGAGAGTAGATTGAGGAGGTATGGACACGTAATGAGACGAAAGGGGGAGGAGCCTGTTGGGTCCATTGCTGGAATGCAGCAGGAATTACAGCTTGTTGGAACCACCTGGGGCATTGGGAGACATAAGCAGAATTGGGAGATGGTAGTGTGTGGGGTGTACGGGGACCTGATGGGAGATAGGCGGTAGTGGAGGGCTGGAACCTGCCGACCCGACCCTGTCAGGCGGGACAAGGGTATGATGGTGATGATGGATGTAATTCCTGTCTAGAAAGGAATAAACATTACATAAATAAAAAAAATAGTTTCCTACCTTATAAATATCAAGCAGTCCACAATGGATGTCAAAATGTGTGTATAAACTGTTCAACATGTTGATAACCATTATTGGAGTTGCAGTTGCACATATAGATGTAAATCCAACAATATCAGAGAATAACATTGTGACATCGTCATGATTTTGGGCTTCTATAGCTTCACCTGTTGAAAAACCATCAAAATTAATTCCAAACGGCAAATTAAAACTGGCATAGTGAAATAAGAAACCTTAGCCACACACAATGTACAGTAGGGGCTACACGTTTTCAGTTTTAATTATTCAATCGGCTTGTGCCGTCTCTGCATTAGAACTAAGCAGTGGACGGGGATCTAATGACTTTGCAATTGAAGGTCCCTAAAACCCCAACAAACCATACCTTCTGAATGGATGCAAGGGCCATATATTGGACAGTGTTTTTCCACAGCCGGTTGCCGACCAAAGCCGCAACACCCCTATGCTTATTTATCGTCGGTCTTCTGTACGTTGGGGCACTTCAAATGCCATCGTACACCACATGTTACCTCGAGTTTTCTTTTCATTAGAAAGAAGGTGCAGTCGGGGCCTCTCTCTTGCACGAAGGAAGCCAACACACCTCAGTCCAATATCTAACCAACTGCAACAGAAATTATATTCAGGGTAGCGCAGTAATTAACTACTAATAAAGCCCAGCCTCCGTAGGTGACGCATGGTGACTCACTATAAATTTCTGTGGCTCACATGTGGCTTTCCCGAACGACCACCCATGTCAGTACTAACTGGGCTTACGTTGCTTAACTTCAGTGATCAGACGAAAACTGGTGTGTCCAACGCAACTAGCCGCTCCCCGCACGTTCGTGAACTGCTTCAGTAGTTACAGGTTCGATACTTGACCGAGGTGAGCCTTCTTTCGGATGAGAAGGAAAACCGGCACTTCACGTGCCGAGGAGGCCGCTCTACAAACTGTAGAGCGACGCTGATAAGTATAGGGGTTGCAACTTGGGTTGGCAACCGCCTTGTGTCCATTCAGCGGGATCAAATGGATACCCGGTACAGCCAAAGGCGGGAAAAAAAAGGTCAGGAGTTCCTATAGCAATACAAACAACGCACAACAAATCATCACGCCTGTGGCAGGGTCGTTCAGTGGGTTCAATTTAGTATCACGGCTCGTAGGATAAATGAAGGGAATTTTTCTTCAATGCAGTTAGCGAAAAGTCCTATAATTATGTCCGCAATCTTATATATTGTTTGATATGCATTATTCTCTTACCTAGCCACAATCGTTTAGCTATGTCAGGCGGAAAGATGAGGTGCAACAAGTCAACATTTTTCTTTCTTTCAAATTCAACAGCCTTGCTTCCTTCTTCCACTTTGGATTTCAGTTTATCCATTCTTCGTTTGAGACCATCCTGGGCTCTAGCTTGCTCTCCAACAAGGACAACATCTCTTGTGGCATCATGTATGGGAATATCGGATATATATAGTCCACAGCCAGTTAATGCATCTAGACCATCTACTAATGGTGATCCAATGAATATCATGCAATCAGATTCTGGACAATATATGATTTGGCCTTTAATTTCCAGTCCCTGAAATGAAGCAAACATCATGTAAAAACGTTATTAGATGTGTATTCTCAATGTGAGTCGATAGTATTAAAAACGAAGGAAAGAATTGGGCCTATCATGCAACTTTTGTTAATAAGAATGTTATAGGAACATGACTACCCCTCATAAAGAATCCATACATCCAAAACAAGCGTAACAACCCCAATTTCAGTTTTTATGATTTCACTGCTCAGAATCATTTTTGATGTCTTTATGATGTTATAGTTCCCATATAGTTCTTCAACAAATCTGCGTTAGTGATGTGCTGAGATATTCTATATTTCAAGATTATAATTTGGCGTATGCATTTACAACAGGTAGAAGGCCACATTTCTGGGTTGAATTTGAAGACTAAAAGGCTATGAAATAAAGTTACTTGGATGAAGTTGAAAAGCGTCATAGCATTTGGCACCATGGTGAAGATTTTGGGCCAAAATAACTCATCTATTCATACAGGCAGAACTTGATGATTTGGTGAGAGATTTGAACTTATCTAAAGGACATCTGGAATGGAGGGGGACTTAGTGGGGGATAGGCGGGAGTGGAGGATTAGAACCCATAGGCCAGACCCTGCCTCAGGTAGGAGAATGGTGAGAAGATGATGATTTGAACTTATCTAAAAGTGCACAAGAAGTTCTTGGTTCTAGGTTAAAATCAAAAACCTTTTGGCACCAGGGACATTTTTCTAGTGGTATCACCAAACAGAAGAAGAGCTACTGCCATTCTTTGCTGAGGAACACTCAATAGTGCTTTGCTGTAGCATTCCTGGCCACATAAATGCCACAGCAAAGAACTATTCAGTGTTCCTATGCTGCTTCTGAGTGGAGGCTCTGCATTGACTCCTCCAAAAGGAGTTTAAAGTCAATACTTCTTCATAATGGGAGGAAGTAGTTTATTCTGTCCAGCAAAAGAGTGAAAAAGGTGATGATGAAAATTAGGCTATACAAAAATG
Source organism: Trigoniulus corallinus (assembly GCA_013389805.1). Classification (NCBI taxonomy): domain Eukaryota; kingdom Metazoa; phylum Arthropoda; class Diplopoda; order Spirobolida; family Trigoniulidae; genus Trigoniulus; species Trigoniulus corallinus. Next base: position 16,646,841 of record JAAFCE010001036.1, read on the forward strand.
CCATGCTTTTTGTGAGTGGGACAGTAGAGCAAAAGATAAGCACTGGGCAAGAGTGACAAAAAATATTTTGAACAAACCATTGATTGAGCCCACAAAGGTCTTACTTCCATCTTTACGTATTAAACTCTGATTAAATGGTCAAAAAATTGCACAGAGATGGAACCTGCCTTCAGTATTTTGCAAAGCAGTTTCCAAATATTACAACAGAAAAAATTAAAGCAGGAATTTTTATGGGTCCTCAAATTCACAAACCCACAATTTGATTATTCTATGAATAAAACTGAAAAATATGCATGGATTAGATTTAAATCTATTGTTCAAGGCTTCTTGGGAAACAAAAAGAGCCAAAAATTACCAATACTTAGTGGAGACCATGCTTGGATGCCATGATTGTTAAATTGCACTTTCTACACTCCCATTTGAAATATTTCCCAAACAACCTTGGAGATTTTAGTGAGGAGAATAGTGAAAGATTTCACCAAGATATTAAAGAGATGGAACAGATGTACCAGGGAAGGTGCAATTCTAATATCATGGCAGACTACTGCTGGAACCTTGAATGAGAGTGCAAGAAACTTCCAAAATGTTCAAGGAGGTGAAAGAAAGGGAAGTTTAAAGTAGAATAAAAGTACTTCAAATCCATTCCTCACCAATCCATTTTCTATAAGTCCAAGAAATCAGACTAAATATTGTTTTTTAACATTCCTCTTAAAACTATTGTAATTTAAGGAGTTGCTTTCATGTAATAATATTCCCAAGAAGTCAATCAAAATTCATGTAAGTTGAAGTAATTATTAGCGATTTGTGAAAAATCTGTACGTGCCTGAGAAAAACCAAACCCATATTTGAAATCAGCAGCCAAAAACGATTCAGAATCAGCTGAATTCTAGCAATCATCAGAAAAGTTTTTTTTTCGAAATGCAGCCCTGTGTAATTGTTTCAACCATTCCTCTTCGTGTCAATCACTGCCTTTGAGTGAAATAATCCCATTATGACTTATATCCCTATTCCTGATTTTTCAAAGCACTGATTTTATAATTAATATATAATGGAGATGACAACCAGTCCATTTTCAATTAGGCCTTTCTATCACTACAGCTGATATCAGTGACTGTACTGCTTGCGCAATTTGAACACAGACAAACTACCATATTATCTTGCATATAATACACACTCATACATAATACACACCCCAAGTTTCAAGATTTATGTTAATGTAAAAATCTCAATACTCATGTATAATATGCAGGCTAAGTTTACCAGTTCCCAGTTATTTCAGATGGCGATTCTGAAGAATTTTTAGGGTTTTAATATTGGTATTGTTGGACATAACTGGACTTAGAATACTCACTTTAATTACAGAACTTGTTAATTTTTTAGTAGTACGCTGGTATTATTATATACAGGGTGTCCATGAACTTGGCAAGAAAAAAAATGTACCATAAAATCTCACGTAAAGTCTTCACCTCAAATATAGTCTGCATTATCGATGGGTTATGTTTCAAATATAGCCCGCACTTTAAAATTCCTATTGTAGTCAGTGGCACAACTTGTAGGGGGAATGGGATCAAATGAATTTGAACATGAAATGTCAGATTGCCCTGATGATGAAATTGAAATGTGAAAGATTTTATATTGCATTATCATATAAATAAGAATGCACTGTGTAAAATTGTGTTGTTATGTGTAATAAAATGTTCAGAATATGAAGAGCAGTTTTCATTGAGAACCCTGGGTTTCATTTATAGTCCACCCCCATATATAGTCTGCCCTCGCATATAGTCTGCACTAAATGACCATATGTTTTGCATATAATCTGTGGGCACTACGTGAGATTTTATGGTATTGTAGAGGGTGCAAAGGAATTTAGGGTCCAAAGTGAAGCCTTAAAAAATGGCAAGCAAAATAAGGTGTTGGTAGACATAGTCAATTTTCATGTAAAGTTTTCACCATAAATTTTAAATTTAGTGGTTACCATTTGCAGTCATGCCTGCTGCAAAACGTCAATTGGTGCCAAATCAGGTGATCGTGGTGGCCAAGGAACAGGTCCTCCTTTATCAATCCAGCAGTCCCCAAAGGTGGCATTAAGATGAGCTCGCACATGCAAGGTAAAATGTGTTGGGGCTCCATCGTGCTGAAACCACTTATGTTGGCGAATTTGAGGTGGAATGTTTGCCATAAGTTCTGACAACTGTTCTTGTAAAAAACGTGATTCATGTGGCCTGTTAATTGATATGGAAGCAAGTATGGCCATATCAAATACAAAACCTTCTTTTGCTTGCCATTTGTTAAGGCTTGACTTCAGACCCTACATTCCTATGCTAAAAATGCTTAGTTTGGCACCCTGTAAAATACGTTTTCTTTCTCTTGCCAAGTTCACAGACATCCTGTATATATGGTATTATTATTATAATATATATTAACATATCTATGGCATGAAGGTAAATAAAGTGTAGGTAGTTAATTATTATATTTATAAAACTAACTCAAAAGAGCACCTAATAGAAGTTAATAAGCAAAAGTGGCTCTTTTCTTGCTTTCCATGGATGATCTTTCTTTACACATGCTTAGTGTTCCTCTGAGAATGGCTGAAATTTTTACTCCTACGTATAATACGCACCCAGATTTTGCACCCAATTTTTCCGGAAAAAAAGTGCGTATTATACGCGAGATAATACAGTAATTTCACTCAACCCGTTTGTATCTGTTCTAGTTGCACAAGCAGTACAGTGATATAGGAAGAGCTCAAATGCATTAGATCCTGTGTAGAAAAATAGCGCACTGTGTAAATCTTAAGGCCCCCACACATGATCAGGTTGGTGTGTGTGCAAAAATGATGGTGTGATGGCTGATGATGGCTGATGGTGTGAAGAAATTCTATCACATCGGTGTGTCAGTTCGGACTGACATCAGTTAGAAGTGAGCGTGTGTGGGGTTTGCTCACATCAGTTCTGCACATACGTAAAACCTGGATAGAACGTCATCTTTAAAAAATTACACAAAGGCAACGACAGAATTACTGGTTGATGTGGGCAATCAAATGACGTCACATGACGTTTAACAAAAAGGAACATAAGAACGTGACACACCAAACTGATCGTGTGTGGCGGCCTTTACATGATGCAGTATGAGAATACTTGTTGCATGTTACAAGAGTGCAGTGCAAGTACATCATCAGAAGTCTAAAATGGCGCAATAACGCATCACTAGTCTAAAAATGTGCATAACTCGGGAAGTGAACTTATTATTGTATTATTGCAGAGGGGCGAAGTTAGTTCTGATCCCTCACGTCCATGTCACTGAAATACATACGGTACAGAAATGCATAATACAGAGACCATGGACTGCAATGTCGAATAAAGCGGGCTTCACAACAGCAACGGGAACGGGAACATAAAACGTATTTTGTGCAGAGGGGAGGGGCGACGGGTACGTCATGTGGTGGAGGTGTGCTCCTATTGGTCAAACGGCTTACGTTTAACAGAAAAGTTGAATTCTTTTCAACTTTCCCGGCCGTTGCCGTTCTCGTTCCCGATGTTATTGTGAAGCGGGCTTTACAGAACGTACGTTAAGGGTTATCATCATCATACCATTGTCCCGCCTGTGACAGGGTCAGGTCTGCCGGTTCTAGCCCTCCACTCCCGTCTATTTCCCACTCACGTATCCCTCAACCACGTCCACCCCACACACTACCATATCCTTACGAACAACCTGCTCCCACGTCTGTTTCGGTCTCCCGTTGCCCCAGGTGCTTCCAACCACCTGCATTCCTGAAATGGAAATAACGAGCTCCTCCTCCACTCTTCTCATTACTTGTCCACACCACCTCAACCTACTCTCTTTTATTTTTTCCACGATGTTACCCCAACGCTAGCTATAATATAGGCCTACTCATTCTAACACTATCAACTCTCGACACCCCACTCATATACCGTGGCATTCGCATGCTCTTCCTCACTACCCAACATTCTGATCTGTATGGCATAGTGGGCCTAACCTGCTATCACACAGGACTCCACTTCCCTGTCTCTACTTCAACCATCTGCCATGGATTCTATGGGTCACATCCGAGTCTATCTCCCCATTGCTTTGGAACGTTTATCCTATCCCTCCCCATCTTTCCTCTGTACTATACTGCATATCCTTCCCCAGCACATTTCACACTGATGCTTTAGCCTATATAAAATGAATATGTTTTGATTTCAAAATTATTTTAAGGTTTGTTCTCTATTTGCAACTGTACCAAAGCAGACGTGGGAGCATGTTGCCCATACGGGTATGGTAGTGTGTGGGGTGGATGGGGACTTGTTGGGAGGTGAGCAGAGGTGGAGGGCTAGAAGCCACAGACCCGACCCTGCCACAGGCGGGATAAGGGTATGATGATGATGTTATGTTACACTAACGGATTGGGGAGTAAGCCAAGCAGCCATAACAGGCCGAACCCTTAGGATGCTACTCGCGGGAGATGAGGGATAGGTGTATAACATGTAGGGAGGGAAATTGGCAGCACCCACCATTCCTTACCAACCACTCACACCGGTCCTAACGTGGGCGTGTGTTGCTTAACTTCAGTGATCCAACGAGAACTGGTGTGTCCAACGCAAGGATCCTAAATAATTCTGTTTTTCCTGTAAGAGTCCTCACATTCCACATTCCTAATCTAAAAGTAGCTCCTTTTCTTGATTACACTGCTGGATTGCTTCATATGATATTTACATTATATAAATATTTACATATTATGTACAGTAGCCAATTATCCGAATCACTTTCAGAATTTCAGAAAAAAAAAATTATGAGGAAACGTATCGCGATTTTCAAAACAATGCGCGACTTGGTTGCCTGAAAACGGATCCTGACAGTCAAACAGCTTACTTTGACTGAGATGTTCAGCAAGCAATGACTTTCATTTACAGTATGGTACACGTACATACTGTAGTAATGTACAGCCCTTTTAAGTACACTTAATATGTAAAAGTGTTGTCTTTTCATTTAATTAATTAAAAGCTCTTTTTATTTAAAAATAAGGTTTTTCTCCCATTTTCTCCCATTTAGACCCTTTTTTGGAAAAATCCAATTATCCGAATTTTTGATTATCCGAATGGGGTCCAGTCCCAATTGATTCGGTTAATTGGAGTTCCACTGTACATATTTAAAACGTTAAGCACAATTCCATGTTTATAATATTCGTTATAAATATAATCAGTCCAAAAACGATTTCCTAAAGTTAGTTCATCACAAGCATTTCAGTGAGAAACAGCCACGTAAACAGAATGCAAGTAGCCGAGATGCGAATGTTGCAGTACATGAGAGGGTTGTCAAGAGCTGATGGAATTAGGAATAAATATATAAGAGCTAGCCTGGGGGTGAGGGACATCACGGAAAAAGTGGACAAGTACAGTAATGCGAAGAGGGGAGGAGGAGCTCGTTAGGGCCATTACAGAAATGCAAGAGGTTCGAACCACCCGGGGCAGGGGGAGACCAAAGTAGACACGGGATCAAGTTGTTCACAAGGATATGGTAGTGTGTGGGGTTTTACGGGTACCTGGTGGAAGGCTAGAACACGAAGACTCGACCCTGCCACAGGAGGGATAGCGGTATGATGATGATTTCATCAAAAGCATTTACCTGACTAAAATACAACATACCATTCGAACATGAAACATTTATGAAATGCAAGCAATTGGGTAAAAGTTGACAATCACGTGTCTTAATACAATTTCAAAATACTCGAGAAATTCATTGATGGTAAAAAAATTCTTTTCCAATTATGGTGGTTTAACATAACATCATTCCTGTCAACAATTTAGGTACATGATCATACTTTAAATCGCACCATAAACTTTCTTTCAAAACGTCTTGACAAAATTCAAACATAGAATATTTCGATGAGTTGATATGCACACAATATGATCGATCTGTCTAGTCACGATAATTATTATAATATCAAATACCCTGCAGAACTGGAGAGAGCTCCATTGGTGTGCAGGGGTGGGTGAGTGAGAGGGGAGAGGGTAAAGGAAAATACAGTAAAACATGTGTATAACGTTCATGGCTATAGTGTCTGTTGGGGCTGGTCCCAGCAGAGCCTATGGCTTTTCTAATTCTAATTCACTACACTGCAAGCAGCCCTATTTGGCCAATATGGCAGTGGAGAGACCAATTCTCATTCCTACATACATTACCATAGAGCTCCCAAAACCCTAGGCAAAAATTCTCTTAATCCCTCTACAAAACTAGTAATGGTGGGGTTTCTTTTTAGGAGGCCCTCCACCTTATCCTCTCCAAGGGTATTCCATTGCTGAATGGTCTGTGGTAAGAAAGACCAGTAATATGGGTCTGTCTGTGCCCTAATCTCCTTTAATTTATATGGATGATCCTTTCTCCCTTTGTACTTGGTGAGGGACACACATCCAACCAGAGGTCCATCACACCCCAGCAGCAGCAGTCTGATAAACAGACTGAAGCTGTGAGATGTATGCCTCTGGCTTAGTGTTTCCCACCCTAATTCCCTGATCATGTCAGACACACTATCCCTGTGAGAAAACCTGTGGAGTACAATTCTTGCTGCCCTCCTCTGTATCCTTTCAATCTCCCAAGTAATTCCTGCCTGAAGGGAAACCAAATTAGACTACCATACTCCAAAATTGGTCACACCATTGAAATATATGCCTTTTCTTTCACCTCCCTTGTGCTGTCCCCAAGGACCCTACTAATCAGATGGAGGAACTGACCAGCCCTCCCAACCAATTTACTAATATGATCCTTCCAGGTACCCTGGCTATTTAAAAGTATTCCAAGATGCTTATGGGTCCCAACCCTCTCAACCCTAACCCCACATATATAGTAATCAAAATCAAGTAGCTTCCTTGATCTAGATATTGTAAGAATCCTACACTTTTTAATATTTAATGGCAATTCCCATTTTATGCACAAATTGTAAATCTTATTGAGATCCTGTTGTAACTGTGCACAGGATGATAACCCCTCAACTAATACCTGAACAGTACATGTGTCATCTACAAATTGTTCAAGGAAAGAACTAATGTGAAGTCCTATGTCATTCACATAGAGAATGTACAACAAAGGACCCAAAACACTTCCCTGAGGGACCCTTGATGTGGCTGGTTTCCATTCAGATGCACTACCCCTGTACATTACCCTCTGTTGTCTATTAAGCAGATAGGACCTTTCCCACTGAGTAACCTTACTATATATCCCTAAACTTGACATTTTTGAAATCAGCTTATCATGGGGTACCATGATAAAAGCCTGTTCAAAGTCTAAGAATACAACATCAACCTGCTTTCTGTTGCCTAAAGCCCTTTGAATATAATCCAACAAGAAGCCATTTGGGTGTCACATGAACTCCCTTTCCTAAACTCATGCTGATTGTTGCTAAGGATGCCATTCTTTTCCAGATATCCCATTATAGAGGAGAATAGGATATGTTCAAAGACCTTGGATACAACACTCATTAATGAAACTGGTCTATAGCACTTAGGGTCTGCTGTGTCTCCTGACTTAAAAATTGGTACCACATTAGCCAGTTTTCATTATGCCCCCTTTACTACCTGATGGCATCACCAATATTCTAGGTGAACTAGATAGTGATGCCATTGACATCCCAATCTTACACTTGGTCAAACCAGCTGCTGGAGAGCTAGAGCCCAGGATGGTAGCTTGTAACCTGCTGATCTCCACCTGGATCTTAGCAAGCTCCAATTTTAAGAGCTTGCAGCCACCACACTCTGCAACTTTCTTTGGAGGCATAGTAATATGATCTCTCAAAGTGCTGCAAAATTACACTATAATAATATAAATAACAAAACGTGGTCCCTAAAACAACTTAAACAGCACAGTCCCTTATTACATGCACCCTTAAAATGCCTTAAATAAAGTCACCAATTTATAACTTTCTGACAATTAATAATGAACTTCATTAATAAACTTACACACACATAGAGAAATATAACTAAATGTGCAAATTCCTAAAGATTGTACCCCACCTAAAAATTTAGCCAACCCAAATTCCTTTAAAATGCGTCACAAAAGAAACACACCACGTGGCACCCTGTGTATCTATATCATATACAATCTTCAGAAATTCCTTATTATTAATTAAAAACCAAGTGTTAACACTTTAGAGAATATATATTCAACAAATATCTAAAAACAACCCACAAAAAAAACAACCAATTTAAACTAAAGATTTAGCTTACCAACCTGGAGGCCAATTACACACGTCCACACTCCTTTATATATGGAAGCTCTTAATGGAAGCTTTTAATTTTAATGGTAGAGGGTCACGGATATAGCGTTTGCTTTCACAGCTATAACGTTTGCAAGGCCCTGGTGGGCAGCCAAGTTTTTCATATCCTATCATGGATATGAAAAACTTCCAACCCATATGTGCACATGTCCTGATTAGGAATGTTGCATATGTGCAGAATGTACAACATAAACTGTGCATTACAAACATTGTATATGAACAGACCACTCAATCTTGCTAATGTGTGGTTTTAGTAATGACACAAGCGACCTAGAATTGTGGTGGTAAGACTATTTACAATGAACTTGTGTAGAGGTCAGCCAAGATAACAAGAGGATATGTATTCCTCAACATCCAGAGAGGGAGTGGTAAATTGCATTGGACACACCAGTTCTTGTCTTATCACCGAAGTTAAGCAACGCAACCCCAGTTAGTACTGACATGGGTGGCAACTTGGGAAAATTGGTTACCTCTATTATCCAAAAATCGTCACATTAGTGTAGTATCTGTGCAGTCTCTGCATAAGAACCACACTATGGAAGGGGTTCTAATGACCTAGTAGTTGAAGGACCCTAAAACACCAGCAAACAAACAACATCCAGAGGTGGAAGTAGCCATCCACCATGAAGTAATCATCAATTCTTGATTATTGTACACATAGGGAAATCATTTGCAGTATATTCCCCAACATGACGTTTTACCACTATGGGGTATTATGGATGGAAAAGCACAAAAAGGCATATTATGGCGTGTTTGCTGAATAAATTTGTTGATCAGAAGGCTTTTGGATATAACGTTAGTGTTATATCATATTATTCCCAACAATATATTTTATTAAATAAAATATTCAACTAACGGTTTAATAGGAAAAACGATAGACGCGTCCACACTCACCATCGGTAGGACACGTTCTCTTTGTCTCTCAGTCAAAACATTCTATTTTTCCTTCTAAATTTCAAATTTAAAAGGTGATTGTTGGACGTCACATCTCACGTGCTAACAGAACGCAAGCATGCACAATATGCTACAATATCATGGCTATAGCGTTTTCACGGTTATAACGTTTCTTTCCTTTGGTCCCCAACAAAACGTTATAACCGTGTTTTACTGTAAATTGTAACGAGGCATTGGTGTGAGGGATGAGGTGGTTAATATGTAGTGTGAACAATTGATATTCAGTAGGAGAAGGTACAAAAAAAGGTGATAAAAGTTGATTATGCAATACAATATTTACAAAGGTGTGGCAGGTCGGAATGCCTTTCTAACTCGCTATGGGCATAAATATTAGATGCATTAACACATTAATAAGAAAGTACATGATCCTTTGTTTTTATGACCCACAATACGGCTTCTTTACCTCCAATTAAGTGTTTTCTTATACATGCACGTAAAAAGTCACGTGTCCCATTGCAAAGATTGAATTAAAACCAGAGCTGTCTTCAATGCTACTTAATGTAAGCATAAGCAGGAATCCAAATAATAAATGCAAAAGCGTTTCTCGTGCGGTGCAGTTTATGCTAGAGTGAAAGTCCAAAAGCATTAATTAAACGTCCGCTCAACGATGAAGCTAGTAGTGAGTACTGGAAGTTACAAAAATATTGTCAGTTGTGGAAAAGTTTTGCTTGCTATAATATTGAGAAACTCAGGCTGAAAAGCAGCGTCACAAACCGGGTGGTGGTCATACTCGTACACCACTCGGTTGTTCTGGTTTGGCCATCTGTAGGATCATCACTCAGTATTTATCAGCCATGCTCTCCTTTACACAAAGCCTTATGCTATTATAAAGTGCCCCAAGATAATATGTGGGCATTACACTCATCAGACTGGAGTGGACAACAGACTATAACAAACAGAATTTGGATCTCTATCGTTATATACCACAAAGCAAAAGCAAGTCGTGACCGGCGACATCCCAGTCAGGCGTCTGAAACCCACAGGAATATTGGCTGGTTGTCTGTGGGGGGATGCCGGCCTACCCCACTGTTCCATCAACGCATTTTTTTTTACTCCTAACCCTTTTCCCGCCTATGGCAGGGTCGGGTACCCATTTGTCCCTCTGAATGGACACAGGGAGATATATTGGTCATATTTTTTTCTGCAGCCGGTTGCCGGCCAAAGCTGCGCCTCTACGCTTATTTATCGTCGGTCTAGTGTTCGTTGGGGAATGCTACCGACGCCAGGGGGCGAGCTCCTACACCTGGAAATTTTGCCTCATCTACCCGTTGCGTAGTAGAGAGGGTTCTTTTACGTGCAAGTGCCATCGTACACCCACCCACACGGGACCTCGGTTTTACTTCTCATCCGAAAGAAGGCACACTCGCGGCTTCTCTCTCGCCCGAAAGAAGCCGACCCACCATGGTCTAGTATCGAACCTAGAACTTAGGGCGTAGTTGCCGAGCGTGCTAACCACTACGCCACCGCGGCGGGTTTTTATTAGGATGATGAAATTTAAAATAAAAGTCCGTAAGCTAAAAAATTACTCTGCCCCCACACAGGGGCTGATCCAGAGGCAGATCAGGGGGGAGCACTTCAAAAAAATGCACCCTAAATATTTTTAAATATTCAGAATCCCTTAGTATAAATCTAGCTAGCAATTACGATAGGTCTTCCACTGCCCCTTAGACAATGCCCTATGTTCAGTGGTTTAGCCAACTGCAGATTGTACTGGCAGAATGCAAAAATGCCTCATCAGTTGCAGATTTGAACCATGCATCAGTTGACGGATGCGCAGTGAGGCAATGAGAGGGGAGCAATGGCTGCATTGCCCCCCCCTCCCGGATCCGCCCCTGCCACCACATGTCTTTTAAAGTACATTGTCGTTGCTTAACTATTGGGTAGCTCTCTGTGTATATGGCCGTAATGGTCCTTAGAACTTTGGTGCATGTACGGTCACACTCAAAATTAACGCCTGCATTGTAGTGTTATGCATAAAATAATCCGTCTTAGTCATGTTATTTATGCAAACGGTTCCCAAAACTTATTCCGTTTCCGCGTTAGGTAGTTTTCCGGTTTAGGGTAGTATTTTAAATGGGAAATCATTCCGTTCCGAAATTTATTTTTCATTTGGCCAGGTTCCCGGTTTATACAAGGTCCGGTTTAGGCAGGTTTTACTGTATTAGGACCTGTATACTAATAAAAAAAAGTTTATTACCTTTAATTTTTCAAAATGTCCTGTCAGCACATCTTCTAAGAAGAGGATATGAAAAGGAGCATTACATCTAGATTTAACGTCCACAAAATTCATGAAGCTAACATTAGGTCTGACAATAGTGAAATATGAAGATACATGGACACCTTTATGTTTCAACTGATGTCCTAAAACGTTCGTAAATGCATTTCCCAATTGCTGAAGCAACATTTGACGATCAAAAATAAAATGCCAAGGAAGAAGTCGACACATTGTTTTCACACTGATTTTCAGGTCTTTAACTCTCATTGATAGTTGAGATGGAATGTTGAATAAATTATTTGGAACGGTACTTTTATCATTAATAGGTTTATGAAGTTGAACACGATACTGATATTTTGAATTTTCTGCTTCAACGATTTTCATTTCTATTTCATTTTGAAAAAGCTGTCGAGTTAATTCCTTTATTACTCCAATGACAAAGAACTGAATGTTGAGCCCAGTTGTGATATGGTATTGGATCACTAAAGAGTCTGTCATTCGAAAACAACGAAAGGATGGAATTACGGCCGAAGCAGGAAGCGATTTGAAAATAGATTTTCGAAGCACTTCTTGTAAACCATCAAATGTACTCATGAAATCTTGTAAATTAGACCCCAAAGATCCGAAAGCCTTTTTGTACTTTTGGTTACATATAAAGAAGTAATGCTCTCCTAATAATTCCACACAGAGCTTTGTATCATAACCTAGAAGAAAAAAGTAAAAGAGTTAGAATTATTTCATTTATACTAACAGCAACTGAAAGGTTTTTTTTTTATAAACAATGAACATGAAGCTTAACACAAACATTCCTTCTCGAATTAAATGATTGCGAGGATGACATAAAATTAATAAAAACGCCATTCCAATATAAGGCCCAATATCAGGCAGATGTCAATTAGAAACAAGGGAAGAAAAGAGAATATTTTGAGCATAACAATCTTGTTTCAGAAAACAATTTCTGAATGCTAATAAATAATTTATCCTGGCGCTGAAATTTTAAAGCCTCTACACAAGAAAGGACTATCTCCAAAAGCTCCGTCGGAACATCATCCATAACAGGCGTTTCTAAAATTAACTTTCATCAGACTGTTCAGACATCTTGGACGCTCTCTCAAATTGGTAAGTTTGGTGGGGCATTGTGTGATGGCATAGCTGTTCATGTAATAAATTCTCAAGTGAGATTTCAAGCGTGCAGCGTTTCATACAAAAATATCAAATTCTACATAAAATGCTGAGAGCCCTTACAATAAGAACCCCTACAACTTCTGAAGATTACAGGCTCTCTTTCAGATAACAAATTCTGGCCCATTCCTTAAGATAAGTAACACATCCTAAGTCCAATTATTTTAAATATCTAATGCTTCTCACAATACTATTTCTATTACAAATGGAAATGATTGATGTTTTGACTTCTCTTGATTACAAAATTTCATGAAACAAATCTGCATATATGTGAATCTGAGATATTGTCACACTGTGACATAGCAGAATTTTCCGTCCAGGAATTGCGAACAACATGCAAAAATGTTAGTCACTTATTTAGAAGGTAAATATTCATTCTGATTTCTTCTTGCAGAAATATTTACTGAGATGACTCTCAGAATGGTGATCAAATGAAAAGGTACTTTTTAGTGAAACAAGTTTATTTCGATCAACCAATGATGATCATATTTTGCAAGGTATGTGTCCAACTGAGAAACAATGAAATAAACGGCTTGCAAGAAGAAGTCAATATATCTTTAATAGAACCGTTCACCTCTTCAAATAATGGGCAGCATTACCAATGTCCCATTGGGTCTTTTTTGATGAAATTATGGTGTTCTTTGAAGTAACAGAAATACCATACCTTAAACGTGAATAACCGACACATTTTCATCGCTATATTCACCGAATACTCATTAATTCAATAAAAGATGAAAATATATTCTACTTACCAAGTATTACTGAAGCCTTCGGAATATCAGAATCCATAAAAGTCACCCCACTGTACATACCACTTTTATCTGACGGCATTACTAGCTGTGCTCTAGAGCAGAGAAAATTTCAAATTGAAATTCATGGAAGAAAACAGTTCAACAGAAATGTTTTACACAACTGTATTTTAAATTTTGTAGCCTCTAATATAATCAATTTACAATTTTGCTAACGACCCAACCGTATGTATGGCTAGAAATTAGTTTAAATTAAGTTCTAAATTCTTTCCATCATGTCCCTACTGTGACTACTCTAAATCCAACATAATTAAACATTCTTCCTGCACCTGGTGTACCACCAGTGAAGTTTTGGCCTTGGTGTTATCATGCTTCTCTTACAAACTACCATTAATAGTTAGTTACTGGGTGAATAATGCTACCACCTATTTTCGCACTAGTTGTCAAAATGGGTTTCACATCTAATATTATGCTAGTGCTATTTGCACTTTATGCTGTGCACCCTAGCCCACCAGGATTCCAATTCTAGCACATGGTTCCAGATCTCTTGTAAGTTATGGAAGGCTACTTTCTTTAACCTGACTGCTGTCGTTTCTTCAATCTGCCACCACCAGGCGCGGATCCCAGAGGGGGGGGGGGGGTGGGGGTTGGAACCCCCCCCCCCAAATTTTTGGTCGACATTGACACTGACAAATGAAAATTGCGTTTCCAATCGCTGCCTATGGCTCAAACCCCCCCCCCCCTGCAACCCCCCCCGACGAAAATCCTGGATCTGCCCCTGGCCACCACCATCTAGTTTTCAACATTTTCGGTTTCCTGATGATCTTGTCCCACATCACGTCAGTAGTATTACTTTCCCCCATACAGTACATCTTTTCCTGAACACTGCTTGCACAAATTCTCTTCAGGGCACAGTTCGTACTGGTTAATAATCCTCTTCCCTACTGCTGTGATGTCGCCAAAATAGCATTCGCATAAATAATTTGGTCCCTATTGTTTGGAACGGCCATGTCATCATAAAAAAACCGTTCTGTACTGCTTAAAATTTGCAACTGTTTAAACTGGGCAACCCCGGCATTTGTCCGGGGACTGGGAGCAAAAATTTAGGGGCGGCATTTTAAATGTGTGAGAAAATATTGATGTATTAATTACCAAATTAATAGAAAACTTAACGATTTTTTTTCGTTTGCTAAAAATTTACAGTGCATAGCGTAATTAGGGGAGACTGTTGTACCTAGACCATGGTGTACCTAGAACCACTTTGAATATCTGGCGCAAGTCGCCATTTAGGTAGCTGTTATGAAGATATGTCATTCTTAGGGACATACTGATTTATACTTGTGACTTTTGTCGTGCTTGCAAACCAACCACGTGTGCTATGTCAAAAATAAATTTTTGGACACAAAAAGTAAACATTTTTGCCTCCATTTGAGTATGATTTTTCATTAAGCTAATCTACACAGATTACATTCAATGTTACTATTGAATATTCTATTATTTGGTGAGTAGAAGGAGGATAAACTCTAATAATTATCTTATATAATCGTGTGTCAGTAGACATTGTTGTTGAAAAGTGCATACCCTTGTACCTAGGGCCACAATTGCATCTTGTACCATGAGCCAGTTGTTCATTGGCACAAATTAAGAGGGACAACATTTATTTTGTGTCTTTCAGATTTTGGAATTAAAACAAAAATGACAGCAGTGGAGAAAAATGGTGACAGGGTCCGCTCTAGCGCTTACATAGCCCCAGACAAAAAGACAAATTCCCACCCCTTAAGAATGTAATGGAAGTTCAAGCAGCAGTTTTTCTCACACTTACAGCCAAAATGGCGCTCCTAAATTTCGGCGCCCCAGACTAATGCCCGGGTTGCACTCCCCTAGAGCGGGCCCTGATGCATAAAATGCCCAGGTGCATAAAATGTGGCTATTGGGTTCACTATCTGTGTTGGGGTAGAAGGCAATAGAGAGCTTGAATCACGCATTAGAAAACAACATATTACGTCCAAACAACATACAACGAATAACGTCCTGTGCATGGGCAAATTCCTAATAAGGACATGTACACCTGCACAGGACGGAATTCGTCTGCTTTGCATAACACGTTGTTTTCTAACGGATCACTGAAGCTCTCTAATGAGTGGGAAACGTATGTTTATGATTTTTGCTTGTCAAATCAGACAAAAATTGTCATTTTAGTTGTCAATGTTTGGTTGTATACATCATCATCATCATACCCTTATCCCGCTGTGGCGGGGTCGGGTCCGCGGGTTCTAACCCTCCACTCCCGTCTGTTCCCTACCATGTCCCCGTCCACCCCGCACACCGCCATGTCCCCCCGGACAACCTGTTCCCATGTCAGCTTTGGTCTCCCCCTACCCCAGATGCTGCCAACCACTTGCATTCCTGGAATGCACCTAACCAGCTCCTCTTCCCCTCTTCTCATAACGTGTACATACCACCTGAGCCTATTTTCTCTCATCTTTTCGGCGATGTCCACCACCCCCAAGCTACCTCGAATATATGCATTCCTAATTCTATCTGCCCTTGAGACACCGCACGTGTACCGCAGCATTCGCATCTCAGCTACTTGCATTCTATTTACATGGCTTTTCTTCACTGCCCAACACTCTGATCTATACAGCATAGCTGGCCTAACCACTGTCCTGTAAAACTTCCCTTTCAGCTTGATTGGGACCCTCCTATCACACAGGACTCCACTTGCCTGTTTCCATTTCAACCACCCCCCATGGTTCTATGGGTCACATCCGAGTCAATCTCCCCATTGCTGTGAAACGTTTATCCTAAGTACTTTGCCTCCTGCACCTTTTTCACCAATTCACCCCTCAAGCGTATGTCCCCATTGTTTTCCTGGCCATCCCAATTGAAAGCTAAATACTCTGTCTTCTTCATGTTAATCTTTAACCCTCCCTTTTCCATTGCTCCTCTTATATCGTTTAGTCCCTTCTCTATCTGCTCTTTGCTTTTCCCGAAATCATTGGCAAACGCCAGGCACTGGGGGGCCCATTCTCCTACACCTGTCAGCAGTTCATCCAAAACCAGGATGAAAAGATAAGGGCTAAGTGCTGAACCTTGGTGCACCCCAACTTTCACTGGAAACCCCCCCAGTGTTTCCCCAAGGTGTCCTTACCCTGGCTATGGAGCCATCATACATATCCTTGATTATTCTAATAAACCCTTCATCTACCCCCCTTTTCCATAATACTTCCCAAACTACCTGTCGTTGAACACTATCAAAGGCCTTCTCAAGGTCGATAAAAATGGCATGGAGGTCCTTCTTTGCTGCCCTATACTTTTCTACCATCTGCCTCAGAATGAAGATTGGCTCCATTGTGGACCTACCTGGCATAAACCCAAACTGATTTCCACAGACACTAGTTCTACCCCAGAGGCGACATTCCATTACTCTCTCCCAGAGCTTCATGGAGTGGCTCATTAGCTTTATTCCTCTATAGTTGCTACAGTCTTGGATATCCCCTTTACCCTTGTAGAGTTGTACTATCCAACTCTCTCGCCATGCAGATGGCATTCTATCACCACTAGCGATCTTATTGAAAAGTTTCCCCAGCCACTTGGTACCTGTCCTCCCCAGACTATGCCATACTTGAATGGGGATTCTGTCTGGGCCTACAGCTTTACCACCTGTCATCTTCTTGAGTGCTCTGGCTACTTCCTCTTCTGTTACAAAGTCTACAGCCCCTGCTGGTGCAGGATTGGTGGTGTCGTCCTCATCTCCCAATGCTTCATTCAAGAGGTTCTGGAAGTACTCCTCCCACCTCCTCTTTACCTTCGTTGGAGAGAGCAGGATCTCGCCTATGCCATCCTTCACTGTTATGGCTCGGGGTAAATCTTTTGCTGCCCTATCTCTAGCCTTGGCCAGTAGGAAAACTTCTTTCTCCCCTTCCTTTGTTCCTAACTGTTCATAGAGAACCTCATAGTTCTGGTGCTTGGCCAGTGCAATCTTCCTCCTAGCAGTGGTCTTGGCCTGCCTGTACTGAGTCTTCTACTCCTGGTCCCCTATCTCCTGCCACCTGTGGAAAGCAGCCTTCTTTTTTTTTGACGGCTGCTTCTACCTCCTCATTCCACCACCATGTCTGCCTGTTACCCTGGACCATGCCTCCCACTCTCCTCTGCCCCAAGATGGTTTTCCCACAGGCTCTAATTTTCCAGGCAACCCTGTCCCACATGGCATCAGTTGTCCCTTCCCAATCCCAGTCTACCTGCCTGTGTACTTCTTGTATGAATTCCTCTGTTTTGGTGGGTAGTTTCCACCACCTGATGACCTGCTCTCCTTTCCAGAAATGTGCCTTGCCTGCTGCTTTCACTAATAGTTCCAGCATAAGTAGCCTATGGCCACTTTCCTTTTGAAAATTTTCACTGGGAAGTGCCCAGCAATCATGAACCTCTGATCTATGCCACCCTCTAACCATGAAGAAATATATCTGTGACATCCCTTGAGGTGAATGATATGTAATTAGGTGCTTGTCCCTCTTCCTAAACCATGTATTTGCCACTGCAAGGCCCAGTGTGTTTGCTGTGTCAAGGATTTGCTTCCCATCTATGCTAGCTGTTCCATACCCCCTCCCCCATGGACCTCCCCATAATCCTGGTTGTCTTTGCCTACATGGCCATTGAAGTCCCCCCAATAACTAAGCATTCATTCCCTTGGCATTGCCCTACCTGAGCCTCCAATGAGTGCACCAAGTCCTCAAACTCTGCCCTAAAGCTGTCCTTTGTGGGTTCATCCAGACCCACCTGGGGGGCATACACACTGATGAGGTGAACAATTACTCCTCTCCAAACCACTGAAACTAGCAGAAGCCTACTATTGACTCATTTAACCTGGGTGACCCCTTTTTGCAGCTCACTATCCAATACAATGCCCACCCCATTCTGCCCCCATTCACTTGCTGCATAAATGAGTTTGTAACCCTTGCCTAGGGCCCTTGATCTATTCCCCTTCCACTGGGTTTCTTGGAGAAAGGCTACCTGAATTCTTCTTTGCTTTAGGGTGTTGACTATTTCCCCTGTTCTGCCTGTGAGGGTCCCCACGTTCCATGTGCCTAATCTAAGTCTTGCCCCTGTGTTGTTTGAATGCACCCTGGCTGGGGCCACCCCAGCCAGGCGTCTAAAACCCACAGGAGAGTTGGCGCTGCTTGCCATGGGGGGATGCCGGCCTACCCCACAGAGGACACACAGGGACCGAGGTCCCAACCCCCATGACATTGTGAGCTACTGATGATGGCAGCCAAGGGCCAGCTCATGCACCCCCAATGGCTGCCAGGACTGGGGTTCTGATCCCCTGAACCATAGGTTTTGCAACCCCTAAATTTAGCATTATGCAAGCACAACCCTCACCCAGATACTTAACATATCAAATGATAATAGGGATTAGTGGGTTAGCATTAAAATACTGCAGAAACGTGAAAATAATACTAATAATAATAATTATAAATATACCTATAATGTTAGTCAACAATATTAACCAAGATAAAATAGTATCAACTAATAGTATTAGTAGTGTTAACTAAATTGAGGGTAAGGTATATTATATATAAAAGTCACCACAGGTATTTTGTGACTTGCCCACTGAGCTGCGTCAGTAGGAGATGTCACGAGGTTAGGCTTAAGCCCAACCCTCGCACAAGTTCCCACTGCTGTACGTCAGCCCTCAAAACCTGCTGTCCTACCTTTTTCTGCAACTGTAGGGGTTTATGCCTTGAAAAACGTGGGTTAACCCCAAAAACGGCTGGAAATATCGCTGAATGAATCTAATTCGGTCACACACGTAAACAATGCAGGCACCAAGCACACGCGCCACCTAGTGTCCGTTTGGTTGTATACATGTGAAACATAATTTTGATAATGAAAGTCAAGTTAACTATGGCTAACTATGGTTTTAGCAGCAGATTTGTAAGTATGGCCCAAGGTACAAGGTGGCTGTTTCAAGGTACATGAGCCTATTGTACCAAGATCCACTTTGCACCCTCTTACTATTTCCCCTTGAATCTTTTTCAGGTGAGTTGGTGGGTTACATATATATATGGTAATTATGTCAATAAGATATCAAAGCATCAACTGAGACAGGTGACCCCACGAAAATTTTATTAGGGCTAAACAGTCTGGGGCTAAAGCTACAATAATTTTTCAAAAAAAGTGGCCCTAGGTACAACAGTCTCCCCTATATTGTTTATGTCTAAAAGCTAAAAATATTTACACTCATCATCATCATCCACTTATCCGGCCTGTGGGAGATTCGCATCTGTGGATTGTGACCCTCCACTCCCGCCTATCTTCTACCAGGTCCCCGTCCACCCCACACACTACCATATCCTTGTGGAAAACCTGCTTCCAAGTCTGATTTGGCTACCCTTGCCCTGGGTGCTTCCAACCACCTGCATTCCTGCATCCCCCCCCCCCGAGATTCTATGGGTCACATCAGAGTGTATCTCCCCACTGCTGTGGAAAGTAGATCCTGAGTGCTTTTCCTCTTGCACCTTTTCACTAGTTTGCCCCTAGAAAGTATGAAGCCATTATTCTCCTGTCGTCCCCAATTCAAAACTAAATACCCTGTCGTCTTGATGTTTACCTTTAGCCCTTTCTATCGCCTTGCCTTTTCTATCACTCATCTAATATCGTTTAGGCCGTTTTCTACTTGTTCTCTGCAGTCACTAGTTTTCCGATATTGTCGGCAAATGCCATGCACTGAGTCAGCAAATGCCATGCAGTATTTCCCCAAGGTGTCCTGACCCTGGCTATGGAACCATCATATGTACCATGAACTATTCGAATGAACCCTTCTTCCCTGCTTTTTCATAATACCTCCCAATCTACCTGTCATGGTACACTTTCATAAGCCTTCTCCAAGTCAATAAGGATGACATGGATATCTTTCTTTGCTACTCTATACATTTCTATCACCTGCCTCAGAGTGAAGATTGGTTCCTTTGTGGACCTACCTGGCATAAACCCAAACTGATTTCCACAGACACTAGTTTAATCCTGGAGGCAACATTCTATTAATCTCTCCCAGAGCTTCATGGAATGACTCATTAGCTTAATACCTCTATAGTTACCACAATCTTGGACATCCCCTTTGCCCTTGAAGAGTAGCACTATCCAACTCTCACCCCATGCAGATGACATTCACTGTCCCCTAGCTATCCTATTGAAAAGTTTCCATGGGGGCCCTGATTTCTGTCATCCCTAGACTATGCCGCACTTCAATGGGGATTCTGTCTGGGTCTACAGCTTTTCGACCTCATCATCATAAGGGTCCTGACTACATCCTCCTCTGTTAAGCTGTCCACCATCCAGTGTCAATGTCATCCTCTCCCCTTGCACCTCTTCTTTACCTGAGATAGGGGAAACGAGCCCTACCTTTCCTATCCTTCACTGTTATGCCTTGGGGCATATCTTTGGCTGCCCTATCTCTAGCCTTGGCCAGTTTAAAGACTTCTCTGTTCCCTTTCTTGGTGTGTAACTAATCAAAGAGGGCTTCATACTTCTGGTGTTTGGCCAAGGTAATGATCCTCCTAGCTGTGGTCTTGAAGAATATTTACCCTATTATTGAACTATTAAGGCAGAATTCGCAGTGACTGCTGCTTAAACTTGTTTGAAAATACAGTATACATCTGAACAGAATAGCATTAACATGCGAACACAGCACAGCTTCAATGTGCTGCCCAATATGCTTTTATTTACTATAAAATTATTTGATTTTTAAATTAAGTACCTTTATACATTCTTAAGGGGCAGAAATTTGTCTTTTGGTCTAGGGTGGCATAAGTGCTAGAGCAGGCCCTGCCCAGGGTAAGGACCTGTTAGGGAAATACTAGAGGCTTTGCAGTGAAAGTTGGGGTTCACCAAGGTTCAGCACTAATAATTATGGATGAGCTGCTGACTGGGGTTCGAGAATGGGACCCTCAGTGCATGAACGTTTGTTGCACCTGTGTGATGATCTGCCACTGGTCAGAGGATGAGCTCCTCACTTGGGAATTTAGCCAATTATCATGTCATTATCAATCCGTCCATGCAATATCGTCCATGGGCTCTTTTGAGAAGCAGTTGACATCATGCACACCACATGACTTTATTTCCAATACGTCAGAAGCATCACTTAGGGCTTCTACCTCTCCTCCTGCAACCCTGGACATTATTAAATAAAATACACTGGTCAAAAAATTAGGGGATATTGTGAAATGACCTAAGAATGCAGTACAGTGTTTCATGCAATCCCTTCCTTGTACCACAATAGAATGTAAAACATGTTGGATGTCATTATAAAACCTGTATACCACTCCACAGGGCAGTGTCTGTAGTGTTAATATCAAAGGGCATGTGACAGCAATGCCTCCACAACGTCATTTACCTGAATCAGTGGCTTGGAGAGCCCTAGGAAGAATGGAAGCTGGACAGAAACAATGAGAGGTGGCACAAGCCATTGGTGATTTCCAGACTTTGGAATCATTTTCAAACAACAGGCACTGTTAACAGAAGGGCAGGACAAGGTCGACCATGATCAACAACAGCAAAGGATGCCCATTACCTCTTGTTAACAACCCATTGGAATAGGCAGCAGAATGCAGCTCAACTGCATAGTGCCCTTCAAACAGCAACAGGATGCAGACTGTAAACTCAGACTGTCCATAATTGACTTCATGGAGGTGGCCTCTATGCCCATAGGCCCATGATGTGCACCAGGTTAACTCCATGACACAGTAGAGTGCAGAAACTGGGCACGTGACCATCGTGAGTGGTAGCATGCAAAATGGAGAGTGGTTCTGTTCTCTGAGGAGCCCTGATTCAACGTGGAATGTGACAGTCGATGTGTACTCAAATGGAGGGAACAAGGGACAAGAAACAACCCAGCTTTTGTCCAAGAAAGAGCCCCATATGGTGGATTAATGGTGCGGGTAGGCATCAGGGCCAGCCTTAGGGCAAGGCGACCGCCTTGGGCCCCATGCTGGTGAATTAAAAAAACTTGGTACTGGGGCCCTGCTATCGCCTGCTGCCTTGGGCCCCACAAACTCTAGGGCTGGCCCTGGCAGCCATCAGTATTGGTGGACATACAGACCTCTACATTATCCAAGGTGATAATTTAACCACTATAAGGTAAATGGATGAGATTCTCCAATCTTTTGTCATACTATATGCTGGTGCCATTGGTGATTTGCGTCTTTTGATGGTCGATGATGCTGATCTTCACAGACCTGCATTGGTGGACAACGTGCTTGCATTGGAGGTATCAAGCATATCCAGTGGCCAGCTTGCTCACTCGACTTCAATTATAGAAGTGACTAGCCAGAATGCTTAGCAATGCTTAAGAACCATTGGAGTGCAATATAGGAGTATGAATACTAAATAACCATTAGAAGTAATTTACTGGTAACAGGTATAGCAGAAATGTGGGCATTCATTTAGATAGCAATGGCTTATTATGAAAGGAGAGAAGCTGGTAAGCACCGAGGGTGCAAGTATTAGTGAAAGAGATTTGCTAAAAAGCAACTGTGAAAGCCAGTTCCATGGCAGGATTTAGTCTTGCATAGGGCTGACAGGCCCAAATCCTTCACAGACAGGTAATGGCGTTATTGAGTTCGATAGAGGAATGTGACCCACCATCACCTGACATAGTTCACTTCCTGCCTGCAAACAGAAAAAGGTTTTGACATCTGATGCAGGGAAGTGGTTTTCTGGCATTCATTCACTGGGTTTTCTGAAACCCATAGAATCATGATTGCATGCCACATCAGACTTCAACATCGAAGATGACAAAGTGGATTGCTTTACAGCATGATCAGTTTATCCATAGTCAAATGATGTCCAACATAATATATAAGTAGCACACAGAGATCAAAACTCTATTAGCTGAATAATGGAACATAAAATGATTTGTTTCCTTTGTGGTATGTTTATTAGTATTATATTAAACCTGTTAACTACATTTGGAATGAACTGAAAAGAGTTGTTTTCTGTAGACCTAATCAAATAGTCAAATGGGAGATAATCGTAGTAAACATAGTGACTATTACATCAGGATGTAGCTAGGAAGCTACTGGATTTTGATTACTACATAGGTGGAGTGAGGGTGAAGAGGGTTGTAACCCATAAGCACCTTGGAATTATTTTAAATAGTGAAGGTATCTGGAAGGATCATATTAGTAAATTGGTTGGGATGGCTGGCCAATTCCTCCATCTGATTAGTAGGGTCCTCAGGGACAGCACAAAGAAGTTAAAGAAACACCATATATTTCAATGGTGTGACCAATTTTGGATTCGGTAGCCCAATTTGGGTCCCCTTCAGGCAGGATTTATCTTGGGGGATTGAAAGGATCCAAAGGAGGGCAGCAAGAATTGTACTCCACAGGTTTTTTCACAGGGAGAGAGTGTCTGACATGATTAAGGAATTAGGGTGGGACACACTAAGGCTCACTTCACACCAAACGAATCCAGATCACTCAGAATCAGTCCGAATCAAGGTTAATCTGACTCACTGGGATTCAGCTTGGTTCTCCACCATTCAAATATACACAGATGCAGTCTTTCCTTTCACACCAGATCAATCTGATTCAATCCACCTTAATTCAAGATTGACAGTGATTCGGCTGGTCAGAATCTTCTACCTTCAGGCATTCATGAATCAATAGATAGTTAGGGCAAACGACGTAAATGTAAACGTAAAACTGAGCATACTAAAAAATTTTTACGTTTACGTTTTACGTAGCTATAGCTAGGGCATATCAATTTTATGTCGTGTTGCCAGACTGGTGCGCAACACTATGGCACTTGCCGAATAAAGCATTACTCCTACAACCACGTTTGCTCTGCATGACACCTGTACTTCGTGGTGCAGCATTTTACAAGGGGCAGCCTATGTTTTCTTGGCATATTCTAAACAGTTGAATCTGATAAATTTCTGTTTGGGGACAAGCTCAAATCCTAAATATCTGAAAATTCATATTACCATCTAATAAAAAACATTTATATTAATTAAAAAAACCACTAGTCCCCTACAAATCGACGTGTTTTAGCCTATATCTTTACCGACTCCGTTTGACTTAAAATTCAAGCATAAGGTAGCGACACGCGCATGTGCCAAATTTTACGTTTGACTCGGATTGAGGTTGTGTGAAAGCAAGGAGATTACAAATCAGACGACTCACCTTCATTGGATTGAGTCTGATTGATTTGCATTCATTTGGTGTGAAGCGGGCCTAAGCCAGCAGCATATATCTCACAGCATTAGTCTTTTTATCATAATACTGCTGCTGGGGTGCAATGAACCTCCAGGGAGGTGTGTCCCTGGCTGAGCACAAGGGGAGAAAGGATCATTCATAAAAATTGAAGGATATTAGGGCACACACAGACTCATACTCAGGCTACTACTAGTCTTATTCCCAAGGACCATTCGGTAATGAAATAGCCTTGCAGAGGATAAAGTGGAGGGCTTCCTCAAAGGAAAGCCCACCATTCTAGTATTGTAGGGGGCCACAAGAATTATAGCTTAGAGTTTTAGGAGTTTTATTGTATTATATGTATGAATGAGAGTTGGTTTCTCCACTGCCATATTGGCCAAATAAGGCGGCTTGCAGTGTTTGCAGTGTAGTGAATTGCAGACAGGCACGATGACTTAGCATTACAGACAAACACATCGCGTTGTCTCATTATGCCAAAAATACACATCAAATTTATCTGCAAGTTAGGCTAACACTTTCAATATTAAAGAAAAGAAATGTATGTAAGCTACAAGCTTTAAGATGTCAGCTGCATTTGTTTTGCGTCAATAAATTTTTTTTTAAAAAAAAAAGAAACCCCCATCAGTTTCCCTCATAATGCAATTCGCTCTCACTAGAATTAACATAATTGTACAGCTACTAATGACAAGTCAATTTCATGAAATAAACATAAAAGAGTATTGCCATATAATAAGACAAACTCTATAAGTACACATTATGCATGAGCATATTCAGTACATACTTTACTTGATTCCATGAAGAAGAATCTCTGGCATCTACTAGTTTTCTTAAGGCTTCCATCAACAAGTCAACCTAAAAAAATATTTGATATCTCATTCATTAAAGATTTAAAAACCTGACGCTACACACATTATCATAAACCATAGTTGCTATTAATGAAATTGTGCGATTAACAAAGGTAAATTTCATTAAAAAAAAAAAAAGACATATGCTATTCCTTAGGCTCAGGTCAGTGGTGGCGAATCCGTTTTGAAGACGGGTCACAATAACACGAAAATAAAAAAAAGTTGCCTGTGGGTCACGTGCATGCACTATTTAATTTTATGGATAGAAATAAATTGTTTTTAATAATGACTAAAGTTTATTAAAGTAGCAAATAGAGAACATCGCCATCATCATACCCTTATACCCCCTGCGGCAAGGTCGGGTATGTGGGTCCTAGCCCTCCACTCCCGCCTATCTCCCACCACACTGTTATATCCTTACGGTAGGGTTGCCATATGTCCCGGTTTAGAGGTCTGTGTCCCGGTCTAACAGTCATTTGCCCCGGGCGATTTAAAATTTTCGCATGTTAAACAATTATTTTCCGATAATATCATTTCACTCAGTACTGTGCATATACAGAACATGCCTAGAGATTTGGTACAGACTCGTCCATGAAAGCACATCACATTTTGCCAGTGAAACTGACTGTTTGGGAATGATCCACCATTGATCCCAGGGGCGGATCCAAACGAGGGGCAATGCAGCAATCCCCCCCCCTCATTGCCTGATTGCGGCCCAACTGATGAGAGAAGCTGGAACCGCGAGATGGCGTTGGAGAGTGATGAGGTGAGGTCGACCTATCCGTGGTGAGGTCGACGTTATGTCGATCGCGGTGACAACCATTGTTTCTAAGTTGTGTTTTGTCTTGGATGTCAAAGAACGTAATCTTACTCAGGATCCTGGAAAGGAATGTGATGATGTTCAGCTAAACTGTGCCATTATCAAGTCATCCTTGGATAATCTGAGGAGCATTTGTGCGTCTGGAGGTCATGGTGACCAGCCTGGTTCGTTTCCACGTGGGGTCGGCCATGTTGCTGGTCCCCATGCTTTGGATCTTAGTCTTTTTGCCTTGGCCCAGTCGGCCATGCTGGACAATCTAGTTCAACTTAAGATGGACATGCAAGCAAGGATGGACGAGATTTCTAAGGCTATTCGTTATGGGACCTCTCCGGGGGACTCATTGAGCTCCGGGGAGGGTGATCTGAATCGAAGTGAGTGGGTGGGCACTGCCACCAAGAAACTTAAGTTCAGGAGAACAAAATCCCGGCTGTGGAATGGAATGTCTTCCCAACAAGCGCCGGCTACTGTTGGTGAGCTACATGAGGAACCTGCAATTGCAGGCTCTGCTCAGACTGCTGAGCCTGTTAAAGTGCGGTCATATGCTAGTGTTGCTGGGGGCGCGCCAGTTGGACCCCCATGCTCTGGCCCTCCTTCGCCAGGAGTCAGGAGCCGACCATCTGTTAGGGCCCGACCTCCGGGGGTGCGAGGGACGGGCCAGGCGGGTTCCCCTGGCAAACCCAACTGCCCAGGGGACGGAGCGCGTTGTCTTGAGTAATATTGCTCCTGATGCTGCATTGGAGTCTGTTGTTGCTACTGTGGAAGATGCCGGTCTACGGGTATTGGAGTGTGGAAGATGGACTAAGAGGGACGGTGGAGTCTCCCGAGGAGTATTTATTCGCATTACAAAACCTGAGGGCAAGGACCTTCTGGACTCGGCCGTTTGGCCTTCGGGTGTATATGTGCGTGTCTATAGGGGTTCTAATCTGTGGTGATTCCCTCTCAGCTGGAGTGACGCCAGGTCAAGACTGCAACTGTTGATAATCCTGTTATACCTGCTGAATTTGGCTCTTGTCTCTCTGTACTCTTGTGTAACATTCGGTCACTGCTTCCGAAGATGGACCTACTGGAATCCTACATTGCTGATATGGCCCGGGATATTGTTATGGTGACTGAATCATGGTTGTCTACGACGATCCCTGACAGCCTAGTGTCTATTCAGGGATACACTCTATTTCGGTGTGATAGAAGTACGAGGGGGGAGGGGTAGCTGTGTAGGTCTCCACTAAACTCTCTCCGGCTTCTATATTATCCTTGTCTATCCAGAAAACTCAGATGGCTTACATAAAGTTTTATCTTGTGGAATGGCACTGGAGATTACTAGTTGTCTATCGACCTCCCCAGGATCCGATTGATTTGGTCCTTGCTTTTATAGCTGATAATGTGGATGCCCAATTTCCCCATTTGGTTGCTGGGGACTTTAACTGCGATTTTCTACACCCATCTTCCGGGGCACTCAGTGTTTTGGATCTCCTTTCAACTCTATCTTTATTTCCTGTAGTTCTGTTACCCACTAGAGAATCCTCTCATTCGGCCTCACTTCTGGATCAAATTTTTGTCCCTCCTCAAGCCTCCCACCCTAGGGTGTCTTATTTTTGTGATTACCGGTTAGATCACAAGATCTTGTCTCTCACATTTTCAGTTAAGGGGAGACGCTGTGCGCGCCCCCCAAGCACATACTAGTGAATTGAACTATTCTAAAGTTGAGCCTATTCTCTTGAATCGACTCCTTCGTCCTCTTGATTGTCCTGAATTCTGGTATACCTCTGATCCAGAGGTGTTGTGTTCTATGCTTATTGGGCAGTGTATATTTGCCATCTCGGTACTCTGTCCTCCTTTTCCTTCTCGGGTCCATTGCCGGCCTAAGTCGTGGTGGACTCCACACCTTACTTCCCTTCGAAATAGGTGTGTCACGTCCCACCAATTATGGAAAGCAACTCGGGATCCTGGCTCGCGTCTTCTCTTTGAATCTCACTGGAAGCTCTTTAAGCGTGCCATACGGAGTGCCAGGCTTTCTTCGGTTCCGCTTAGAGGGCCCATCCAGCCCCTTTGGGCCTTTGTACGTAAGGTTTCCATACCAATGTCAAGGGTTTCAGACAGTGTTGCTGCCAGGGTATTGGACCTCATGGTAAATCCCTTTGATTCTCCCCCTCCTCTTGGAGAGTGCTATCTTCCTGTTCCCCTTTCAGTCCAAAGTTCCCCCCCAGTCCTAACTTATTCTTCTTTGTTGGTGTATATGTCCAAACTCAAAAGCCACTCGGCGAAGGTGTCTGATGGTGTTCCTGCCGTGGTGGCAAAAGCTCTGGATGCACCAAGTCTCAACATGCTCCTTCACGTTCTTAATAATTCCATGCAGTCTGGAGTCTTCCCCTCTATTTGGCGGGAAGCTATTATAGTTCCGATACACAAGAAGGGTTCCTATGAGGACCCCAAAAATTTTCGGCCTATCGCTATTCTTCCTCCTCTCACCCAGGTTATGGAGAGGTGGATGTATGACCTGGTTAGGAGAGAATTGCTAGCTGTAATTCCCCCCTCTCATTTTAGCTCCTGGCCAAATTCTTCTGTTACCTTTGTGGTACACTCCATCCTGGGTGAGGTGGGTACTGCCCTGGCTTCAGGGAATGACTATCTTCTTTTGCAGACGGATCTCTCTAGGGCTTTCGACACCATAGACCATGCCTCCCTGCTAGGCATACTCTCCGAAACAATATCTAATTTCATATATTCTTAACCTCTTTAAGTCTTATCTTCAGGAAAGGCGGGCAAGGCTGAAGTCCTCTTCTTATTCTAGGGTACTCGAGCGCGGGGTCCCACAGGGTTCCATCCTGGGGCCCATTCTTTTTAACACTGCGACCTCAGGACTTCCACTGGTGCATCAGGGGTGGAGCCTTTGGTCCTTCGCAGATGATAATTTCTTTGGGATTGAGGTACCATCCTCTATTCGCCCTGGTTTACAATCTGCTATTGATAGACTGCTAGGGGGCCTTGCCAAATGGTATGAGTTCCTTTCCATGCGCCTGAACCTCGCGAAGACTAATATCATGGTATTTTCCCGGAAGCCTGCACAACCTCTTCCGTTTAGGACTGTTTCTTCTTTGAACCTCCTCGGAGTCTTGGTCGATCCCCACCTTCATTTCCTAAATTATAGGGACTACTTGATCTCAAGACTCAACTCTTATTGTTTTCTCTTTAAGCGTTTAAAACCTGTTATCGGGATTCGATATCTTGTAGTCCTATTTCGATCAAAAGTCATGGCACTCCTGCGGTATGCTGCCCCTTTCCTTTCGAGTCTTACCAACGCGAATTTGAAACCTCTTCCTGTCTCGTATAATAGAATCTTAAGAGTCATTTTCCACCTTCCTCCCTGGGTTAGTGTTACTCTTTCTGGGAGGAAATATGGCGTTTTTCCCCTTGCAAAGCTGTTAATTTTCTATCAACTGTCTGAGATTGCTCGCGCTCTGAAAAATAGGATTCATCCTTTACACTCGATTGTGGAGTTTTTTCAAGCAGATATATCCTTTAGGAACGCTAGAAGATTTAAGTTTGTTCCTGCCAACCCGTTTTCTAACTTTAGGGGTAAGATGTTCCCGTATGCACTTTTTAGTAGCTGGAACGACTTACCCTTCCCGGTTCGATCCTGCATTTTTCTTTGCTCCTCCTTTCGTTGTGTGTGTAATTGTAGGCATTTTAATGATAAACTTAGCAATGCCCTTTGGCTTAAGTGTGTTACCTAATGGTACTGTTGTTGTTTCTGGTTTGTGGCTAAGGCCCTATCGCTCTCTTTATTAATAATTTGTACATGGAATTGTATGTTAATAAATTAATAATAATAATTTCCCCATTTCTATACTGCCAATCCAACAGTTGCAGTCCAACCTGTAGTTGGCTAAACCACTGAAGATAGGTCATTGTCAAAGGAGCAGGAGAGGACCATTTTGTAATTGCTAGCTAGATGTCCCCCCCCCCCTGATCCGCCACTGATTGATCCCAACGCCTTTTTTGGGTCTTCTAAAATATTTTATATTTCAGTGAGTTAGTGAAAGGATTATGGAATTTTTTAATAAAGCTATGAATGCTTATAATATGAACTCTTGCTATTTTGTTGAAAAAATATTTTGAAGGGGGATCTCCCTTTCGGGAGTCTGACAATTATGGCAACCCTACCTTATGGACAACCTGCTCCCACGTCTGCTTTGGTAAAGTAACAAATAGAGAATAAAACCCTGGTGATGGTGCCATCACCAGGGTAAGTATTGGCGTCACTAGGGGGTGCGGGCCGCAACGGGTGACACCAC
Source organism: Trigoniulus corallinus (assembly GCA_013389805.1). Taxonomy (NCBI): domain Eukaryota; kingdom Metazoa; phylum Arthropoda; class Diplopoda; order Spirobolida; family Trigoniulidae; genus Trigoniulus; species Trigoniulus corallinus. Next base: position 16,677,383 of record JAAFCE010001036.1, read on the forward strand.
TCGCAACATGAGAAAAAGGGGTGACACCAAAGCAGAGAAGTGGCTTTTTTCGGGAAGAGGGGGGTGATGCCAACCCTAGCGACGCTACTGAGGGTAACGATTAACTGGGCAAGTAGGGCCTACTAGAGGCATTCCAAGTGAAGGTTGAGGTATACAAGGTTCAGCACTTAGCCCATACCTTTTCAGTTTGGTTATGGACGAAATGTTGACTGCAGTAGGGGAGTGGGCACACCAGTCTATGGTATTCGCCGACAATGTTGAAAAACTTGGTGACTCAAAAAAGGAGGTAGAGAAGGAGTTCATTAATATTAGAATATCGATGATAGCGCCTGGCGTAGCACTTATGCCGCCCCGGACAAAAAGACAAACTGCCGCCCCTTGAAGCAGAGCTCTGTTCGCTTGTTCTGTTCTCACACTTGCAGCCAAAATGGCGCCTCTAAATTTTGGCGCCCCGGAGAAATGTCCGGGTCCCCCCCCCTTAGAGCGGGCTATGCCCGAAGAAGAACATGAGGAAAACAGCATACTGTATAGCTTTAAATTAGGAAGAACAGAGAAATAATGATGACGTACTCTGTGGAGACGAGGTAATGAAAAAAAGTTTCAGAGTTTCACAAGTGTTTCAGAGTAATAGAGAAGGAGATTCAGATGTGACCCAAAGCATTAAAGTAAGGTGGATGAAAAGAAGACATGAGATTGAAGTCTAGTGTTATGTGGGGGTCCCAATAAAGTTAAAGGGAAAGTTTTACAGGTCAGCGATTAGGCCGGCTATGCTATATAGATTGGAGTGTTGGGCATTACAAAGGAGCCAAGGAGGCAGAATACAAGTAACTGAAATGCGAGTGTCGCGGTACATGGCTGGGATGTCGAGAGCAGAAAGAATTAGAAATGAGTATGTTAGGGTTTGCGTGGCTGGGGAGGGGGGGTGGTTGGGGACTTAGTAAGCGATAAGCGGAAGTGGAATGTCAGAACCTAGTGCATCTTCCTTCGAGTGAGAAGTAAAACCGAAGCCCGGTGTGGTGTGGTCTAGGAACTCGCCCTGACGTCGGTGGATTACCCCAACCAAAACAAATAGACCGACGATAAATAAGCATAGGGGTTGAAGCTTTGGTCGGCAGCCGGCTACGGCGAAATACAGTCCAATATACCACACGTCGTCCTCTTCATCTGCAGTATTCAACAGGCTGAGGCCACTGTTCCCACCTCTTCTTTACCTCGGCAAGGGGAGCTGTCTTGGGGTACATCGTTAGCTGCCCTATCTCTAGCCTTAGCCAGTTTAAAAACTTCTCTCCCCTTCCTTGGCCTCAGGTAATGGTCCGCCTAGTCAGAGCCCTAACGGAGGTATGAAGCGCCTGCAGCAATTGTCTAACTTGCGCCTCCCCATAACCTAATAATGACAAAAAACTTAAATATTTTGTGCCCCACACCCAGTTGAACCCGTGACGAGCGCCTTCTTCGCCACGCCCTCGTTACGGCACTGCTCCTAGCTGTAGTCGTGGCCTGATTAAAGTGATTTTAAGCTCCTGGCCTCCTATATCAATCAACCTGTGGAATGCTGCCTTCTTTTGTTTGTTAGCTGCTTCTACCTCGTCAGTCCACCATCATCTCTGCCTGCCCTGGCAAAAACCTCCTCCTCTAGCCTGGCTTACAATGGCTTTCTCACTTTTTCTATTTTTCCCTGTGACCCTGTCCCACATGGCATTAGCTGCACAAACATGGGGTTGGAAATCACTCTAGACGACAGACACATGCTGCATATACAGAAAATGTACATGTACAGCATGTGTTCTGACGTTTAGAATGATTTTGGACCCCATGTTCATGCTCGGCAATGTGGACGGGTTTTTGCATATATATTGCACTGCCTTTATTAAACCAACGACTTTGCAACTTGTTTTTCAAATCTACAATTCTCTCAAATGACATAAAAACCATTTTTTTTTCAAAATTCCATAACGATACAGTGGTACCAAGGAGTCTATAAGGAGTACCAGCTCCGCCCCTTTCCCATTGACTTTTGTGTCATAGTTTTATACGGTGGCGCCCCAAGTCGATGGTTTGCTACAACACAGATGCTACATGTATTTCAAGCATCTTAAACATGCAATTATGCACTTTCTTTGATTGTTCTTAATAAATAATGTCAACTGCTTGCTGCTAATTTGAACATATAAATAAATTGCTCAGTTTCACATGTTTTTAATGGAAAAAATAATTTCTTTATATATACACTTACTACAAGACATTAAGACAGCAATGGAAAGAGGGGGTCTTAAGGTGAACATGAAAAAGACTGAGCACCTAGCTTTGAATTTTAGCGGCCAAGGGCAAGGAGGTGAGATTCGTTGTGGGGGAAAGGGAATTCCAGTGGTGCAAGAGTGTGCCATAGGATTAATGCAGGCCCATAGGATTAATGCAGGATAGCTGAAGTGGAGACGGGCAAGTGGGGTTCTGTGCGACCACTGGGTCCCAAAACAGTCGAAGGGTAACGTTTACAGAACCGTCATCAGGCTCACTATGCTGTTTGGCTCAGTGTTTGGCAGTTAGGAAGAACCATGAATGGCAAATGCAAGTGGCTGAGATGCGAATGCTATGCTACATGAGTGAGGTGTCACGATCTGGCAAATTAGAAATCATTAAGTTAGAGGTAGCTTGGGGGTGAGACATTACGGAAAAGATGCGGCAACTGGTTGAGGTAGTATGGGCATTTGATGAAGGGCTTATTAGGTCCATTTGTGGGACTTGGGGGCATTGGTAATTGGGGGCACCAGAGATAGAGGAAGGCCAAAACGGACGTGGGAGCTGGTGGTGCAAAGGGACACGGAAGCGTGCAGAGGGGAGGGGGGGCTTGGTGAGGAATAGGTGGTAGTGGAGGATTAGAACCTGCAGCATACTTGCAGTATCGGGGACTCTAGTTCTATTTGAAAGTAGGCGGAGTTTGGGAACGTGTTTTTGAAAAGTAGGCGGGGTTATTTCTATTTTTCACTTTCCATTTTACCTGGTTACTATTTTACCTAGCGATTGAGGTGAAAGATGCATGCAATGAAATATCTTTGGAAAGTACCTTTACAATGATCTCTACTTTCGGTGTTTTAGTCCCCCAGCCTTCTTGCCTTTGGCTCGAAGGCCTCCTCCCCGCGAACAACAAACATATCGATTCTGTGAATGATCTCGTGTAGCCAGGAATATCCCGTTTGTACGAATCTCGCTTTTCTAGGAACTCCGCCTACTTTGGAAACTTCATAGCATCTCTGATACTAAAAGTATGTGTAACTCCGCCTACTTTCAAATAGAACTAGAGTCCCCGATAGTGCAAGTATGCCGAACCTGCAGATCTGACCCTGCCTCAGGCAGGAGAAGGGTGAGATGATGATATCGAGTCCTGGAGTGGATTTCATGGAGTTTGAGCAATTTACAGCAGCACACACTACTACTACTCCTTTGTTCCATCCCGGTGATATATCCTAAGGTGATATATATTTCCGAAATGTTTACGTTAGAGGTAGCTTGGGGGTGGGAGACATCGCGGAAAAGATTAGAGAGAAGCGGTTGAGATGGTAGGATCTGGGGAGATAGATGGTAGGATGGATGGATAGATGGTAGGATGGTAGATGAGGAGAGAGGAGGAGGAACGTATTAGGTCCATTATGTGTCTCCATGTGATTGGGGGCACCTGGGGTAAGGGAAGACCAAAACGGACGTGGGAGCAGGTGGTGCAGAGGGGCATGGAGACGTGCAGGATGGAGAGGGACTTGGTGGGGGATAGGCGAGAGTGGAGGATAAGAACGCGCAGACCCGACCCCACCACAGGCGTGAAGAGGGTGAGATGATGATGAAGGTGATATATATATACACCTGGCACTTGATAACTACTTTTGAATCATTCTAATTATTATTTATATAGTTGTAAATATGCAAGCTAATACATGTAAAGAAGTAGTTTCAGCAAACCATCTACTAGGTGGCGCTCTTTCGGTATGAGGACACAAAAAGGGCGGAGCTGTCACTCCTTGTATTAGACTCCTTGGTGGTACCCCGCTTAACGAACATAATTCGTTCCAGCAATACGTTCGTTATGAGGGGTGTTCGTTGTGCGGAACACAATTTCCCATAGATCTCTATGTTATATTGGGTAATTCGTTCTGGGTTGCCACGAAAAATTAGGAAAATTGTTAAGAAGTTAAAAACAAAGTGCAGTGCTGATTGTTAATGAGCAAAAACTCTCTAGGACCCATTTTTGGGGGTTCATACTTCACAGAAACTAGGAATTGCCCTCCAATGAGAAGGCAAACAATTATTTGCAGTGTGCAGTTGAATGGTGCTCTTCAGCAAATGCCATGCATTGAGGGGTCCATTCTCCTACTCCCGTCAGTAGCTCGTCCATACCCAGAATAAAAAGGTATGGACTTGAGTGCTGAACCTTGGTGCACCCCAAACTTCACTAGGGAGCCCCCAGTATTTTCCCCAAGGTGTCCTTACCCTGGCTGTGGCCTGGAGTTTCCAAATATTCGGCTTCATCAGCTATTCGAATATCGCATAAAAAATTCAAACTATTCGAATATATGTTCGAATAGTTTGAATTGTGAGAGAACAATGTAAAAGCTCTATTCCAGGATAATTAAAATGAGTATGAAGGATATATAATAATAAAATGAATAAAATTATTGTAAAATCAATTTATTAAATTGATTTTACAACATTTTAACTTGAAAAATAAAAAAGCATTAAATGTCTCAAAATATAACTATAATAAAGTTGAAAGGGATGTTTTATAAGATAGCGGTTAGGCCTGCTATGCTATATGGAGCAGAGTGTTGGGCAGTGGGGAAGAGCCATGTAAATAGAATGCAAGTAGCTGAGATACAAACACTGTGGTCCATAAGTGGAGTGTCGAGAGCTGATAAAATTGGGAACGAGTATATTTGGAGTAGCTTGGAGGTGGGGGACAATGCGGAAAAAATGAAGGAGAGTAGATTGAAGTGGTATGGACATGTAATGAGAAGACGGGAGGAGGAGCTTGTTAGGTCCATTACAGGAATCCAGGTGGTTGGAAGCACCCGGAGCAGGGGGAGACGTGGGGACAGCTTGCTCATAACTATATGGTAGTATGTGGGGCTAGAATCTGCAAACCCGACCGTGCTTCAGGCGGGATACAGGTATGAGTCACTTACCTCAAAAATTAGGATGACCCAATTTTAATGTTCCATGAAATTTCAGTGATGATGTTTCAAGAAAGATATTAGCAATAAATCTGAACTTTACCAAATGATGGAGTAAACTTATTTTGTTTTGTTAGTAGTCAAAGGATCGCCCAATGGGTAGGTGGAAGTAAAAACTAAAATATTCCATATTTGTTGAGAACTTAATTTATACAAGCAGTTAGCAGATAGCCCCTAACCCTAACATGCATGAATAAGTCAATAATATTTCTGGAAAATCTAGATATATGAGCTATGCATCAAACCATCAACTGTACTCACTGCTGAATACATCATATAATGTTGACATTTGCTAAATATTTAGTTATAAAAATGGCTCTACATTTTTCCCGAGTATTATTCAAATAATTTCTAAAATATTCGAATATCAAATACTTCAAAACAGGCTGAATATATCCGGATATCGAATATTCGAATATTCAGATTGGAAACTCTAAATGGAACCATCATACACACCCTAAACTATTTGAATAAACCCTTTTTTCTACCCCCTTTTGCATAATGCCTGTTGTGGAACACTGGTAAGCCTTCTCCAAGTCGATAATGATGGTATGGAGATCCTTCTTAGCTGCTCTATACTTTTCTATCATCTGCCTCAGAATGAAGATTCGTTCCATTCTGGACCAGCCTAGCATGAACCCAAACTGATTTCCACGGACACTGGTTCTATCCTGGAGGCGACATTCTATTAAATTACATTGGTATAACTCATTGGATTAATACCTCTATAGTTACTACAATCTTGGACATCCTATACCAGTGGTGGCGAACCGTTTTTGAAGACGGGTCGCAATAACACAAAAGAAAACCAAGAATTTGTCCATGGGTCAGATGCAAGCACTATTCAATTTTATGAATAAAATTAAGTTATTATTAGTAGTGAATAAAGTTTATTAAAGGAGGGAATAGAGAACATCATCCAACTTTTATTACACCTTTAACATCATCTCATTAACACTCGGGCCACTTAAAATTGCATGGTGGGTCACAGGTTCGCCACCACTGTCCTATACAGTTCCTAGTTCACTTTGTGTATTGAACAAGCGTTCGTTATGTGAAACAAGTTCGTTATGCGATACTCCCACGCTTTCTTGATGGTGTTCGTTATAGGGAACATTCGTTATATGAGGCGTTCGTTAAGCAGTGTACCACTGTATTTGGAAAACATATTTTTAACACAGCAGATGTGAACCATAGAATCAATGGAGGGGTGGCTGAAACGGAGACGGGCAAGCGGAGTCAGAGGGTAGCTATCAAGTTGAAAGGGAAGTCGCTATCAAGTTGAAAAATAAACCCTCAAACTGCATTAATGAGTGTGCACCAATAGCCCAGAGCTCCAGAATGTTGTCTCAGGTATGGAGCTCAGCAAATTGTCACTTTTAACCGCTAAAACAAATTAGAACGTTTTAATATGCAGCTCAGCACTAGTTAACTTGGCTAGTTAACTGCTCCAACTAGCTAACTTGGGGCACAAGCCAAGGTGTCACAATCCACGTTAGCTCAATGCTAGCTAGTTGGAGTGGTTAAGAGCGACAATTTGCTGAGCTCCATACCTGAGACATCATATAGTCCTGGCCTCTAAAGAAAAACCCGCTTTTCACTTTTAGCCCCATATCTTTCTGTAAGTGTCCATTTATCAAAGTTTTTTGTGTTCTTTTATCATTTCAGTACTTTCATCTATTCATTGGTCATTCATTTTTTGGTATTTTGCAAAAAAGTGAAACTTTAAAAAAAAACCCGATGTTCATAAAAAAAACCCATGGTCCCTAAAGAAAAACCCATGTCTCTAAGTTAGTTTTTCTTAAAGTTTCAAATGCAGTTTACATATTTTTCTTATTAATTTACATGGATCTTGAAACGACTACTACTGGTTTTTAAGAAAACTTGGAACTTAAAACAAAAATTTATTCACACAACTTCAAAACTGCATTAGACACAAGTTATTATAAATGCATTAACGCGCATGTGCCATAACGCCCAGATGGATAAGCTCTCCTTGTAACATTAGGTTCAATTGAAATTCCTGATGAAGCTGCAAGTTCATTGAAATTGCACCATAGAAAATGTTCTCTGCAGGAACAAATTCCATAGGGATGCTGGACGACCATCTCCTCTAAAGTCTAAAAATCTGAATGATGTCTGGGGAAGTGGCTCATTTTCATCCTTACAGAATGCCTTGCTTACTTAACCCTAGAATGGTAAAGGGTAGTCTGACAGACTACCTGTATCTTACAAAAATCACTGATCATTGGTTTATAAGCATGCGATGTCCCTGAAATTTTCAGTACCTTCATTCTTTCCTAATTAATAACAATCCATGCAAAGATCTCCTTGTAAATTAATTCCAATCTATATTTTTTGGTAGCTGGTAGTCTCACAGACTACCTTTGCCATCCACGTTTGTGAAGATGCTGTAGTAGCGCAGCTCTGCATGAAGCCAGTAATACGCAGTGCAGCACTATCATGGGGCAGCCTAGCAATTATCCAATGGAAAATTTGGCTGCAGTACCCGAGTGCTAGGCAGGGAAGAGAGCCACTTCAGTAGAATGCAACAAGCTGAGATGCGAATGCTGGGGGTGGTCACGTAATGGGCGGAGATGAGGAGGAGTTCGTTAATTTCAGGAATGCAGGTGGTCGTCCATCTCCTCTACAGTCTAAAAATCTGAATGACGCCTGGGGAAGTGGCTCATTTTCATCCTTGCAGAATACGTTCCTTAAGTGGCCAATGTAGAATTTTCTTGGCAGAAATTTTTTGAGGTACACACTTTTAAAATACAATTTTTATAAATACCAGGTTGAGTTTTGAAAAACTTGCTGCATGGGCTTATTGCAAACTCTTTATTCCACATTCTTTTAAATTTTGAAATACTTTGGAGATGTTTTTTTTAGAGGACGTATGGGTTTTTTAATGTTTGGCTTAAAGGATTACTTTAAAATGTTGGCTGTAGGTAACAGTAAAATATTTTTCTAAGTAGAGGGAGGTATGGCCAAGTGTTTGGCCATACCTCCAAACACATGGCCAAACACTTGGCCATATGGAAAGTTGATGCCACTTTTCCATTTAAATGTGGTTCTGCCTTGAAATTGTGCAAAAAACCAAACTATTATGGTGTATTTTCGCAGAAAATGAAAAAAGAATTTTTTTTTTTATAATGCGGGTCACTCTAGGTTAAATGTTGCTTTATTTTAGCTACACACAAGTAGCTTACAGTGCATGCAAAACAGCAACACTTTTTATTTAATAAGAGCCAAGTTAGACAGTGGGTTTTTTTATGTGCCATTTCTATGTGGGTTTTTTTTAGAGGCCACGACTATACTGTAGCCCTGGGCCATTGGTGCACAATGATTAATGCAGTTTTGAGGGTGTATTTTTAATTTTAGGTATAGGAACATGTTATATCAAAATTTCACATTCTTTTAGACCTATGCGGTGCAATAGTTAAAACTACCCCTATCTATTGAAAAAAATGTAACTTTGCATTGTCCTGAAAAAACTACTGTCAAAATTTCTGAATTGTTTTGGGAAGTGAATGTCCCCTTCCATCAACTATTACTTTTTCCTAACCATTTTATCCGTTATCTCATAGATTTTTTAAAAAAGGCATTGGTTACCATAAAGGAAACACCCTGTATACAGTACTTCCCTGACATGCAGTGTATCCGTCATTTAAAATGTTCATAGTTCTGGGGTTTCCAAACTTCTCTGATTGGTGGGGCCTTCTCTAAATCTTGTGCCTTGTGGCAGAGCCACAGCAAGGCATTCGCAATGGGACAGATGTGAAGGGCGCTCGGACAAATCAACAACAAAAAAAAATTAGGTGCATGGCCCAGCAGAGTATATTATTTCTTAAATTTGGACCGCCTACCGAAAAGGTGGCCCACCCTTGTTCTACAGGGAAAGTGGTTAGGCCAGATATGCTATATGGATCAGTGTTGGGCGATGAGGAAGAGCCACGTAAACGCATTGCAAGTAGCCGAGATGCGAATGCTGCGGTACAGGAGTGGCATGTGGAAAGTTGATAAAATTACGAATGCATATATTAGAGGTAACCTGAGGGTGGTGGACATCACCAAAAAAATGAGGGAGAATAGGTTGAGGTGGTATGGACACGTAATGAGAAGAGATGAAGAGCAGCGCGTTAGGTGCATTCCAGTAATGCAGGTGGTCGGTAGCATCCGGGGAAGGGGAGACCAAAGCAGACGTGGGAACAGGTTGTCCGTAAGGATATGGCAGTGTGTGGGGTGGACGGGGACCTGGTGGGCGATTGACGGGAGTGGAGGGCTAGAACCCGCCGACCCGACCCCGCAACAGTCGGGAAAAGCGCATGATGAAGCAATTACAAATTATTAACGAGACTCTTCCCCAATGCCCAACACTCTGATCAATATAACATGGCTGTCTTAACCACTGCCTAATAAAACTTCCCTTTCAACTTCATTGGGACCCTCTTATCACACTAGACTCCGCTTGCGTGATAAGAAGATGTTAAGTAGGGTGTGTCGATCATAGTGTTGGGCAGTGAGGAAGAGCCACGTAGCCAAGATACGAATGCTGCGGTACATGAGCGGGGTGTCATGAGCTGATAGAATTAGGAATGAAGGCGTGGCGAAGAAGGCGCCCACCACGGGCGCAACTGGGTTTGGGGCGCAAAATTTTTAAATTTTTTTTTTGTCATTATTGGGTTACGATGAGGCGTAAGTTAGACACTTGCCACAGGCGCTTCATACCCCCGTTACGGCACTGATATTAGAGGTAGCTTCGGGGTGCGAGACATCGCGGAAAAAGTGAGGGAGTAGATTGAGGTGGTATGGACGCGTGATGGGGAAGAGGAGCTTGTTAGGTCCATTACAGGAATGCATGCGGGGCAGGAGGTAGTCCAAAGTAGATGTGGGAGCAGGTTGTCCATAAGGCTATGCTAGTGTATGGAGTGAACGGGGACCTGGTGGAAGATAGGCGACAGTGGAGGACTACAACCCTCTCACCCGACCCTGCAACAGGGGGATAAAGGTATGATGATGATGATGAAGCAATTATAGATAATATTAGTTTTTAAAATGTAATATCAGAATTTCAATTCATTTTACAATTTTTCAAAATAAAATTTATGCATATTTTAAGCATAATGTAACTTAAAATATGTATAATAGAAAATAATTTTTCTATGTTCTGGATGAAAGCTCGAAAAGCCGTAGGCCCAGACAGAATCCCGATTGAAATGTGGTGTAGTCTAGGGATCACCGGAATCACGTGGCTAGGGAAACTCTTCAATAGGATTGCTAGGGGAGATAGAATGCCATCTGCATGGCGTGAGAGTTGCATAGTACCACTTTTCAAGGGCAAAGGCGATGTTCAAGATTGTGGTAACTTTACAGGTATAAAGTAATGAGCCATTCCTTGAAGCTCCGGGAGAGAGTAATAGAATGTCGCCTTCGAGATAGAACTAGTGTCCATGGAAATCAGTTTGAGTTCATGTGAGGCTTCATTCTGAGGCAGATTGGCAAAGTATAGGGCGAAAAGAAAGATCTCCATACCATCTTAATTCACATGAAGATGGGGGCGGGGGAAGGGGGTAGGGGGCATTTGGCAGTGGAGAGACCAACTCTCATTGTCACTATCACACCCAGCTATAGCCACCAGACCCAGATGGATTCGACTCTCGAAATTACCGTCATCAAATCCAGGCAATTGCTATCACACCCTAAGGGGAATAACATCTCTTCCTAATAAGAGGGGAAACTATTTCAAGGTAATTGGTCAAGCCAGGATGGAAGTAACTGTGTATGCTCCCCATTCTGGCCTATAAATACTGGACCGGTTAGGCATTGAGTCTGGGTCAGCCAGTGGACCAGTATCCTGCACAAACCGAAAAGTTGGACTTCCAGTGAGGACAAGCCCACACACCACCTCATCTAGCAAAGGCAAGTCAACACACGTTAAAAAGGACATTACTACCACCATATTTTTATTGAATATCGGTAAATGACTTTCTCAAATACATTCAAATATTCCTACAAAAATTTGATTGTACCTAATGCTCCCACTACCAAATTAGTAACAGACTAACCATTAAAACACAAAGTACGAATGCCGAACTCATTTTTGAACATTTTGCTTGTTCCCAACAATAAGATCGAGTAGTTTGCTTAAGCGTAACGGGGAAAAATAACGTATGGTTGGCAGCAGTCGTTAGGCTGGTTTGTTTGGTTGGTTGCTGACTAGTGGCAGTCACCAAGGTTGCTGGTTGGGTGCCAGTGGCATTCACCAGGGTTGCTGGTTGGG
>JAAFCE010001036.1:16693878-16742106 GCA_013389805.1 Trigoniulus corallinus
CGGGGTTGTTGGTTGGGTGCTAGTGGTATTCGATAGGCTACTGCGATTACGTTGGACAAGACGATTTGGGATTCCACTGGTAGTCGTGACCTTCAGTGCTGGGTTTGTTCTCCTAGTAGTTCTCCCGGCAGTAGTTAAGGTGGACGTTTTGCCACTACTGCTAGTGGGTGAGGTGGGTGCATGGGTAGTGGTAGTCGATTTTGGGTTACCTTTAGTGTTAGTTGCTGTTTTTAAATTGGTTGATGGAGTTAACTTGGGAATTCGGTAATTGGTGGTTAAAGATATCTCACGGTAATATTTGCGGCGAAAAATAGGTGTGGAGGGGCTCGTTGGGAAAACGGAACGAATTCTATCAAGGTAATGTGCGACAGCATTCAGAGCTGAGTATTTTCTATTTGTATGAAGATCAGGAATTTTATCAGGATTTTCTTTGCTATTATGAGAGGTTAATTTGGTTAGATAGGGGAAGTGCGATTTGATTTTGGAAACGGATGACGATATTTCACGTCTGTTATTTGTATGAACGTTATGGGATATCTCAGGTTTTATTTTGTGAACATTAGGGGTTTGGTAAATATTATATTTGGGAACTTCATGAAATATGTAAGTTATTTTTCTTGTAATTGATGGACTCATGACTTCTACTTTTGAAGTAACAGTTGGGGTTATGGTTGGTACACCTGAGTAACCCCAAGTACTTAAGTTACCTATATCTACGGTATAGCGACTAGTGAGGACTGCTAGATTTTTGATAATATTTGATTCAGGGGTTGTTTTATGCGACCAGGGACGGTTTGCCACTCGTTTCATGTATTGGTTTGTGTTATTTGGAGTGAATATAACTCTGTTAAAGGGAGAAAATGTGGATATTGTTGAGATGGACGTACTGTTGCATTTTGCGAAGGACCGTGGAGAAGTGATGCTAATAAAAACTGTACTGGTAGAGGAACTACGATTGGTCAACAAAGGAGATTCAGCAGAAGTGACGTCAGTGTCCTTCCCACTAATTTTCGTCATAAAATCTTCAACCTTGAAACGGCAGTGAAGCCCAGATCTGGTGTTAAGTTCAGCTCCGATGCCGCGGACAGAATCGGGCTTACTGGTTTCAGGCAAATTTCCGGAGTGAATTATGGGTCGGAAGTCGGACTGCCTATGTTGTTTCCTATACGTATTCTTGAAATCAAATATGTTATTAGACAAAGTAGCCGTCATTCTTCCACGAATAATCTTTCTTAGCAAATTATTGGGTATACGTGTCCGAGCATGTCTTCTATAAGAAGCAAGGAATTTACCGCTACTGCTTGGAGTCCTTGCTCGGTAACTGATAGCAGCTCGGGATTCATTTCTTTTTTTAAGACTGGCAGTTTCAATGCCCCGTAAGGCGGATAAAGAGAATCTCATAGGTAATTCCGGTCGGCTAGAAGTCACCGCCATGTCCTTTGTAAAAATGTCATCGTCAGCTATTCGAGTGTCATAACACCCGTCAGATTGGAAACATTTCTTGAGGCACTCTGGCCGCCCGTTATTTTCTAAGAATAGTAACATGTTGCGAAGGGCGCACGAAGACATCCTTAACACCTTTTCCAATTCGGTCCCACTTGAAATTGGGTAATGCATGGCGAACCAGTCTTTCTCTTCAACGGGAGAGCAGCTTGGCTCTTCATATCTATCGTCATCCTTGGCGTCAAATAAGTGTCCCATCTGATGAAAGAGTTGTACAATCCTGAACGAGCTGTAGCTGTTATTTTGAGTCCCATATAGACGAGCGTTCATCGGTATTATCTTAGTAAAATAAGCGCCATAATCTTTTATATATCCCCTGGGGGAGTTTGGAGATATCTTGGAGCAAATGCCCTGTTCCATAGAGGTCGGATTAAACCGGAACATTTGCGGAAGCCATTCTTTCTTGCTTTTGAGCGACATGAATTCGGGGTCCATTACTCGCATAGTGTATACTACTCCGGCGCAATAGTCCTTAAAATTGTAAGAATTTATCTCCCTAAAGAACACTTGCGGGTTCCAAACATTTTTGGTGGCTCCATCCACGGGCGGCTTTTTGGAAATCAGGAAGTTCCGCACAGAAAAGCCTATGTTATCCGGAGAACCGTCATCATCAATGTCTAATTTCCGAAAATATTTGTTGGCAGTTTGTACTTCTTCCAGAATCTCTTTTTCAATCACATGGCTATTGTCGTGTCCGAATATTGCCTTATAGCCCTCAATAAACGTCCAATCTACAACTACTTTTAAATCGCAGTACAAAGCTGCAGTGGCAACTGTCTTGTTCATTTCAACGGCGATTTTTAAAGGAGACGGCGTATGCAATGTCGCAACGTCGATACCCACCATTTTGACATAGTGGACACCGTCCATGGTAACTCTGGTCGCAATGGATTTGTCGTCTTCACTTGCATTGTAATGTTGACTTTTAAATGAAACGTAAAAGACCATGGACCAACACCAAAATAACAGCATTACAAAAAGAGTATTACGATAATTCATATTTTCAAGAGTTGTGGTACCTTAATGGAAAAATACTGTCAACACTTTTTTTGTATTTACAAAAAAAGTGAATTAAAATTGTTTTCTAAGCTATAAACCGTTCAACATTTGAAATTGGAAGTCGAGCAGTGACGTCATGAAGAATGATGCCACAACGTTGCACATGCGCTGTATTCGATGAGGATAAAACAATTTACATTCGATTTAACTATTGACAGAGATGTTAGTTACAGCATCATCACCATCAAACCCTTATCCCCCTGTGGCAGGGTCGAGTCTGTGGGTCCACCAACCATGCTCTGATTGGGGGCACCCCAAGCCAGGCGTCTGAAACCCACAGGAAATATTGGCTGAGTTGTCTGTGGGGGGGGATGCCGACGTACCCCATGAATTGAGACGATGCCGACCACTTGGAATGCCGACTGTTTACTCAAATTTTCTGGGAGATCATCCTTTAGAAAATTGAGTTGATGACCGTTACAATTTCCATTAGACATCAATTGCAATTTTCATTAGACATCAATTTTCCTTCGTCTAAAACAGTTGCATCTTGGATATGGCACTACAGTTTTCAGAAGGATCCTTTTAATAGGTGTGATGTGGAATATCTACTAACTACTTATTGTTGAACATACTGTATGTTTATCGATCACACATTCAGCATGTACATATTATAGAGGTGTAGGAATTGTTTGCTTCCCATATATAGGAAGTGTTTGCTACTAATTCTTTGCTACAGATATCACATCAAAATTAACAGTATTGCTATATCTCACATTTACTAATTTCTTAGGCATTTTTTAACAGAGAACCCCTAACTCGCTTCAGGGGTGGCCAAAGCTCGTTTGCAGGTCTACGTCAACTTGGCGCATAACAATTTGACATACCGTAAAATCTCACGTAGTGCCCGCGGATTATACGCGAAACATAGGGTCATTTTGTGCGGACTATATATGGGTGCGGACTATAAATGAAATCCAGGGTTCTCAATGAAAACTGCTCTTCATTTTCGGAACATTTTATTACACTTAACAACACGATTTTACACAGTACGTTCTTTTTTATATGATAATGCAATATAAAATCCTTCACATTTCAATTTCATCATCAGGGCAATCCGACATTTCATGTTCAAATTCATTTGATCCCATTGCCCCTACAAGTTGCGTCACTGGCTACAGTAATAATTTGAAAGTGCGGACTATACATGAGGGCGGACTATATTTGAAACATACCCATCGCTATTGCGGACTATAGACGGGTGCGGACTTTACGTGATATTTTATGGTAGTCAATTTGGCATACATACAAATTTGGCGTAAGCATAGTACTTAAATCAGTATGCCTACTGAATTTAGTCTATGTTGTATATAGCATGCATCTTATTAGAATTGTCCGAATAGAATTTTTTAAAACTAAAGCAAAACAATGAAGAAATGGTAATAAGATTGAAACCAAAATCGTTCTAATCACATGAAATGTCAGAATCATCTGATGTCGTCTGTAGCCCCCTTCGCCCATTTAGGGGATGGAAAGCAAAGCAGCTGTTGTTATGACTGTTGCAGTTTTGAACAAATTTGTACACCAAAGAGATCGCTATATATGCCAAATTATCATATGCCAAATTGTTGTACGCCAAATTGCCATACGCTAAATTGTCATGCGACAAATTGACGTGATCCCCTCTTTTGCAATGCCTGAACGCAAATCGTAGCTGGCATAACTAGCGTCTTGTTGATTTTTCCATTGGGCCTTTATTGAGACCTCCAACCACACAGAACCTCACTTGCTTGTAATTTCCGCAAACCTCACTTCAAAAGCAATTGCCTGCCTTTGCAAGTGAATGGCAAAGAAAGTGAAGTAATCACACCACTTCATCAGCACAACGTAACAACAATGAACAATGAGGCCTGGTTCACACGGCAACCTATTCGATACGATATTTCTCATACACGATTTTATCGAATACGAGACAGAGTTTCACATGGCGACTATTCAATTTGAGTTTTCACGTATAGAGGGACACTGCAGGGAAGCACAGATATTAAGCGAACTAACAGTCGTCATCACGAATGCACGCATTCAAGGGGTCCACTTATTACAGGCCTGGGAGCGGCTTATTGCATTGGACACACCAGCTTTCATCTGATCACTGAAGTTAAGCAACGCATGCCCAACTAGTACTAACATGAGTGGCCGTTTGGGAAAACTGGGTACAGCTAGTACCCAACAATTGTCACATTAGGGTAGTGTCTGTGCCGTCTCTGCATTAGAACTACGCAGTAAACGGGGCTCTAATGACCTTTGTAGTTGAATGGCCCTAAAACAGCAACAAACAAACAATTACAGGGCAGTTGTTGAGCCAACTATGCTATATGGATCAGTGTTGGGCAGTGAGAAAGACTCAGGTCAACAGAATGCAGGTAGCTGAGATGCAACTGCTGCAGTACATGAGTGGGGTGTAGAGAGTAGATAGGATTAGGAATGAGTATAATAGAGGTAGCGTGGGGGTGGTGGACATCGCTGAAAAAGTGAGAGAATAGATTGCAGTGCTATGGGCACGTAATGCGAGGAGATGAGGAGCTCGTTAGGACCATTTGAGGAATGCAGGTGGTTGGAAGCTCACGGGGCAGGGGGAGACCAAAGCAGACGTGGGAGCAGGTTGTCCATAAGGATATAGCAGTGTGAGGGGTGGACGGGGAACTCGTGGGAGATAGATGGGAGTGGAGGGCTAGAACCCACAGACTCCACCCTGCCAAAGGCGGAATAAGGGGTTGATGATAAGGCAGGTGCACAAGCATCCCACATTTCAAAATCTGGAAAAATTTTTGCTAAAGTTTCTTTTCTTACTTAGTAGGGGGAAAAAGTTTGTTCGTGTGAACAGCACAATAGCAAAATAAGTGCCACTGCTTATCGTATTCGAGAATCTCGCATCTCAATGACAAGTTCGGTCAGTATACGGAAAAATTTTTTTCTCGTATTCGAGATTTCCCCGCATGGCCTCCATCTGAACAATCCCATATGGTTTTAATTGTCACTTCTTTATTCGGGAAAAACTCGTATACGGGAAAAACATTGCCATGTGAACGAGGCCTGATAAAACAATCTGTCCAGGATATACTGTACAAATATCAGCGTGAACTAGACATCACCTCTCCCTACTACAAATCTGCACTAAGAATAGTATTTAAGTGATCAATGTGTTTCAATTACAACTTTCTGAGAAAAACCGAAATTCATTTACACTGCACACCTTAATAATGTCGGTACACTGCATACAGTATAAACTGATATTTATATAATCAATAACTATTAATATCGCAGGGACTTTATGACTGTTTCCTATCTTCTGCAGTAATGGATAATAATTAAAGCTAAGTGAGAAATTTATTACTTAGAAGCGTTTGAGGCGGGTTGACATGATGCAAGTACTGTATAGGCCTGCTTCAATCAAGTTTACTTGTACCAAGTTGGCATGCATGTGTGTGCTACTGACACACAATAACAGATGACTTACATGGCAAAAAATTGGACGACAGCCTATTTACTTGCTCAAGGCAACTTGACTTGCATATGCTGTTGACACTATTCAAGCAGCATGCGAGTGCTGTGGTGGGCAGGTAAACTTGATTGAAGCATACATGCATCGTGTCAACCCGCCTTTAGATGATGAGTGAGTGATTTCTGTTCACTACCTTGTCGCTATTTTACATAGCCTGTCAGAAATGGCACAAGAAATGTAAACTGTACTTTGTAATGATACAAGCTAATTGTTCCCAATTACCAAATCACTTACAGTATGTGCCTATTTTGAGCAGAAAATTCCTGTCTAGTGATTTCATTCACTTCCGCATGATCTACGGTTATTCAGCAGGAAATTGAAGTTAAATGTTTGGGTAATCCTACAGTTTAGTGGTCCAAATGAATTGTTCGCTAGGTATCGCGTGTACTGTATCTACAGTATGAGTTACAATGAATGCGAATTATAAATAATAATTGTCCGAATTTCACAGCTGTTGATTGTCCAAAAGTGTGCAGACGATAATTTGTTTCAAACGTTCGATCTGACAGTTCTCATATACTGTACGTAATACTCCTGGTTTTTCAATAAATTCTTATTGCGTACTACAATGTTGCTAGAATACGCGCGGAAAATTGTGTCGCCATTGTGTAAACATGCTCTGAAACTCCAAACAGTAACCATTCCGGGAAGTTCACGCGTTACTCGAGTTTATGATAGTTTGTCAGTAATCACAAACGTTTTGCGCAGCTTGTGAAAACCAAGCTCCTAGATTCCTAGGGTAGTATTAGACTTTCGCTAATCATGTCGAGATTTTTAAATTGTCAGTATTCTTGAAAGTCACATACAGTAGGGTCGCTTTCTTTATCTACCAAAAATGGCGGAAAATGAAATAGAGGTAACGAAAATAGTAATCATTAGGTGCAAATGGTAACAATATTACCTTGAAACTACAGTATTTTTTGACTTAATTCAAAATCATGAAGACCGATTATAACAGCCAGCATAGCACGGAACAGCGACGACCGGCAATGGAACATTCTCCTCACATGCCAACAGCAAACTCAACAGATTAAATCGCCATACTAGAATACTTTTAGGTGGGAGGAGCTTCTCTTTCATAATTATAGAACGGGCAGTTCACAGATACTGCGCTTGCGCAAACTTTCCACTGCTGGCGCGTCGCTGGAAAATTGGACTCTATGCATGCCCATGTGACTTTCTGGTCAAAATTCTCTAGATTATATTCAATACTGGTCAAAAACAAATATTTCCACATTTCATAATCATCATAACCTTATCCGGCGTGTGGCAGCGTCGGGTCTGCGGGTTCTAGCCCTTCACTCCCGCCTACCTCCTAACCATTACCCCGTCCACCCCACACACTATGTCCGGCCAAGTTGCGTTGGACACACCAGTTCTTGTGAGATCACTGAAGTTAAGCAACGCAAACCCACGTTAGTACCAACATGGGTGGTTGGCAGTGGCGTCGCTAGGGTTGGTGTCACCCCCTCTCTCGAAAAAAAGCCGCTTCTTCTGCTTTGGTGTCACCCCATTTGTCATGGTGCGAGTGGCGTCACCCGGTGCGGACTGCACCCCCACCCCCATTTCTGTAACGGACCTAACAAGCTCCTCCACCATTCTTCTCATCACTTGTCTTCCTCCATGCCCCTAACCCCCCTCCCGCCACACACACTACCTATAATATACTCATTCCAAATTCTTTCAGCTATCGACACCCCACTCATGTACTGCAACATTGGCATCTCGGCTACTTGTATTCTATTTCCGTGGCTCTTCCTCACCGCCCAACACGAGGATCCAAATAGCATAGGTGACATAACCGCTGTCCTATAAAACTTCCCTTTCAACTTGATTAGGATTCTCCTATCGCACTCAAGCATCCCCCATTGATTCTATGGGTCGCATCCGAGTCTACCTCCTCAATTCTTTGGAATGTTGATCCTTAGTACTTTACCTCTTGCACCTTAATCACCAGCTTTATATACAGCATACTGTATCTTCTTCATGTTTATCTTTAGCCTTTCCATTAGCCCTTCTGTACTTGTTCTCTTGAGTCGCTAAGTTTTCCTATATCGTCAGCAAATACCATGCACTGAGGGACCCATTCTCCTACCCCCGTCAGCAGCGCTGCTCGTTCAAAGCCAGAATAAAAAGGTATGCACTTAATGCTGCTCTGATGTACCCCAACCTTCACTGGGAAGCCTCCAGCATTTATTAAAGAGTCCTTACCCTGGCTATGGAATCATCATGCATATTGGGCACTATCCAAATAAACCCCTCCTCTACCCCCGTTTTGCATAATGCCTCCCAAACTACCTGTTGTGGGACACTGTCATAGGCCTTCTCCTAGTCGATAAAGATGACATGGAGATCTTTCTTTGCTGGGATATACTTTTCTATCATCTGCCTTAGAATGAGAATGAAGATTTGTTCAATTGTGGACCTACCTGGCATGAACGTATACAGCACCTGTCCTGTTTAGTGGAGCCACTGCACAATGCTTCATGCACGTCAGGCTTTGTGAGAACTGATATGGGTTTATGGGCGATGTATTCATCTCTTTTAGTGCATGTATTCATATGCAGATTACATGATCTCTTGTATGTAGGTAAGTTACTTGAATAGTGCATCCAGCAAACTAATGGAGTCCACTCCCCTGCCACGAATTTCTGCACAGGCATATGAGATGCGCGCCTAGGGCCTCATTATTTTTTAAAACAAAAAATTTTAATTATTTAGGAGTACTCCCTAAATGAAATTGACAATTGAATAACGCCAGCAAGCGTAAAAACGTCCACATAGGATGCACAATGCCTTTGCTATCCGTCACTGTGTTGTCTCAGAGTATATCGTTAGTGACCCTATCTCTA
The DNA here is from genome assembly GCA_013389805.1 of Trigoniulus corallinus. Classification (NCBI taxonomy): domain Eukaryota; kingdom Metazoa; phylum Arthropoda; class Diplopoda; order Spirobolida; family Trigoniulidae; genus Trigoniulus; species Trigoniulus corallinus. The sequence continues at coordinate 16,702,795 of JAAFCE010001036.1, forward strand.
GCCTTGGCCAGTTTAAAAATTTCACTCTCCCCATCCTTGATCTCTAACTGATCATAGAGGGCCTCATACATCTGGTGTGTATTTTAGATAGGGATAGTGTATAGTGTATTTTAGACTCCTAGGGATAGTGTATTTTAGACTCCTGGTCTCCTATCTCAATCAACCTGCAGAATGGCTTTTGTGTGATGGTAGCCTCCACCTTGTCATTCCACAAGTATGTTGGCCTGTCTGGAATGAACCGCCTACTCTAGCCTGGCCTAGAATGGCTTTCCCACATTTTGAAATATTTCTGGCGACCCTGTCCCACATGGCATCCGACATAACTCCCTGTTGTACTTCCTTTTGAAAATCTGTTTTGGTGGGCAATTTCCACCACCTAATAACCTGCTCGCCTTTTCATGAATGTGCCTTGGCTGTCACTTTCACATGGATTTCTAACATAGGGTAAGTAACCTATGATGACATTCTTTTTGAAAATTTTTACTGGGGAGAGCCCAGCAATCACAACCCCCTGCCCTATGCTGCCCTCTGACATTAAAGCGGCGAGTTGCGTTGGACACACCAGTTCTCGTCTGATCACTGAAGTTAAGCTACGCAAGCCCAGTTTGTACTGACATGGGTGGTCGCTCGGGAAAGCTGGGTACTGCTAATACTCAATAATCGTCGCATTAGTGTAGTGTCTGTGCAGTATATGCATTAGAACTATGCAGTGGACGGGTCTCTAATGACCTTGTAGTTGACGGGACCTTAAACTCCAACAAACAAACAAACAACTCTGACATTAAGAAATCTATCTGCGACCTTCCTTGTGTGGCTGGAAAGTGATAAGGTGCTTGTCCCTCTTCCTAAACCACTTATTTGACAATGCAAGGTCATGTGCTCTTGCTGAATCAAGGATTGCCTGCCCTTCTATGTTGACTGTTCCATCACCTAATCCCATGGACATCCTTATACCCCTTCCTATCCTTGCCAGCATGATCGTTAAAGCCCCCACCAATAAATAAAGTCTACACTTCCTTAACTGAAAATTCAGTGAGTGCACCAACTCATCAAAATCCTTCCAGAAACCCACCATGGTTCGTCCAGACCAGCTTGAGGGGCATAGGCACTGATGAGGTGGAGCACTATTCCCTGGCAAACTACTGTAACAAACATTAACTTCCTATTTATTCTTTTAACTAAGGTAACCCCTTTCTGCAGTTCACTATTCAATGCTATACCCACGCATGTCAAACACGTGGGTAGGCGTTTTCTTATGATCACCTCCCAGAGGAGCCTACATCGAAAAGGACCAAATATGATGTTCCAGGTTGGCCATCACTTGGTCTGGGGGAAAGTCCCGTGTGCTTATTCCACTCTGGGTACACACGGGGGATCCATAAGGCCAACAAAGTTGTATAAAAATATAACAACGCCCTTATTACATAATTTAATTTAAGTAATGACTGATAAAATAGGTTTAACTTACTGATGGTAGGATGAGACATTTGACTGCTTCAACAAGGTATTTAACATCAAGTTTCTGTTCTTCAGTTCCATGTTGTGTCACATTGGAGACACTGTAAGGTACCTCCATTTTGCCACTTCCTTCACCTGACTGTGGGTGAACGTCGGTCACATCTTCAAATTTCTGGCTTTCACTTGTTTCTACTCCGGTATTACTCTCAAAGTTTGATTTTTGAATGTTATTCATCATTGACCGTTTTCGAAATGAACATAGCATGATGAAATAACACACTAAAGTTGCTTCAGACTAAACTACTTGTTTAATTAAATGTCAAGCTTCACAATATCGCCAGATTGTTGTACAGCTGAACAGATTTTTCCAAAGTGCATGTCAGAAAAGGAGATTGATTAATTGCAGTTGCATACAAAATCACCCAACATAATTATCCTTATTTTCTCTAGAAAGAAGTTGTCATTTTAATTAATTTACTGAAGACCTGAAAAGACAACCAATAATTATCATTTTGTGATGTTATCATTAAAAGTGTCAATGTAAGTCAGCATTGATTTCATAAGGTAAGTGCAACCAAAGTGCTTGTCAGGGATTACAAGACTAATAAGCAAAAACTAGGATCATTTTGACTTCTTTTCCAATTAAGGAAGTCTCTCTATGGAACAAAAAATTATTTCGTTATAATTATAATGTCTTATGACACATACAGTAGTTGCTAAGACATCGGAACATTGTAAGTAAAAGGCTGGTATTAGGAAAGGTAAGGAGACACAACCAGGAAAACATCACTTCATGGAACTCGTATATCGAAAAATACACAAATAAGATTCATGGTTGATAATAACATAGGATAAATGCGCTTAGGGATGAACTGAGTTCATGACAGGCTGATAAATGTCTACCTATGCTCCATTAACAAAGGGAGCGGCGAATTGCGCTGGACACACCAGTTCTCGTCTGATCACTGAAGTTAAGCAGCGCAACCCCAGCTAGTGCTGGCATGGGTGGCTGCTTGGGAAAACTGGGTACTGCTACCCAAAAATCGTCGCATTAGTCTAGTGCCTGTGCAGTCTCTGCATAAGAACCATGCTGTGGACGGGGCTCTTAATGACCTTGTAATTGAAGGGCCCTAAAACAACAACAATCCACTAACCAAAATATTGGAATTGTTAAATGTTCAAATTTTAATTCCTATTATTTTTGCAAGTGTTACAAAAAGTGATCCAAGAACACTATTTTGTAAAATTGTACTTTTCAAGTAAGTTAAAAACTGTGGGGATGTATGACACCACCATACAAATAGTGCAAGATACGATAATATTGGTTTTCAGATTGTGGGCCGGATAATTGGGGCTGTCGGGCCGCATCCAGGCTGGAGGTTGCAGGCTACCGACCTCTGCAAAAAGGTTAACTCCCGAGCTAGATTGATAGAATCTTTTGCGCTACAGGCTGCAGGTTCGACACTAACTGAAGCAGATGACTTCGTTCGGGTAAGAGAGAGTCCAATATATCGCCCTTGTGTCCATTCACAGGTACCCAACCCTGCCATAGGCGGGGGCATGGTTAGCATTTGCTTTGCTTATAGTATTAGGTCGACAGTTTATAATCTGCATGTATAGTTTACCTCCAGGGACCTGAGGGTGACACCGCACACTTCGAGCTGCCCTCTCATCCGAAAGGGAGCGGCGAGTTGCATTGGACACACCAGTTCTCGTCTGATCACTGAAGTTAAGCAATGCAAGCCCAGTTAGTACTGACATGGGTGGTCGCTCGGGAAAGCTGGGTACTGCTAATACCCAATAATCGTCGCATTAGTGTAGTGTCTGTGCAGACTATGCACTAGAACTATGCAGTGGACGGGTCTCTAATGACCTTGTAGTTGACGAGACCTTAAACACCAACAAACCAACAAACCAAAAGGAACGCAACCCCAGTTAGTACTAACAAGGGTGGCCGCTTGGGAAAACTAGGTACCGCTAGTATCCAAATATCGTCGCATTACTGTAGTGTCTGTGCAGTCTCTGCATCAGAACTACACAGTGGACGGGGCTCTAATGACCTTGTAGTTGAAGGGCCCTAAAATACCAACAAACAGCAACAACAACTCATCCGAAAGAAGACATGTTGCTCGGCCAGGGTCGAATCTGCAACTATAAACTCAAGAAATCCAGCATGCAGTAAAATAATGTGTACGTTTCGATTGGTATAATTTGTAAGTGTAGGCCCTCATCCAGTGACCGACATAATTAATCAAACAAATCAATTCTATAATCACATTCCACATTATTACTCCCAATTGACTGTACGAGTATCATCTAATTATTGACGACGTGAAGTTCATGAAATTCTTTGAGATTTCCCTAAAAGGGAAATGACAGGAGAGGATTTCACGGCAGCTCCTCTTCCTGTGATTACAATTCAACGAGTCATTTAGCATTGTGGGAACACAAGTTGAATTAAAAGACTGCCATCATTGCAAATGCAAATGATTGCAGCAATAAAGAGTAACTACTTTAACTGCAGTCTCTTACTTGAAGTTGCTGGTAAATAAGTACTAACCATGAAAAACGAAATTCAGGATATAAACTTATTTCCATAATAAGTGACATGAATAAGTTGGAAATTTCTTCCCAATGGGAATCAAATAAAAAATTGGGAAATTTCTTTAGTAGAATATATGCCATACATCAGAATGTTGGGCACTAAGGAAGAGCCCCGTCTATAGAATGCAAGTGGCCAATGCAAGTGGCCGAGATGCGAGTGCTGCGGTAGATGAGTGGCGTGTCGAGAGCTGATAGAAGTAGGAATGCTTATATTAGAGGTTGCCTGGGGGTGGTGGACATCGCAGAAAACATGAGGGAGAATAGGCTGAGGTGGTATGGACATGTCATGAGAAGAGGAGAGGAGGAGCTTGTTAGGTCGTTGCCAGGAATGCAGATAATCGGTAGCACGCGGGGCAGGGGGAGAGCGAAGCAGACGTGGGAACAGGTTGTCCGTAGGGACATGGCAGTGTGTGGGGTGGAAGGGGACCTGTTGGGATACAGACGGGAGTGGAGGGCTAGAACCCGCAGACCCGACCCTGCCACAGGCGAGATAAGGGTATGATGATGATGCAATAGATGCCATACGTAATTGTCATTGACTAAATCATCACATCAACGATGTTAAATTTGAATGACCACCTCGGTCCAGTATCGAACCTAGAACGACTGACGCCGTTACCAAGCATGTTACCTATTGCGCTCTGCGGAGTCCTGCCGACCTAAGCTGCAATCCCTCTATTCGTTGGGCACTCCAGAGGAATAATTCCTGAACCTGAGAATTTGGCTTGATATATCCCTTGCGCAGTAGGCAGGAATCTTTTACGTACGAATGACATCGTACACCACACGGTGCCATAGCTTTGCTTCCCATCCGACCAGATCTGCGGCATAACGAAGAGGGGTGTCAGTTGTTGCAAGGAATCGCCAAGTTGCATTGGGCACACCAGTTCTCTTGAGATCACTGAAGTTAAGAAGCGCAAGCCCACGTTAGTACCAACATGGGAGGTTGCGAAAGAACGTCGGGTGCTGCAAGTGTCCCCTCTCTTATGTCCATTACCTACCTCCTCATCTCCCGCGAGCAGCCTCCTAAGGGTCGTCCTGTCATGGCTGCTTGGCTAACTCCCCAACCCATTAAATGAATCCAGAATTCACGCTTTGATTAAAATCATCGCCGCGGCTTCTTCGCTATAGCGAAATTACCATCGTGGCAAAAAAGGTCAACAACAGACTCCCTAATTAAGCCAAAAATGTGGAGTGCCACGCCACTGCATCCGACGCGACGGATGGCGCACGCGGGTCAGTCTCACGCCTGAAGCCTAAATTCATCTAAATTCAGTATAGAACTAGAACCAGTAACGCAGTAATCGAGTACGTTATCCTCTGCACCACAGAGGCGTGCTCAATTTCTCTTCTAGTTAATTGCAAATTAATTCTAGCTCTTCGTGTATAAAAAGTTTTCATTACTGCATTGACATCATCATTAACAGTAATTAATTAAACATTAATTATTTCAATCTGCTGCTGAGTTATGAGCGTTTTGCACTTAATCTTATTAGTAGCCAATATTTTATGTACTTGATTCTTTGGATTATTGAATAATAAATGGGGTGAGAAAATTATAACCCTATGCTGGCCAGGATCATCCCTCATCATTTTCCCACCAGTGGTAGGGTGACGTATCCTTTGGTCCCATTTGTCTAGGAAACAACAGTGAACTGTACAATAAAAGCTTTACGTACCCGGCTGTCGACGCGCCACAACCCTTGCTAAATGACCTTATCATCTTATATCTCACGGAAGGCCTGCATGGAGCAGGGACAGATCCAGAGGGGGAGCAATGCAGCAATTGCTCCCCCTTAAGTGCCTCAATGGGGCGCATATTTCAACTGATGCATGATTCAACTTTTCAATCTATAGTTCGTCAAACTTCATAATCCATTCCTTCTAACATTTTCTTCAACTATCTTACTCTATTTTCCAGTTCAAATTTTTTTAATTCTCCCCAAAGGAGGGAGGGGTTAAACTATACCTTTTCACGCGGTCTAACGACGTTCACTTGTACCCACCCTTCTCTGCAAGCCACCCAGGTTTGTTCTGACAATAACGTACTCGCAAGTCAACCTCGCAACCACTGACCCACCAAGAAAGACCAATGGATAAAAGTAACTTAAAATGGCCCAGTTGCAAAACAAAGTGCTGAAACAGCATGGACCCAATATTTCTAGCATGGAAATTGTATTGATATGCCTCTGGTGGTGATACCATTACAAAACAACTGAATTTAAGAAGCTAGTGCTTTTATTTAATCTTATCATCTTTTATTAATTATTTAATGACGACCCATTGGTCCTTTAGACAACAATGGCCACACCGGAACCCGGGTAGCCTTGGTGGGCCAACGCTATCCTGGCTAAATCCAAATTTAAAAAAAAACCATCATACAGTATATCGAACTTTTGCAACGTGCCGTGAAAGTGAACATCTTGTGATTTCTGTAGAAGAGCATCTCTGAAACTTTTACAGCGGCGGTAAACCGCACTTTCAGGACATGATCTATGAGACTACGACAAATAACGCCTTTAGCATATTTGAGTAACCGGTACACTAATCATTAACTTTAATTTCGATACAACGAAGTACAGTATTTACAATGGGTTTGATAAGAGAAAACACCATACTTGCAATCACCATACTGAAGTCCCACCCCCCCGCTTCAATTCAATCAAGCCGATCTCATAACTGTGGGGTGCTTAAACAAGGGCTTGTGGATAAATTCCAAAGGGGCAACGAACTTGGATCAAATAAATGTGAGATAAAAGTAGTTTAAAAATTTAGGTATTCAAAGTTCATCCTGAATACAGTATACTGTACAGTATTCAAAAATACATATGGATTTTGATATAATTTTGCTAATTTGTAGCTCAGGGGTATCATGCAATTTGTAAAATAAGGTATAAAAATGATTCCCAAATGTTGATTGAAGTAGAACATTTAGTTATGTGGATTGCGTCATATAATTAAGTTTTCAAATATAAAAGTAAGTAAATTATTTGCACCAATTCATTAGTGCTGCATTTTGTTTGAAATGACTTTTAATACTCTACAGTACAATTAATGTTAAAGTGGGGAAAAATAAAACTCTACACCATAATGGCGTACCGAGAGTCATCTGTGCCCGGAGACGACCGAAATCTGCACCATTTACATGCCAGTTTACATGCTATGTCTTAACGTACATTTTGTTGTAAATGACAAATTGTATCAGTGAAGAGGGAGCACCCAGAGCAGGGATAGACTGAACCAGACGTGGGAGCAGGTAGGGGTATGCCAGTGTGTGGGGTGGATGGGCACCTGGTGGGAGATAGATGGGAGAGGAGAGCTAGAACCCACAGACCCGACCCTGCCACAGGCGGGATAAGGGTATGATGATGATGGATATCAACATTTTATAATATGAATTGCTTTTTACAATGTTACTAAAATTTAGTGTTTATTTTCATGTACATAATAAAAGCATTTCTGGAAATATCAAAAATATTATGGGAGTTTGAACTTCTTTTGTTCACTGTAGGTGTTTTATTAAAAACAGCTGAGATTAAAGCCTCACTATTCAATCGTGCTTCGTGATTTTTACTGCACGTAACCTCAACCTGCGCTAACAACCAGCGAGCAAGAACTAAATATTCATTCCGGTAAACTTACCAGTGTGGGCTAAAAGCTCTGACAAGTATGAACCTGCTTTATCTATGTGCAGGTCTCATCCGCCATCATTCAAACATTTTTGGCGCTGGTCAGCACTGGTCAGCGCCAGGTATCTGAAAGCAGGAAACCTGCTTTCTTTATGTTTTTACCCATACACCCTATCAACAGCCGTACCCCCTTCAGAAAATCCTGGCTACACCAGTAGCGCCATGTGCCATGCTTGAATTAAAACTTTTATTATGTGATTGAAAACGGAGTAAAAGATGTTGCATGTAAACGCCCAATAAAACGTAAGCCTACATTTTATTTTCCATCTTGTATGACCAACAAAACGTACGTTAAGTCACAACATGTAAACCGGCCTTTAGGTCCAGTGCACACATCCGATTTTTGCTCATGGGGGTGCCACAGGGACACCACAGCAACGCGGCAGCAATCCAATACACACATGCAGTGCAATGCGCCAGTACACATTTGGCAACTGTTACAGAAGGTGTGCCCTTTTTTCCTAAGAAACTGCACTTACGATATCAACGGAGTGTGCAGCACTCAATAGGCCAAGAGGTGTGGTGCCATTACAGTTCGGTAGGGATCTGTGGGCATTTTCAGACGAAACTCCAATATGCGGCGCCAGAGGTTTGTGTGCACTCCCCCATCGCAACTAATGCACCCCATGCCGTAATTATGATGCGCCCCTGTCTCCTGCGCCCGGCGACATCTGCCCCTCCCCCAGTTGCCCCACTGCTACACCACCACAGAGGCAGGTGATTTTGAACCTGTATAAAGAAATAATGTTGCTGAAATATCCAGAATTACTGTTTATTGTCATGGCAAAATTAATAATGCTATTAAGCATTGTAATATGCACGAAATACTCAGGACTTTACCAAAAAATAAACCATGAAAAACCAGTATTCGTGATGGTCAGGTTGATCAAGACTGATCCGTTTTTAACTTCATGTGAGACAGGGCTTCAAACCGCTATTTTTTTCGCTCCGGTTTTGGTTCACTTCAAATATAAGTTATCTCGCTTCAGTTTTGGTAAAAAAAATAACGGGTTATAATAAAAGTTATAATATTATATAATTGCTTCATCATCATCATCATCATACCCTTATCCCACCTGTGGCAGGATCGAGTCTGAGGGTTCCAGCGGTACACTCTTGCATATCTCCCACCAGGTCCCCGTCCATTCTACACACTACCATATCCTTATGGACAATTTGCTCCCATGTCTGCTTTGGTCTCTCCCTGCCCCAGGTGCTTCCAATCACTTGCATTCCCATAATGGACATAATGGGGGAGCGGTGAATTGCGGTGGCCGCTTGGGAAAACTGTGTACTGCTAATACCCAAAAATCGTTGCATTAGTGTAGTGTCTGTGCAGTTTCTGCATAAGAACTATGCTGTGGACGGGGCTCTAATGACCTTTGTAGTTGAAGGGCCATAAAACACCAACAAACAACAACAACAATGGACCTAATGAGTTCCTACTCCTCTCTTTGAATTGTGTCCGTACCATTTCAATCTTCTCGCCCTCATTCTTTCCATGATGTCCCCCACCCCCAAGCTACCTCTAATATACTCATTCCTAATTCTATCAGCTCTTGACACCTCACTCATGTACCACAGCATTCACATCTTAATTACTTGCATTCTATTTACGCTAAGCTATAATACTAGTGCCCCTACAATAGTGTACTAGCAATGGTGGGCTTTCCTTTAAGGAAACCCTCCACTTGATCCTATGGGAAGGCTATTCCATTGCCGAATTTTCCTAAGTTATAATAGGGTCCCAATAAATTTGAAATGGAAGTTTTACAGGGCAGCGGTTTGGCCAGCTATGTTATATGGATCAGAGTGTTGGGCAGTGAGGAAGAATTTCCATCTCAAGAATATTTGCAAAAATACACTAAAAAACTGTCAAACATAGTGGGGTCATCTGTAATGGTGTGGGGATGTTTCAGCGTTGGTCCAATAGTCCAAATGAAAGGCAAAATGACTGGCGAAATTTATAAAAAGATATTAAGTAATAATATCAATGGAGATTACACAGAAAATTTACCACTTTTATGGACATCCCAGCATTGGAATGATCCAAAATACTGTTCCAGAGTTGATAGAGCTTGGTTAGAAGCCCAAAAAAATTAAGGTTTTGCAATGGCCTGCATGAAACCCAGATTTCAATCCCATAGAAAATCTTTGGGGAATTATTAAAATGGCTGTAGCCACCAAAAGGAAGGTTACACCAACTCAGTGTGCAGCTGTTGTAAGGACAATGAAGGCTAGACTCAGAGAAATTATTAAATAAAATGGATATCTGACAAAGTACTAATGTTGGTAAATGGTAATAATTGCAAACAAGTTCAAATTTATGATTAATAATAAAGTTCCTTTTCTGTGACTTCATTATATGTCCAACATTAGAAATGACAAGGCCACATTTATTTTCATTTCTTTGTAAATTTATTTTAAGATTGCAGTAATCTATTGCAGTTTACGGTTGGCTCTCTTTTTATGCGGGTTCTTTTCATGCGATTTCCAAGTTACGCGGTTTGCATTTTGTTAAAAAAATTTCGCCAAATATGCATACTGTATGTTTGTTCAGGAAGTATAGTCAGTCTAAGGCGCATGACACTGATAAAATCCGCCGACCATTACATTAGCCAGTCAAAGACGTTTTAGTCTGTCAGAAATTAGCATACATAATAGAGGGTTCCGCACTTGTACATGACATTTAACAATCATACCATTATCATCATACCCTTATCCCGACTGTGGCAGGGTCGGGTCTGCAGTTCCACTGAACATGCTCTAAAATTAAAACTTATTTTGGAGGTGATTTGAACATTTTTTTAACCATGATGATATAGAAGAACTGCTGGCGGAGGATGTCTTAAATGACGATGATATTATAAAACTAACTTTAGGTGCAGGCTGGTGTCAAAGTGTCCCCGGACACATTGAAGTAATTTAACACATACCTCAAAGCGTACGCTTTCACGTCAGTGTCTCCGCCGTTTTCCATTACCCGGGGTAAGTTATTTTGATAGCAATTTCGCGTTGATTCACGTTACACATGTGCTCTGCAGGGCATATGTGCTCTGCAGAAAAGAGACAAATTCGGGCATCTGCATTCGGACTTTGAGGTACTCAAAAATTGTCTCAAAGTGTCCCGCCGGACACTTTGACGTGCGACACCGGCATCCCCCCACAGACAACCCAGCCAATATCCCTGCGTGTTCCAGACGCCTGACTGGAGTGTTCCCAATCAGACAATGTTCAGGGAACCTGCAGACCCGATCCTGCCGCAAGTGGGATACGGGTATGACGATGATGATAATGATGGTCAAAACAAAAGTCTGCAGAGAGTGAGAAAAAAAATATGTTTGTGAAAATGTATCCTCTATATCAAAGAGATCTATTGCAAAGACAGTTATTTCTGATGATGAAAGTGATTTACAAACAGTTGGCAGATGGTGTATACCCTTCCCAGATAGACAATTGAATTGAAATACAATTTTATTTAAGGTTCACATAAATCTTTTTCAGCTTCCCAAAGAAATTTATTAAGAAACCTATTTTCTTTAACATCAAAAAACTTTTTTTATGCGGTTGTACATTTAATTTTAATTCGTTAATTCGGAGTTATGCGAATTTTAAAAATTATTGAACGTATCCCTCATTTTTCCATAGACTTATAGTCTCATTTTATGCGATTTTCTGAGGAACGCATCCCCCGCATAAAAAGAGACCTGACTGTATTTAGTATTCATTGCTTAATTATATTATTAAATAATCAAATAAATGCGAAGACACTTTATGATTGTGTAGTGACATAATTACATGACCATGACTGTACATTTTCCGAACCTGATGATCCTAAATCCTGGTCATCATTCTTAATCATTTTCCCTCCTAAGCTAGGGGGCGCCCATTTGTCCTGTCTGAACTTGTGGCACGCAAGCGATCCAATAGAAGGTATATTCACACAGCCGGCTGCCGATCTAACGCTGCCCTCCCTTACGCATATTAACTTCTGTCATTTTCCTTCCTGGTAGCAATTTCGATCACAGATGACGAAGGGTTAAATTATGGGAATGCAGGTGGTCGGACGCACCCGGGGTAGGGGAAGACCAAAGCAGACGTGAGAGCGGGTTATGTGTAAGGATATGGTAGTGTGTGGGGTGGACAGGGACCTGGTGGAAGATAGGCAGGAGTGGAGAGCGAGAAACCCGACCCTGACTCAGGTGGGATAAGGATATGGTGATGATGACAGAGGGCGAGCTCCTGCACTTGGGAACATTAGCTACACGTACATTTTGCACCACGAAGAACTGGTTCTTTTAAGGGCAGGTAACATCGTACACGCGAAACGTGCTCACAACTTGACTTCCTATCCTACTGAAGGTAAACTGAGTGCATATCTGGTTCTCTTGTCCGAAAGAAGTCATCCGCCTCAGCCAGCACCTAACGTGGACGTGCGAATCAAGCAACGACCTATGCACCATCGAGGCTAGCTTGACAACGGTCTGTTCTCGTGTGCAGGTGAAGTTTGGGGTGGTCCAGCCGACGATTGTGTCGTTTACACTAACAAACCGGCACAACATCCCTTTGTTAAACTCTACTATATTTGCTTATATCATAAGCAGTCGCCTGAGCTGAGTCCTACGATTTTCATTTTCTTTTGTCCCCGGAACATATATTGTACCTCCCCAAGCCAGCTACTAGGCAAGAACTACCCTGCCAGCCTGTCAGCTTCCATATGCTGGACAAGTGTACATCGCCAATATTTTTTTTTGTTGAGGTGTTGCCTATTGTCCGAAACGCCACTTGGGCCATGAAAAACTCAACTCGTATTACTGTAAGCTCTGTAGCTCTACATTCGCTAGCGTCATGGAGCATTAGAAACTTTTTAAGCAATTTAAAAACGCGCATCTTCATGTAAGCTTCTCAAAAACTGGAATTGACACTTGTTTGAAACGAACATTACTCGTCAAATGTAAACCTATATATAAATGACAAATGTTTTTAAAAGAAAGTTTATTTAAAAACAAACTATTAAACATGTGTCATAATGCATTGACTGTTAGCAACAACACATTAGTCGGGATTATCAGACTTCAGTAGCGGATTTGCGAATTCTGCCTAAAGTGAGACCTACGTTTATTTTAAAATTATTTCTCTATACATATTGCATTTAAAGTTTCCCTCAATTTACATCAGTTATACCAGTATATACATAAAAAATATTTACCGTCTATGTACTGTAAACAGAAGGCTTCCTTTCTTTTGAACGCCTGTACCTATATGGCGCTATAGGACAGTCACCACAAATGGCAAGAAGCTGAAATCCACAATCCACTGCTGGATTCTAACGATTCCAATGCACGATTAATATAAATATGGACTACGATGATGGCGCTAAGAATTGCTTCGGTGACCTAATAATACCAGCATTAGCAACGAAATTACAACTGAATAAGCCACTCTGATTGGCGTCTGACAAGTAGTTCGAGTAGTTTCCTACTCCTTGGTTAACCGCTAGCGGTACAGATTCCGTTGGAATATGGAAGAATCTATTTTAGGTTGATGTGGATTGTCGTTCTGAAATTCTAGCTCCTTCCGTACAAAGAGAAATGACTCGAACGAGTCACTTCTGCACATGAAACTATCAAAAGAGAATTTTTGGCACTGAAGGCACTACCATATTTTATCAATGGCAACTACTGTATGTAAAACTAACCTGACTAAATGAAGAAGTGGTTTTTCAGCCATCAGTCACAATTTAATTAGGAGTTCGCCTTTGGTAACTTTACTACGTCGCCATTTGTCGAAACAGCCAATTGGGTCGGGTACCAATGAATTCGATAGAATAAAGCAGGAAGAAAGTGTGAGAATAATAGAGTAAAACCGGGCAGTAAAATGACATACGCAGAACAGAAAGGTAACGCGAGAGTGACAAATTGACAGGATAGAGATATAATAATTAAAGGAGAAGAGACTTGGGAAAATTGTTGAACTATTATGTGACATGGCTCACTGCAGACATTTACTTTAGCTACCTCAAACGGCACCGGGCCTCATCTACGGCTGAGCATTTGTCAGGAGCGCCGCGATCGAAAGGTGCAAAAGTTAGTCAAACAGCAAAATTACCATATTGGTACCACCGTATTATCTCAAGTATAATACGCACCCCAAATTTCAAGATGTAAGTTAACGTAAGAATCTTAATTCCTATGTACAGTATAATATGCAGGTTAAATTTACCAGTTGGCTTAGCATTATTGTTAACATATATGAAGTCCTAAAAGAACTTCTAATGAACTTCTGCTATTGAACTCTACATAATCAGGTGATTGGAAACATAAATAGGTTTACATACATTATTTTGAAAGTATCAGGTGACTAATTTCTTTATGCATGCTTAGTGTTCCTCTGAAAATGGCTGAGATTTTTATTCCTATGTACAGTATAATACGCACCCAGACTTTGCACCAAATTTTTTGGGAAAAACCTGCGTATTATACATGAGATAATATGGTACTTCATACAGTAGACCCTGTCTATCAAAACAATAATATACAGTACCATATGCAGGCGCGGATCCAAGGGGGGGTTTTGGGGGTTGCAACCCCCCCCCCCCTAATTTTGGGGTCGACATTGACACTGACAAATGAAAATTGCGTTTCCAATCTCTGCCTATGGCTCAACCCCCCCCCCCGACGAAAATCCTGGATCCGCCACTGCATAGGGAGCGGCGAGTTGCATTGGACACACCAGTTCTCGTCTGATCACTGAAGTTAAGCAACGCAAGCACAGTTAGTACTGATATGGGTGGTCGCTCGGGAAAGCTGTGTACTGCTAATACCCAATAATCGTCGCATTAGTGTAGTGTCTGTGCAGTATATGCATTAGAACTATACAGTGGACGGGTCTCTAATGACCTCGTAGTTGACAGGACCTTAAACTCCAACAAACAACAACAACAGCCACTGCATATGGCTAGTAATGTTTAACTTTAGTAGTTAATTTTGCAGCAAAATATTTGGTGTTTAATACAATACATATTCCTTATAACGTTTTAAAATGTTAGTAAAACTGAGCAAACGAAATATTGTTTCTTACCCAGGCATCAAACTCACAAAAAGAGCCTGTCAGATGGCATATGACTTTTTGCCTGTTATGTTAACTGAAACGGTCATTAGAGCCCCATCCACTGCATAATTGCAATACAGAGTCTGCATAGACACTACACTTTAATGACGATTTTTTGAGTATTTGCAGTACCCGGTGTTCCCAAGAACTCCCCCACTCTAGTACTAGCTGAGGTGGCATTCCTTAACTTCAGTGATCAGATAAAGAATTGGTGTGTCCAACTCATTGCAGCAGCTCACATAATGAGCTACACATTCCAGCTGATTATCACAGAATATGATCTGGAAAATTGAAATGCAATGCAGTAAAATCTGTCTAAATTGAGCACCTGCCGTTCCATTCACAGTGGTCAATGTAGCCAGTTGTTCATTGTATCAAGGCGAGGTAGTAGGATGAAATAGTGTCAGCTTCTACAGATTCCCCACATACGTTAATATGAAAAGTGAATACTGTCTTTTCCTAAATCATTCAAACCATGCATTGCTAGCCTTGAAGTTTTCAATTCTCAAAGAGGTAGCAACACTCAGTGATGGATCCAGCGGCAGGTAAGGGGGAACACTTCAAATAATCATAATCCCTAAGTATAAATCTATCTAGCAACTACATTAGGTCCTCTACTGCCCCTTAGACAATATCCTATTTTCAGTAGTTTAGCCAATTGCAGAATGGATAGTAGTTGGACCGGCAGTATAGAAATGGAGATAGCAATGCAAAATGTTGAATCATGCATCAGTTGAAATATGCTCCCCATTGAGGCACTGAAGGGGAGCCATTGCTTCCCCCCCTCAATCCACCCTTGCCAACACTGAGGGCTTTTTCCTGCAGCATTGATCCTGATATACAGCAGGAATCTTTTTCTGTTGAAAGTACAAAAAGAAACTAAAGACAGAAGCATTCACTTCATCATTAGCACCACTTTTTATCCAGCCATATTTTTACATTTAGTATCATTATTTATCCATGTTTTTATATGAGCAATGGCTCCACATAAAATTCAGTGGCTAACTTTCTTTGCAATACACCATTGTCTACACCAGTGGTGGCGAACCTGTGACCCACTGTGCAATTTTAAGCGACCCGAACGTGATTCATATCTAGTTTATCATCTTATAGCGAGTGGGGTGGACGGGGACCTGGCGGGCTGGAACCCACAGGCAGGATAGGGGTATTATGATGATGTTCTCTATTTGCTACTTTAATAAACTAATTAATTCATTATTAATATTTTTTTATTCATAAAATTAAATAGTGCTTGCACCTGACCCATGGACAACGACTAGAGTTTACACCATCACTTACAAATTTCTTTTGCTCCAAATTTAACTCTGTGTACTTTCGTTCAGCCATGGGAAAGTGTTTGAATGAAATCAAATCAAATGATTTCAGTAGGTAATTAAATAATTGATAACAACGGGAATTCATCTTTATTTGGAGTCGTAAAGGGATAAATCAAGGCCCAAATCTTTCAATGTCTGTTGCAAAAAGTTTTTCCTTGTTTTATTCGTTTTAGGGTCAAATTACAGTGCTGTACCATTCATTTTAAAAGTTTTCCTAGTTTATTTCAAAACGAATTCAAAAATTTAGATATTCTAACACTTTTTGCATAATACAAATAGGCGTTTATGTTCAAAATATGGAGGTTAACTGCTGTTCTGGGACTGGTTTAGAGTGGTCAATGTACAAAGTATTGCATAATGTCGTCTCTATGGGAATGTTTGGTTCCACAGAAATACGTTAATGTAGAGAGGTGGTCATATTATCACAAGGTGCTTAATCTGACAGGTTTTACTGTATATGAAAAAGTCATCCCCATTCAGGCGACCTAGTTAATTAGGACTTCTCATCTAATGAATCTTCTTCTACAATGCTTTTGTCTCTGTCTCTGTCTCTCTCTCTCTCTCTCTCTCTCTCTCTCTCTCTCGCTGTCTCTGTCTCTCTCTTACTTTCTCTCCCTCTCCCCCTATCTCTCACTTTCTCTCTTATTGCCTAACACTCTTACTGGTATTACATAGCAGGTCTAATCACTACCCTGTAACATCCCCAGATAACCCAGCCAATATTCCTGCAGGTTCCAGACGCCTGGCTAGGGTACCCCCAGTCAGAGCAGGTTCAGTGGACCCGCAGACCCGACCCTGCCACAGGCGGGATAAAGGGATGATGATTATTAGTTAGAACGGTATCATGCCACTACCAGTATAGGTTTTTAGAGAATCATGTTACGCATTTGTTAAAAAGCAATCACTGTAGTGGAATTCCATTAATTTACAATTTTACCACAATGTAATTAAATATCTTCTGCATGTATTACATACTGTATGCTGAATTTCTTTCATTTCATATCAATTTTCAGAAGTTATTTATTGTGGAAGCAATTGTGGTCGTTATGTTATTAGAGAAGAATAATTGCCTTCTAAATATGTATCATACTTATCTTAAACATCTCTCTCTCTCTGATGTATGAATTTTGCACACTATACGAGTAAGGACTGTAACTTGTAGATCTTGCGTCAGAGTTTGTATAGAATGCTGATTAAATTAAAAATTTTATCATATGTCTGTTAAAATTATAGCTATTAATATCACTTTGTTGTAATAATTTTGCTAAACATGAAATTACTCTTAATAACATGGGCGTCCCCAGAAATTTTACAGGAGGAAGAAAAGTGGGCAAATGAACCGAACAACCCATAATATCATTTTAAGACATGCATATTTATAAGCCACAAAAACAGACCTAATGAGGAAAATGTAGTCTGTACGTCTTAGTTCTCACCCCTGTTCTATCCTATATGCTCTTGATATTTTACATTCATATTATGGGTCTAATTCTCCCTCCCCTTTTTCAAAACATATCAGGCGTCACCCACATCACCACAGTGTAAAAGTCACTAATAACTACTAACCCTATTCCCACCTGTGGGAAGGTAGGGTACTCCACGGGGTGGAAAAAGCATTCACTTGGCAAAAATGGCAAAACTAATTAGTGATAACAGGTACATGGGGACGACCTTCTGGGGGTTGTCCCTGATGGAGCTTGGGAGCTCAGGACTGACTCCCAGTCTGTATCACAGTTTGTAGTATCTCTCACAGTGCTACAACAGCTATCACACCATGGTTCATCCTCACCCTACAGTAAGTGGGAATGGGTGAGGAAGGTGTGGCCGATTCACAATGGCCAAGAACAACGTCCTCCATAAGTGCGTCCACTGCATTTGGGCGTCCCCCACCCCACCTATTAATAACAGATCACAGGTGCTTTAACTCCCTTTCACTCCAAAAGTTCGTTTCCTTAGGGTTCCAATTGAAAGCTAAGTACTATGAGTATTTGGCGATGGAACACAGATTATCAAAATTTCCCTTGTCCTTACTGCTGGGAACTGACAGCTAATGTACCAAGGTCATTGATTACAGCTATTATCAGGCAGCCCTTCTTACTTCAAGAGTATAGTAATTAATGCATGCTGTCAGATGTACTTGTTTTTGCCAGCTATTCCCTTCTATCTCCATAAACCTAAAAAGGAAACGGAAGACAAACATAAAATGAACCTGGTCACATTATTTTATAACAAAGTGTTTTATCAGTGCCCAAACCAGTTTCGTAAGTTGCTGTAGTACAGGGGTCTCAAACTGGCGGCCCTTGAAGCCTAGAGTTGGGACCCTCACATAAACATATGCGGTCTGCTACTCAGAGGCATAACGAGAGTGAGACAGTTGCCCCGGGTGCAGTTGGAAGGGGGCAGCATGTGCCATATGTCGTGGATTAAAACTACTATTAGATACCATTTCGGCAAATGTCATGACAAACTCGACACCGTCTGACCAGGCCTCTTGGTACTTTTAAAAAACAAATTACTAAAAAAGTCAACACTGCATGGCCCTCATGACAACGGGGTATCCCCAGTTTCACATGCCTGCTTTAGTAGATGTTGTTTATACCAATATTACCTGCGTTTGGTCAGACCAAAATGGAAAATGTTGGCGTGCTCCAATCGGTATTAGCAGATGATGTAATACACCTCATTTCTCAAGGTAATCAAGTTTCTTGAAGAAACTTATAGGTCAGTGATGGGGAACCTTTTCTGAAGACGGGTCACAATGACACGAAAAAAATAATAAAAAGTTGCTCTCGGGTCAGGTGCAAGCAATATTTAATAGCAGCAAATAGAGACCATCATCATAATACCCTTATCCCGCCTGTGGCAGCACAGGCGGCTCATGGGGCAGGCGAACCTAGAAGGCTGCCTAGGGCGGCAAATTTCAAAGTGGCAGCTAACTTCAGAGGGAGTTCTTTGCCATGCAGTCTATTTGTCATTTAAAATGTTCATAGTCCTGGGGATCCCAAACTTCTCTGATTGGTGGGGTCTTTTCTAAATGTTGGCTTTCTGGAGGCGCCTTGTTGCACATTTATAGCAATGCGTTGGCACTGAAATGCTAACAGCGTGAGGGACACTCGGACAATTTAGAACTGCATTAAATTTGATGGGGGCAGCGATGGACCCACTTGCCTAGGGCGCCTAAAACTCACTAGGCGGGCTTGTGTGGCAGGGTCGGGTCTGCGTACGGACAACCTGCTATCACGTCTGTTGTTTATGAACACGATAAACTAGATATGATTCACGTTCAGGTCACTTAAAATTGCACGGTGGGTCACAGGTTCGCCACCACTGTTACAGGTTTTGCTTTAATTTTACTTCAATGCAAAAACAGATTTTTCTACTTTAGTGAGTTCGTTTTTTAGTTTAGCTAGGTGAATTCGTCTAATCAAAGCGTTTTAGCGATCCCTTTTGGTCAGTTCTTAAGGTCGAACCAAACATGACATCCTGGTCAAACCACAATCGACCAGGTCAATCGCCAAAACGTGCCGATACACATACGCACGCGAAAACGGCATTAAAAATATTGTACTGACAAATCAGCACCATTGTCGGTAAGCAAGAGCGCACTAGTATTTCTTTTTTCTTCATTCTGATTATTTACGTCGCGTCGTCGTATCTGCCATCCTGGAATGAAACTTGTTCGTCCATGTACTTTCGTGAATTCGTTTTAGTTTTTAGATTAATAATTCAATTGTCATTTAGCCGTATGATACGTGAGTTATTTTTGATTGTGCAAGGAGAGATTTGTTGATCAAAAGACACTGGTAAGTGCCGTATAAGAATTTTTATATATCCTAAATGTGATCGACTTTACTGGCTTCTCAAGAGTAGCCATGATAACGTTTATGTACAGTATACAATCATTTATTTTTATTACAATTATTAGGTGTTGTTATTATTCTTTCAATTATTGAACTACATTTTCAAACGTTTAGATACAGAATTTTGAAAGACTCATTGTTGTGAACCAGGATGTGTCAGTCGTCGTCAACTGTAAGTTTAATATGGCGGTGCTATCTATGAAACGTTAAGCGTCGTTTACACTTACCATTTGTTGTATTAGTGCCACCTGAAAGACCCTTGAAAAATCGTTAAACTGGCAAGGAGGGAAACGTGAACTGCAATGGCAATCAGCATAGTTATCAAACCCTTTTCCACCTTGTGGCAGGGTCGGGTCACCCGAGTCCACGCTCTCAACTCCTAGTTCTGTTCTTCTCCAGATCCCTATTCGAAACAAACACAGCTTTCCCCTATGTAATCAATTCCCAAGTTTAAAGTTTTGCTACCTATGATCTTTCATCCCACTCCTAAGTTACCCCGAATTTACTCATTTCAGACTTGACTAGTTTTCACCACATACATGCGACAAGATATGCATTTCTACCGGCATTCCACTGATTCTACACATTGACCGAGCGGCGAATTGCGTTGGACACACCAGTTCTCGTCTGATTACTGAAGTTAATCAGCGCAACCCCAGCTAGTACTGACATGGGTGGCTGCTTGGGGAAACTGGGTACTGCTAATACCCAAAAATCGTCGCATTAGTGTAGTGTCTGTGCAGTCTCTGCATAAGAACTATGCTGTGGACGGGGCTCTAATGACCTTTGTAGTTGAAGGGCCCTAAAACACCAACAAACAAACAACAAAATACACATTGACCAAGTGTAATCTTTATTCTCTCTCATCTTCAAATTCCTTACAGATTCTTTTCACCGATGTGGGTTTAATAGTTAAATTTTGACTAAAAATTTGAAATACTTAGCCCATAAGGATCATTAAAAAATGGTTTTTTATTTTCCCCATTTACACATATTACTTTAAAATGACGTTTCAGTTACTTAATATTAAATTCAATCCTTAATGAAATAATTGCAGCCGTTAATTTAAGATTTCCCTTCATGAATTTTCTAGTGTTTAAAACTTAAGATTAAAAGAAAATAATAAAACGTTTTTTTTTCTTTTATTTGGGTATTAATTTCACTACTCTCTTCTTGAAATTCTTGGTCGTCTTCCTTTTTCTTGCCTCTTGTCCGAGTTCCTTTCTGAGTTTTTGTCAATTGCTTCTGAATGGAGTAACATTCCTTATTGGCTTTTTGATATTTCACTTCAATATTGATAGAGATCCCTTTTACTTGTGGTATCCTCCTCTTGGTAGTTTTTGAATCTGACATATTTAATCCAGCGTTGTGACTGGCAGCAATTCTCTTCTTTATTGTACATCTTCTTATCTCCTTCTTTCATATGTTTTCTGAGTAATTATTTCATTTAATAAAAAATTTTCCCATCATCAAAATTTGCTTTTCCCTTCTAGGGTGAGTCATTAAATTTCCATTCATTAATCAAGTGTTTCTTTATTCGTTTGGTTATCCATCATCATTTAGTTGAGAACTGTGGGTTATTTAATTTGGAGTATTCATTTTAATGATTTTAAATTTTGATTGTTGGAATTTCTTCTGATTAATTGAATCTTAATGTATTCTTAGATAGGATAAGGGTTGATGCTTTTATTAATCAAGATAAATGAGCTGCAGGTGAATGACCAGGATGAGGGTTGGGTGGTTTTTAGATGAGATCTTGACAGGATGAGGGCTAACTGTCTTCTTAAATTGAAATGAATGGAGAAGAGAGTCTTTTGGAGTGGGTGACGATCTTTCTCATGTGTAACCATGTTTGGCGTGGGTTATATTCGCTCTAGGTGACGCAAGACTGATCTATACATTTTATCTGGTTTCACCATCATTTGTAAATCTTGCCCGTAATCTTCATTGGAACTGCCCTGTCATATGGAATTCATCTTTATTAACCACACGCTGCTGGCATTGTCACCACTTTCTCTTTCACTGTTAGTCTGACTAACTGATCCCAATGATGGGATGTGCGATCTCTATCTTTCTTGCCATTCCACAATCCAAAATCTTGTCGCTCACTTTGAAGATGATAGATCAGTAATAAATGAGTATTAGGGGCAGCATAGGAGCAGGGGCATTGCAAAATAGTGACAGAGAAAAGACTAAGGTGGTCATAACCAGTGCCGGATTTACCATTAGGCTAATTAGGCTGAAGCCTAGGGCCTCAACATTTAGCGGGCGTTAAAATTTAAGAAAAGGGCCTCAAAAGGGCTTGAAAGGGGTCTCAAAATGTAAATAGACTAGGGCCTCGCTATCTAAATTCGGCACTGGTCATAACATGAAATGTAATATGGGGGACATGGCTATATGGCGTGGACAGGGACCTTGTGGAAACTAAAAGGGAATGGAGGGTGCGATCTTACAGAAGTTACCCTGCCATGGATGGGATAAGGTTTTGATGATTAGATGTGTGGATAGAATTTTAAGCGGAATATGTTTCTACAGATTTGATTATAAATTAGCCACACCTATCAGGAAATTACAGGTGTTAATAATCAAGAAAATCAAGATCATTAATTGATTGGCCGTTAGAGGATTCAAAGTTGTCATCTCGTCCGAGGAAAATGGATAATGATGCCGTAGTTAACAAAGGTCAAGAACAGTCTTCTGGATCAGCAACAGGTAAGTGTTGTTACTTGCAGTAAGTGAACATTTTTTAAAATCTGGGAACGCCATCAATTGATATTATAATTTTGTGATTTATTCATAGCGGCGAGAGTTTAGCTTCACAGATATTGTAGTGTTTATTACATCATTTTATATTAATATTTAACTTAAGGTAACCCAAGAAACAAGATTGCCTTGAAACCAGGACGGTCATTGATGGATTGGATACGTTTGGGGCATAGTGGAAAAGATTTGACTGGCGTTGGAGGGCGAGCCATTGAAGTAACACCTCTAGAATTAGCCAAACATATAACAAAAGCAGATGCCTGGATTTGCCTCAAAGGTGAAAATCTAACTTTCATTTTTCTCCTGTTCTTATGTGATTAACGTTAGTGACTATTGTATAGGAAAAGTATATAATGTTACCCCATACATGGAATTCCATCCTGGTGGTGAAGATGAACTCATGAAAGGTGTTGGGAAAGATGCTACCGCTTTATTTAATAGTGTAAGTTCATGAAAAAAGAAATTTTATTAAATTGAAACATATATGTGAGAAATTCACAATTAAATACGGACTTGGATATTATTGTGCACCAGTAAGACAATCAGATATTTTTGTCACCTGTCAGTAAATGTCACACTCTTCAGTTATCATATGTGTAGGTAACTGCAGTATTTTGTCACACTCACGTACAATAATTATTGATAAAGCGTTTATAAGTAGGAAAAGGCAATTTTGCAGCTGCATATTGTAGCGCCTACACCTTTTATGAATATAATGGAGTGTGTTTTCAAACGACGTGAATATATGAGCAAAGATCAGCATTTCTGTAATATTGCAGTGAAGCATTCCATCATCCTGTTGCACACATATGGGCACCCTTCGGACCTAGCGACGTCTACGGGCTTGAGAACAAGGCTGATGTTCACATTCACAGCTTATGTTGAGCTATTTTTTATTCATTTACTAGTAATGCTCTGGCCCTTGATTCATAAACAATGATTATTTGGCTCCAGAACTAGGAAAGGTTGCCCATGCCTGGTTTTGCACAATATGAAGACATTGCCAATTTCTTCAGAATTCATTTTTCTTATTTCATGTGAAGATTTAATATTTGACCCTGGACGGTCTATATCATGCGTCTGAAAATTTCATAGGTGTGCAGAGCTCGTCTCCCATGGCAGACAATGAATTGAGTGTCTTCTATGGGCTAAGCAAACATCCAACAACTCTGTCCAATATTCCTGTAGGTTCCAGACGCCTGGCGGGGTGCCCGCAGTCAAAACAGTATCGAGAAGAATCTTCGATTAGAGATGTGGAATGTGAGATAACAGGCATATTAGTTAGTATTTTAAAGCATACAAGAATTTATATAGCTTTCTTGCAGGAAACGAGGTGGAAGGGGATAGCTGAAGGGTAGGGATATGCGGAGGTTCATGGGGATGGTAATATGCAATAGTCAGTATAGAAGGGCAGTCAGTTCTTGAGACAGCAGGGGCACGTCACCTTGCATTGTCATATACATGGTTCAGGAAGAGGGACAAAGACCTGATCACTTGCCACCCACTACAACAGAGATCACAGTAGATTTCTTTATGGTCAGAGGGCAACAGAGCAGAGGTTTGTGATTGCTGGGCTCTCTCCATGAAAATTTTCAAAAAGAATGTGGCCATAGGTTATTTATGTTAGAAATGGTAGTGAATGCATCAAGTTCCACAACGTGTTGAATGCTGCAGGGTGAAAGGACGATGTGGACACCCATCCTACCACTTCTGGGGTGGTGGACAGGGTTGAGGAGGAAATAGTCAGGGTCCTTAAGATGGAAACCCACAAAAGCTGTAGGCCCAGACAGAGTCTCCATTGAAGTGTGGCATGGCCTAGAGAGCACTTGAATCTGGTGGCTTGGTAAACTTTTCAATAGGATAGCTAGTGAAGTGGCCTTGTATATGCTCTTCCGTGTTTTCTACTGATACTCCAACACTTTAAAGAACATAAATTAGAAATGGAACTCTTCATTCGTTATTAGTAGATCTTTCTGTTTCTGAATCTGTCTAATAATTTATTATAATGCTGATAATTTTATTCCAATGGATGGCTTGCAATGTTATAGGTTCATCAGTGGGTCAATGCAGAGTCTATGCTTAAGAAATGTTTAGTTGGTAATTTCGATGCATCACCCTTATCCTTTGTCGTTCATCCAAAAATCAAAGCTTTAAAGTCAACTTCTGATCTTTCTTCAGATTTTCGTGAGCCCACATTTTGCATGATATAAATTTAGCTATTAGTAATTGAGATTAATTTTACATTGTGATGTGTATCTTGTGTATTGTGCAGAGCCTGCTGTAAATTCGTTGCCATCATTAGACAAAGGAATGTCTGAGACATCTCAACCCAGGTTAGCCCTATGTAAATAACACTGAAGCAAAGTCATATTTTATAGAAGAAAATCATTGTTTTTAGTTGGAGGTGGTCTCAAACAATAAACGAAGGTGTTATAAGTATTGTTGTTGCTATGTCGTTCCATGGCAAAGTGCGAAGGGAAGATGTCGTTTATCAACATCAAATGTCTGACCTTAGTCTGCGTGTGTTGTTACCCCGTCATATATTTACATTAAACTTGGGTATGTTTATTTTTAAAATATTTTATGAAATTTCAGGTCTATATTTTTCCGAACTTTGTATGAATGTCCCATTCAAAAAGTAACCCACTGTGTTCCGTTAAATTTATAATAATATTGTTTGATAGTTAAGATATGTAGTTATATGGTTATGGTTTTTTACACACCATGTATTTTAGGTCTTATTTCACTTCATTGTTTTATTTTTCAGCTCTACCTGACTCCAATGCATCAATTTCTGAAGGTTACATCTATTACTCTGATATTTTCAATATTAAGCTTTTTTTATGTGACACCTTTTAACTACTTTTTCTACATTTCACTAATAACAGTTGCAGTTCGTTATGAAGGCAACACTAGTGAAATTTTCATCCATTTGCAGAAAAGTGACCAAAAAATGTGGTCTAACTTTGGAAGTTCCTCTGGCAATAACTCAACATATTCAAACCGTTCTCCAGAATGTACGTTTTGTGGGCAATTGTTGTCCACAGTCTGTTTATTATTGGTTTCCCCCACTCCCTTTAAATGTGAAAATTTAACTAATATTGGATTTATTTAAGTGAACAGACGTTTAATCCTAATGGAACTTGTTACTTGTTTTCCCATGCCCGACACATCTCGTTCAATAGTGTGAATTACTCATCAGAACGTAGTTGGAGGAAGCTTAGAAAACACTTTCAATTAAACAGTCGATTACGTTGATGCAGCCAGTGAACAGCAAGCAAGATTCTAGTATTCACAAATATTAAGAAATGTAAAGGCAGACTTTCAGTAGTTTACGTTCGATACTGGACAGATGTGGGTTGGCTTCCTTAGGGGGAGAGAGAGAGAGTCCAAAGAAAGAACCCTCTACTATTCAACAGGTACTGTAGATGAGACAAAATTTCCAGGTGTAGGAGCTGCCCCTCGGCATCGGTAGAAAGCCATGTCCAATATATCGCCCTTGTGTCCATCGAGAGTGACAAGATGTGTACCCGACCCTGCCGTAGGCGGGAAAAGGGTTAGGAGTTGCTTGTAAAGGCAGATTTCTACATTAGGTATTGCAGTGGTTTATCGCTTTGCCGTCGTCTTCCAGTAGTTGTTTAATTTTTTTGCCATTGCCCTGCTAACATTATTTCCATAGGAAACTATGGGACTTGAAAAGGTGATCATGATTTGCAGAAGGCAAATTTTTTATATGAATTTAGTCATCTTAACATTGCACACTCATGGTAATGAGATTGTTTGTCAAATGTTTGTTCCTTACTACTGTCGTCACTAAGTAATATGGCTTCCTCACAAAATCAAAATGTCTTTCATAACTTTTTCGAAGTTTGTACATTCAGTATAGATTCTTAATCATTATCTTTATACCCTTATCTTACTTATGTCAGAGTGTGTTCCACAAATTCATGCACAATACTATTTAGTGCCCTACTTCACACACGCAAACATCAATTACCATGTCCCATTCCAAAATTGCTCCCATGTTTCCCTAAACCTGTCACTACTCCATCTTATACCAGTGCCTGATATCCCTCCAATGAACCTAACCAGCTCCTATTTTCTCATGACATTCCTTCTTCCACTTCTATGTACTGCTTCACCACATGACTATTGCCATTGTCAACAGTCCACATCCTGTAGTACAGTGGTGGCAAACCTTTTTTTGAAGATGGGTCACATTAACACAAAAAAAGGGCAAAACAGTTATCTGCGGGTCAGTTGCAATCACTATTTAATTTTATGAATAAAAAATTATTATTAATAATGAATATATTAGTTTATTAAAGTAGCAAATAGAGGACATCATCATAATGCCCTTATCCCGCCTGTGGCAGGGTCGGATCTATGAGTTTTAACCTCCAGGTCCCTGTTCAACCAACACACTATGATACGATAAACTAGATATGATTCACCTTTGGGTGGGTCACTTAAAATTGCACAGTGGGTCACAGGTTCGCCACCACTGCTGTAGTATATGCGCGTCAGTCTGTGACCTGCAACCTCAATGCTTTTCTGTACATTGTTTTGTGCCCCTTCCGGTTCAAGAGGTTGATAGGAAATTGTGGAACTCTTTCATTTATGCCCGCCTATTTGTTTGGAATAACAAGTTGTTTTAATCATTCTTTCCAGGTGTTGGTTATCATATGTGTACTCTTACTGGAAAATATCCAGTTACTCATGACACTCGACTCTTCAGACTGAAACTGCGTCAGGGTTCAAGCATGTTGGTACCAATAGGATGTCATGTAGGCGTCAAAGCTACTGTTGAAGGTATTTTCAGTTATTTAGAAATTATCATTTTAACTCATAAGGCTCAACCACACAGAAGGCAGAAATTGTGCGACGGTCTGCGATATGAAAACGCCACATAGGGCGCGATATCTTCATCGGCGACCCATTGGAAAGTGCCCATTTCAATTTTCTCATCTCATTTTTTGTCAAACTGACAATTGGATCGCGCAATAAAATTGTAATTTTGTGCATTCGGATCGCTGCCCGCTGCGATCCAAAATAGATCGCCTTCTGTGTGACTGGCCTAATACAATTTATTGCATGGTGTCTGCCCTATTGCACAACAACTAGACTGCAATAAGGAATCAGGCTCATGCCTGAACAGAGGTACTGGTGTACCCCAGGGTTTTTCTTCCTCCTCTCTGTTCTGTGGGTGACCCTGGTGCAATGTGATTCACAGTATTTTCCCATGATAGGTTGAACTTCCTAATAAGTCACAGTCGTGTAAACTAAGCTTTAGTGCAGATATTATTGGAAGAAAAGTTTCAAAAGAGAAAGTATTCTTTAGAATTTAAATTTTTGGGAATTTCTGCAGCTGAGAATGATGGTAATCGTCCTTTGGCTAAACCTCTACAGTTATCTAAATCTAGGGTAAGGGTTTAAATTTTAAATCAATCATTGATTATTTTTCTCAATTTCATTTTGCCACTAAATTCCGATTCGAGAGTGGCATCAGCAAAAATCAAAATCAATGAAATCAACTTGTCCGGCTAAAAAGTTTCCATTTATAAATTGAAAAAAATAATAAACGGCGCAACAAAAAGGCCTTTGAAAAAATAAACGGCGCGCCGTTTATTAGAATAATTACGATAAATGTGCATGTAGGTCGCATTCCCAGAAGTCATAGTTCGTCATCTAGCATTTGAAACTAGCTCCTTAAATTGGGAAATAGGTCTTTTTAAACTTATGTTCATAATCTGCTCTGTTTATTAAGACCTCACCAAATAAATTGATAACTGTTTTTTAATCTCTAGGTGTTGAAGTGGTTAGATATTATACACCTGTTTTAAGGAGTTTGGCTCCTGAAACTCCAGCAGAAGATCAAGACCACACTATATACCTCATGATCAAAGTGTATTCATCAGGGCTGCTTACGCCGACACTAGACAATATTCGCATTGGTTAGTGAAACAAGTTGTTTAATACGTTTTTCGATTCCAATTATTATCACATTCTTCTATAGGTGAAACACTAGAAGTCAGTGACCACTTTGGAACGTTCCAAGAGGGCATACTTGACTCTTGCTGTGAATTGGTGTTACTGGCTGCAGGAACAGGCTTCACTCCAATGATCAGGCTGTTACACTGGGCATTATTTCAATCTAGGATTGAGAGGTGACGTGCTATGATTATGATTATACTTGATTATACCTCCACTATAACAGGCCTAACCAGTGGAGTCGCTAGGGTTGGCGTCACCCCCACTCCCGAAAAAAGCCGCTTCTGCTTTGGTGTCACGCGATGCGATCCGCACCCCCCTAGTAAGCCACTGGGCCTAGTCCTTAAGAAGTGGAGGTTTATAAAGATTAAATCTACAACTGAGAATTATTACTATTTCATAGAATTGATAAAACAGAATATTGTCCATAGATTATAATAATAATGTATGAGATTAAAAATATAAAAAATAGATAAAATTGAAAAGACCAATGCGCTAAAATGATAAAACATTGCTATAAAACAAGAAGAGGGATATCAGCCAAACAACCATACTATACTTTAAAAACTGCTAAAAATACGTGATGCTAAAATTACAATAATGCATTACCATCTAGGACAGTGGTGGCGAACCTTTTTTTTTGAAGACGGGTCACAGTAACATGAAAAAAGAGCAAAAAAGTTGTCCGCGGGTCAGTTGCAATCACTATTTAATTTTATGAATAAAAAATTATTATTAATAATGAATATATTAGCTTATTAAAGTAGCAAATAGAGAGCATCATCGTAATGCCCTTATCCCGCCTGTGATAGGGTCGGATCTATGGGTTCTAACCTCCAGGTCCCCGTTCGACCCACACACTATGATACGATAAACTAGATATGATTCACGTTCGCATGGGTTACTGAAAATTGCACGGTGGGTCACAGGTTCGCCACCACTGATCTAGGACAACAGAGACCAGATGTTCCGTTTAAATGACCACCCCGACACCAAGAGATCATCAACTGATAATACTAATGAATTAAAAGCCCGTTGGGCAAGATCATTTCACGTGGTTGGGTCACTATACGAATATTAAATGTTTCTTTGTTCTCCATGAAGAGAAAGCCCTCATTCTATGTGTTTTTCTATTAACTCAGTTACAGTGATATAACAATTTTATGCTGAATCAAAAATTTAAATTATTACTAATTTTTCAATTTCAAGAGTAATAAGAAATTCGTTATCACAAATTTTATGCTTTGCCTAAATCTTAAGAAGGTATTCCAACATATTATGTGTCCTAGAAACAGCGTATCTTTCTTTATTTATATAAATTGTTATTAGGCAGAGTGGATGAGAGACGGTTTTTAGTACATTGGGATACATAATAGGAACTTCGTTTTCCTGCTGTCATAGTTTTAATAAGAACAGTAAAATTATGGGGTAAAAATGAATATCCGTGTTGTAGTAGTGCATTGAAGCAACGCTATATGGCATATAGTCTCGTATGGGTCAAAATTACATATAAGCTATTAAAAGGAGAGGAACCTCAATTGTAGGAGAAAGTGTACTCATGGTAACATTTTGACTCAAAAGTTAAGGAATAAAATCTGATGGAGGATGCTCTTTTTCAGGATGGTTAAGCTGATGTTTTTCAATAAAGAAGAAAAAGACATTTTGTGGAGGGCTTCGCTGGATGAACTAGCAGAAAAGAACCCAAGGTATTATATTTTCATTTTTAGTCATGTTGAGTCTATCTGCATACACATAATTATTATTCAGTTGCAAACAAACCATCCAAAACATTTTATTAGTCGCTTTTGTTACATGGTAGTGTAGCTTAGGAGGTTGCCCATAAGGGTATGTTAGTATGTGGGTTGGAGGGGAGCCTGACGGGAGTGGAGGACTAGAGCCATCAGACCCGACCCTGCCTCAGGCGGGATATGGGTATGTTCTGTCATGCACAAGAATGCGTTTTACAGTGGTGCCTCGAAATTCGAAGGTAATCCGTCGCCGAATTAGAGTCGAATAGTGAATTTGTCGAATGGCGGTTCAATTTTTTTCCATATAAATAAGTTAATGGCAAAGTGGTTAATTCGTAGTTGGAGAGAGATACACAATACAGTATTACGTATGTAATTGACTTTACTATATTCTACCATATAACAAACGAAACAAACCACTCCTAACCCCTTTTCCCCAGGGTCGGGTACCCACCTTTGTCCCTCAATGTACACATAGGCGATCTATTGGACAGTATTATTACACAGCCGGCTGCTTAACAAAGCTGCGACCCCAATGATTATTTATCGTTGGTCTACTGTGACACTGCACCGACGCCAGAGGGCAAGCTCCTGCACGTGGGAATTTCACCTGATCTACTTATTTTGTATAGCAAAAGGGGTTCTTTTAGATGCAAATTGCATCGTACACCACACGTGGCTAAGGCTTGACTTCCTCTTCTCCGGAAGGCCCACTCAGGTTGTCTCTCTTTCCTTCTGTCTTTTCTCAGTAAAAAAAAACAGCAATGTACGTTATCCTATTTTCCATTGATGCTTCAAACCATTCTTTAAAACGTCCAAATGTCAATTTGAATCAAGGTTGTTGGTGAATGTTAAGACAGGTGACTGTATTTCCCTTTTCCAAATTCTAACTGACCTGAATACTTTGTTCGGTTCTTAACTTTTATTGTCTAACATGGGGCCATATAGTCCAGCCACTAACTGAATAAATTCCAACTCCCATGATTGCAAATATCTGCTTCAACCTGTGACTCAGAGTGCAAGAAAGCAATGATGCCATAATTATACTGTATTTTTGATTTCTAATTATTTCATTTAGGTTAGAAGTCTGTCACGTGCTGTCTTCACCACATGCCACATGGCTGGGACATGTTGGCAAAATTCGGCATCATTTACTTGAGAAATTTATTTCATGTAATGTTGCTATTCAGACAACATTTGTATGCATCTGTGGTCCTACACCGTTTATGAATGAAGGTTTGAGGTAAGACCGTTTTTAAACAGTTAATGTAATCTTGAAGAAACATTTAAGGCAGGGTTGGCCAACCTTTTCAGCAGGCGGGCCAAATTTAAGAAATAATATTTCCTGCCGGGCTACACACCTAATTTTTTTGTTGAATTAAAGTAAGCAAGCAAGCGTGCTGTAGCTTCAACCACATCGTCGCTTCCCAGTATGTGAGATTGTGGTCAAACGCTTGCCTAGTTGATGCCGACTCCGCAGGCCGCAACATGACTCCCGGCGGGCCGCATACGGCCCGCAGACCTCGTGTTGGCCACACCTGACTTAATGCATTGAACCTCCCCCTCCCCTATTATAGTCACCAGTGAATATCAAAGTGATCCAGTGATCTGAAACCATTTACCCTGCAAAATACCTTACGTATGTTCTGCATCAGTTACACAAAACGCGTTTGAAAACTAAAAGGGTTCATAAATTCGACGTTTTTTTTGAAAACGTCACGTGCACACGGACTGAAAGTGTTGTGGGGACAACGTAGGATGGTTGTTGTTGATTGAGGATTGATTCTATGCATATCCCAACAACATTGGCCGTATGCAATAAGAATCTAAAGAATAACTTACAGTCCGAAAATAATGTATGAACATTTGTCATGAGGTGCGTTTACAATAAATATTCGCCGCTGATTTATTATAACTCTATTGGAATACACTGCAAACAGCCTTGTTAGGCCAAATTAGCAGTGGCGAGAATAACTCATTCCTTAGTTTTAAATCATTGGAAACCTTGATGAATCTAAAGCATGGCATCTATTATGCCATTCATTTCTTACCTGCCACCGGCGTAGCCGGGGGAGTGTTCTATGTGTTAAAACACCTCCCGAAATTTCCGGGAAACTCTTTTGAACGATGGGAAAAAAAGCTTGTCCCCATGGAGGGGGTACTAAGTTTATTGACGTAACACCCCCCCCCCCCCCCCCCGAAGCATTTTCCTGGCTACGCCACTGTTACCTGTTATAATGGCGCCTCCTTTCAGAAAGCTCTGGGAGCGGCTGTCTTGCGTTGGACACACAAGTTCTCGTCTGATTACTGAAGTTAAGCAATGCAACCCCAGTTAGTGCTAACATGGGTGGCCGCTTGGGAAAACCGGGTACCGATAATACCCAAAAATCGTCGCATAATCATAGTCGAAGAGCCCTAAAACACCGACGAAATCTCTCCACGTTATCTTCCCCAAGAGCATTTCATTGCCGAATGGTCCTTGGGACAGAACGACCAGTGTTATGAGTCTGCACGTGCCCCGATCTTCAAATGAAATATTTAAGATTATTTCTCCCCCTATACTATGCAAGAGATAAACTACCAACCGGAGGGTCATCATACCCTATTTTCAAGTCTGTTAAAAAGACTAATGCTCTGAGGTACCCGCCTCTAACTTAGTGAGTCTCACCCTAATTCTTTAATCATGCCTGTCACACTCTCCCTACGAGAGTAACTATGTAGCATAATTCGTGGTGCCCTCCTTTGGATCATTTCAATTTCCCAAGATAAGTCCTGCCTGAAGAGAAACCAAATTGGATTACAGTACTCCACAATTGGCCGTACCAGTAAAAAATAAGCTTTTTCTTTGACTTCCTTTGTGCTTTGCCCCAGGACGCTTCTAACCAAACAAAGTGCTTGCTCAGCCTCCCCAATCAATTTATCAGTGTGATTCTTCCAGGAACCCTGACTGTTTAGAATAATTCCAAGGGGCGTATGGGTCTCAACCCTCCCAACACCTATGCAATACGTTAAATCTATTTGCTTCCTAGATCTGGATATCCTAAGAAAGCTACAGTACTTTTGTGCAGGTTTAATAGCAACTCCCATCTTCTCCAGTCATAAATCGTATTTAGGCCCTGTTGCAATTCTGCATAGGACGATGACATTTCTTCCACCACCCTTGCAATGCATGTGTCATCTGTAAATACTTCAACAAAGGATTTAATGTCGACCCCTATATCATTAACCTACAGAACAGGAATACCTCGCGTAATGAAGCTTCACTCAGTGCGGACCTCTCTACAGTACGGTTACTACTTTGACTAATAAATTTCAATCAGTACGGATTGATTGGCTATAATGCAGTAAAGAAATCCTTTGCGCCAAAATGATTCTACTAAAATACCGCGGCCAAAATGGTTCCACTAAAATTCTGTTTCTAATTGAAAACACTGCAAGCTTCCCTATTAGGCTAATTTGGCAGTGGAGAGAGAAACTGATTCCTAAATATAAAACCATGTAACCCATCAAAACGTATGCTATATTATCTATTGTGTCCCCCTACCATATTTGCAATGGTGGCCTTTCCCTTCAGAAAGCCCTCAGGTAGGCCTTTACCCACTTTATCTTCTCCAAGAGCATTCCATTGCCGAATGGCCCTTGGGAAGAAAGACCAGTACTAGTATGAGTCTGTGCCTTAATCTCCTTTAATTTAGATGGATGTTCCTTCCTCCTTTATACTCAATCAGGGATACCCTTCCAACCAGAGGATGATGGCGCCTTATCAGCTGCAGTCGAGTAAAATGACTAATGCTGTGAGAGTATAGGATCTACTGAATGAAAATAATATAGTACCTAACGAAGAAAGCAGCTTTGAAACAAAGCAAAAATTCTTTGTTATCATATGATGTATGAAGAAAAAAACAAGAAGCTGGTGCAAAAAACTTTAGCGGATTTTCTAATTAAATTATTATTTCTTTCATTAATTTATATTTTTTTGTTTTGTTGCGTTGGTGTTTTAGGGCACTTCAACTGCAAGGTTATTAGAGCCCCGTCAACAACATAGTTTTAATGCAGAGACTACACTAATGCGACGATTATTGGGTATTAGCAGTACCCAGGTTTCCCAAGCAGCCACCCATGTTAGTATTAGCTGGGGTTCTGTTGTTTAACTTCAGTGATCAGGCGAGGACTGGTGTATCCAACGCAATAAGCTGCTCATCAAGTTGTGAACATTAAAGGTTTTCTATTTCTACTGCTTATCCTCTTATTATTTTCTTTTAATTTTAGGTAAAGATTTATTACCTGTAAATTGTTTTGTTTGAGCAAAATATATTACGAACGAATTGCTAAATTTTCCAATAGAAATAATATTTCACTTAGTACGGTACTTTAGAAAAACCAACTAACTGCTTTAAGTGAGGTATTCCTGTATATACAATGTAGGTCTCAATACTCATCCCTGAGGGACCCCTGACGTGACAGGCGTCCATTCCGATGCCATGCCATTAAAAGGGACCCTCTGCTTCTGTAGGTCTTTACCCACTGCGTAACCTTACTATCGTTGTTAGGCCAATCTTAATGCCGGTCCTTTATAGCGTCAATATCTGAGACCTGTTGAATTAAAAGTAGAATCAATAAAATCACATAGACTTCAGAATTCTATTACATAACGGTGTTAAAACTTAAATCCATAAAACTTCATTCTAACTGCGAAGTACTTCGTGTTTTCAAGATGAATTCATACTTCAATATAATTAATGCACTTGAAATACTTTTTATTAACTCATAAAATTAATGTTATACTAATGAATTGAAATGTGTATTTTGTTCTGCAGAATTCTCGATCAAATGAAGTTTCCGTTATGCCATATACATGCATTTCAAGGATGAATTGTGCATTGCAGACTTTAGTTGTTGTCAATTATACGGCCATAATCGTTGTTTGACTAATAAAGTCACAAGTGATTGCTATAATCAAATATAAACAACATTAACCTTTTATTTTTCATAAGAAATCACAGTAAGTTGCATTTTGAATTTCTCTTGAAATACGTTGTGTAAATACATTGTTTCCGCCGATTAAAACATCATCGATTTCACAAAAACTTATCAGGCAAGCAGTAACTAGTTGGCAATTGGTGAATCGGTGACTAATTTGTTATAAAAAAAAAAGTGGCATAATGGTGTATTTTATCAGCAAATCATTGTTACCCGATTAAAGATTTAATGAAGAAGACTTTATGTAAGTATTATATTTATTTGTATTTGTGCATTTTTAACGATCACGTCCTACTTAAATGAAATTCAAGGTGATTACATGTTACGTCAGATAACAATGCAGTGGAGTGTACACGTAAATAGGATAACTTGTGTATTAAAGCCCCAATGCCTGTTGGGAACTGTTTTGTGTCCCACGTCCATGCTCATTGTGCATTTAAGTTCGAAAATTTAAAGGAGCGGTTGCATTGCGTTGGACACACCAGTTCTTGTCTGATGACCTTTGTAGTTCAAGGGCCCTAAAATGACCTTGATCTGAAGACAGGTATTAGCGGTACTCAGTATGCCTTTCGAAATATTTCTTAATTTCAGATCAGTTTATTTGATTTATTAGTCACAAGGTTCGCCGCCATATATTCTCATTTTCCACTGTGGGTCTGTCCATGTCGAAAGGCAAAGAAGGCGTTTGCCTCGGGGCGCCGGATTCAAGTAGACCGCTAATTTCAAAACGATGCCAAATTGAAAAAAACATTGTAGTGGTTCTAAGTTCGATATTTGTTCGTGGGTTGGCTTCTTTCAGGCAAGAAGGATGAGAAGTGAAACCGTCATTGCACGTAAAATTCCCAGGTGTAGGAGTTCGTCCCATGGCGTCGGTGGATTGTGCCAGCGAGCCGATGGCCGACGATGAATAAGCATAGGGGTGCAGTTTTGGTCGGTAACCAGCTGCGTAAAAATACCGCCCAATGTATACAATCCAGAGGGACAGAGATGGGTACCCGCCCCTGCCCTAGGCGGGAAAAGGATTAGAAGTTGTGTGCTTTTGCAATGAATATCGATATAGCCCTTCTACGGTTTGATTGAGTTCTGGGTTGAAATTGACATTCATCAATTTATTGCTACTTTCGTTATTACTTCTGCTTTGAGGAGAAAAATAAACCTTTATTGTTTTTTTACGCTCACCCAAGTGATAGATTTGTGCATCAAATCGGAAGTGAACCAAAAACCGAAAGTTTTGTGGGAAGTAACTGAAGCCGAAACCCCTATCTTTTTTCGTTCCAAGTAACTTTTTTGCTTTCTCCAGAGAGAGGGTGGTACGAAGTTTGGACAAACATCCGTCAACTGATTTTATATTTTAGAGGCGCCTAAAAATACTGCATAATGTTACATCAAGGTACTTTATCAGAAATTTAATGACTCTGATAAAATCACAAGTGTTAATGTTGTTCAGGATTGAACTCCGTAACTATACGCCAATATTTGATGTATTTTTGTGTTTATCACCCCGTTTACGCTTCAAGACATTCTGGAGATCAGGATAATAATCAACAAGGAATGTCTCTGTTGCTTCTTTGCTTGCTTAAGAATCATCTCTAACGTGGTCTTCCCCAATCATTGACACTAGATGACGAAATGATATTACAGCTGCCTGTATCAGTGCTCATTTAATTTAGCAGCTCCTAACCCTTTTCCCGCCTATGGCAGGCTCGGGACCCATCTCGTCCCTCTGAATGGACCCAAGGGCGATATATTGGACAGTGTTTTTCCGCAACCGGTTGCCGGGCGCGGGTGTATTGCGTTAGACACATCAGTTCTCGTCTGATCACTGAAGTTAACGCAACCCCAGTTAGTACGTACTAACATGGGTAGTCGCTTGGTAACACTGGATACCGCTAATGCCAAAAAATCATCGTAACAGCATAGTGCTTGTGCAGACTCTCCATTCTCTAATGACCTTTGTAGTTGAAGAGCCCTAAAATACTAATAAGTCAATTACAGCTGGTTGCCGACCAAAGCTGTAATCCATATGCGTGCTTATCGTCGCGTCGGTCTACTGTTCATTGGGGCATGCCACCGACGCCAGGGGCGGACTCCTACACCTGAAAATTTAGATTCATCTACCTGTTACGTAGTAGAGAAGGTTGTTTTACGTAGAAATTCACTATAACCGGAGTCGACTGTATTAGTCTTTCTCAATGTTACATCGTACTCAACTCTGTGAGTTGACGGGTGTAGAATCAGTCTGTGCCGAAATCGATGGCTAATTTCGAAGAGAGAAAGGTTCTAAGATGATAAGTACTTTTAAGCCATGATTCCATATGGAATGTATAATGTTATCTGTATGTAAAGGAACCCTTTTTACATGGTGTAGAATATGAGTATAGATGTTAAAGAAGGATTAAGTCTCAGCCGGCTGCTTAAAAACACCGTCCGAAATTTCGCAGGTTGTGGTTATGTTTTAATGCCGACAGTAGTTCTCTCTTCATAAGTAATTTTTTACATGGCCAAGTTGTTCCAAACGTGAATCTAGGTTTTCTTAATTACACATTCGCCCTATATTGCTATCCGAAACAGGTAAACAAATTTGGAAACTGACAACAAACTGTCATATATCAAGCACTTATTTAATCGATGCTGCTGGGCATAACTATGTAAACCAGCTGCCAAAACGATTACAGAAGTCTTGCCTAAACCAGTTTCTAAATTAGTTTTTGAAAGTATAATGCTTATGATATTCTCATTAGAATCTTTTCAGGCGCATATTTCCACCATTTCTGAAAAATCCTCAGAATATATATACAGAAATCCTAAAATAGAGCGTTGGGTTCTTTTGGGAGCTGCAATGATTCTTGTGATTAGTTCATCTTCTCATTAAGGACTTCATAGGACTTTTAGTTTTTCTTTCAAAATTTCAAACCGTGATACAGTAACTGCCAAAAGTTATGGAGTTATGAGCTACGCATGTGGCAATCGGAGAACTTACATAAACATTATAAAGTATGAGAACAACCATCCCACGCTTTAAACTTTTTTTAAAGACCCTCTTACAAATCAGGGCAAATAACCGACAGTCGTGAGTGCAACCAAACAGCAACTTTGAACGAATTTTACTTAAAGCTGTCTCAGTAGGAGGCCGAGTGCACTCCCGCTCGTTGCCAGGCGCTGTATGTTGTAATTTTAACGTAACCTGACTCCCAAGCGATTACCAATCACTTTATCAACCATTTTGCAGCATAAGCAGCGCCCTTCTTACGCGACCAGGCCATGTAGAAACTCATTATTGACCATTTGCAAAACGCAACGTCTAATGTTCTTTGGGGCATTCCACCTGGAAATTTGGCCTCACCTTCCCGTTGCATAGTAGAGAGTTTTTACGTGCAAATGCCATCGTACACCGCATGGGACCTCGGTTATACTTCTCATCCGTAAGAGAGGCGCACTTAGGGCCTCTCTTTCGCCCTAAAGGTGCCAGCCTACCTTGGCCAAGTATCAAACGTAGAACTACTGATAATTACCGAGCGTGCTACCCACTGCCCAACCGAGGTGGGTTCCCCCTGTGATGCTTCGACTGCTGTAAATCTACTTCCCCCAAAGCCATCCTACTTAACCTCTTTGGTCTTTCTCCATACTGTCCATCACTTTTTTTATTAATTTTCATGTTAGCCCTGGAACCGCTACTGCTTTCCAAAAGCCCCTAACCATTTCAGGTCACGAGAGCAACAAAAGCAACTCCTAACCCTTTTCTCGCCTATGGCAGGGTCGGGTACCCATTTGT
>JAAFCE010001036.1:16750430-16795584 GCA_013389805.1 Trigoniulus corallinus
AGTGCCGTAACACCCACCTCAATGCCTGTCACTAGTGCTGAAACACCCACCTCATTGCCTGCCACTAGTGCCGAAACACTGACCTTATCTACTACCAGTAGTAAAATATCAACCCCAGTAATGACTACCACCAACACTAAAAGAAGCACCTCAACGGCTTTTACTAGCGCCGAAACACCCACCTCAATGCCTGCCATTAGTGCTGAAACACCCACCTCAATGCCTGCCACTAGTGCTGAAACACCCACCTCAATGCCTGCCACTAGTGCTGAAACACCCACCTCAATGCCTGCCACTAGTGCGGAAACACCCACCTCAATGCCTGTCACTAGTGCGGAAACACCCACCTCAATGCCTGTCACTAGGGCTGAAACACCCACCTCAATGCCTGCCACTAGTGCAGAAACAACCACCTCAATGCCTGCCACTAGTGCGGAATCACCCACCTCAATGCCTGTCACTAGTGCTGAAACACCCACCTCAATGCCTGCCACTAGTGCAGAAACACCCACCTCAATGCCTGCCACTAGTGCGGAATCACCCACCTCAATGCCTGTCACTAGTGCTGAAACACCCACCTCAATGCCTGTCACAAGTGCTGAAACACCCACCTTAATGCCTGCCACTAGTGCCATAACAACCACCTCAATGCCTGCCACTAGTGCAGAAACAACCACCTCAATGCCTGTCACTAGTGCGGAATCACCCACCTCAATGCCTGTCACTAGTGCTGAAACACCCACCTCAATGCCTGTCGCTAGTGCCGAAACACTCACCTCAATGGCTTCCACTAGTGCCGAGCAACCCGCGTTGACTCCTTCCAGTAGCACCGAGTCAACCAATGGAGCTGTTGAAACTTTCACACCTATTTCAGGCCCATCAGCAGAAGGTCTCGTTCAAGTCACATGCTATCCCAAATGGACCGGAACTTTCCCAGTTCAGCAATTTGCACCAATGGACTAGCTCCTGTAACATTTCCTGCCATTATCTGATAAAAGTTTGGAACCTATTGTTTCAGACCCACCAAACGATAATCTTGTCGAAGTCACATGTTTTCCCAAATAGACCGGAGCTTTCCCAGTTGAACAAGCTGCACTTGTGGTCTAACTCATATAACATGTTTTGGGATTCCCTCTAACAGTACCACTGCAATTTTAGTGATGATTAAATATCCTAACAACGCCAGATTCTATTTTCGGCCTAGTTCTCCATTATATTTTTGGGAAACCGAGAAGGAGCTCAAAGTTGGGTTCGAGAATCCTACATTGTGTTTTAGTGGTTGATACATTGCTAATTTTGTAGTTTTAGCGTTATATATGTTGATATTGGCCAGGGACTCCGAGAAATGTCAGTTATTTTTAGTCCATATCAAGCGACAACTAGAGTGGGTTGGTATGCATTATCAACTGTAATATTTGGGTGTTCTCGTATAATTTTAAAAAACAATGCTGTTATCGTTTTAGAAATTAAACTAATTAATTTTGTCGTTAACTGGCGTGTTTGTCAGATTAATTTATGTCGGGGAAGTGGGATAATAGGCGCGTTTTGGCGGTGCACACGCTGGTTTGGTCAGTTACTTTGGTCAGACCAAAGGAGGACCAACATGACCAAAATAAAAGCCTGGTCTGTGTTTGGTCAAAGAAAAATAAAAATTGGCAGCATGCTCCAACCAGTTGCAGCAGATGATGGAAGGTACCGATAATTAGTTTAAATTATACAAATCTGTTTTTTGTATTAATTTAGTAATTTTTTAGTTTAGGAAATTCATTTTTTTAAGTTTATCAAATTTTTTTTTTAAGTTTAGAGAATTCGTTTTTTAGTTCGTGAATTAGTTTAATTTAGTGAGTTTTGTTTTCATTTTAGTGAATTCGTATTTTTTAGTTTAGTGGATTCATTTTTTTTTATTTTATTTAAATTTTTTTACTGACCAAAGCGTTTTGGCGATCCCCTTTGGTCCGTTCTTTTGGTCAGACCAAACATGAGATTGTGGTCAAACCACAATTGACCAGGTCAATCGCCAAAACGCACCTATTGACAGTGATGAGACGTTTGCGAGGTTTGATATTAGGGACGTTGAAATTTACCACAAAATGGGCGTTCCCACCACGACTACAAGTGTGTGTGGAGCGTATTCGTGCCTCCCTGTCAACCCCCCCCCCCCCCCCCGACTCTGGCAACGGTTAGAAGCGTTCTGAATCGTAGCTTTTCCCCAGTTATGATTCGGAATTTGCTAAAGAGGCTACACCCTTGTGCATGCCCAGAAAAAGTTTACAACCTTCGTGAGGCAGCCATTTTCAAAATGAATATACCGTTGCCCATAGGGTATTACACACGAAAAATACATTTTAATATCCAAACCAGAAATGAACCAAGTAATTATAAATTAAGTTTACAAGTTTACCTATTACAAACAAATGAAAAAACTATTAAAAGCAGTTAATTGGATTTAAAAGTGGGTCTCCAAATTCATAAAAGGGGATTTGCACACCATGCTAGCAAAACCATACTCCAAGGTAACATATGAAGTCTGTATGTTTTTTAACCTGTTACTTAACCATCACTAGGTGGGGATATTAACTTGGGATATGAAATTTCAACGTCCCTTCACCATTAACGAATACAAATGAGTTCATCACTCGTATTCGCGTTTCGTAGCACTCCTTGCAACCAACCACATAATCTTGTAAGCTACGGAAATACTTGTAGTGTCGCATACGGTGAC
Source organism: Trigoniulus corallinus (assembly GCA_013389805.1). Classification (NCBI taxonomy): domain Eukaryota; kingdom Metazoa; phylum Arthropoda; class Diplopoda; order Spirobolida; family Trigoniulidae; genus Trigoniulus; species Trigoniulus corallinus. The sequence goes on from JAAFCE010001036.1 coordinate 16,753,153, forward strand.
GTCATGAAAATTCATGTAGAGCACTACCAGTAGCAGCTATTTGAACAACATGTGTAGTGCTTCAAAGATGGAGGCCTCCATGTTGCCATATATGCTACTTAGATGACTAAGCTATTTCAATTTCTTTACTTAAATTATGTGTTCTTAATGTTTGCACCCCCACAGACAAACGTTGCCAATACTCCTACAGGTTCCAGACGCCTGGCTGGGGTGACCTCAGTCAGAGTATGTTCAGTGGACCCTCAGACCCGAGTCTGCCACAGGCGGGATAAGGTAAGGTGACCAACCATCCTCCTTTTGTAGGTTCTGTCCTCCCTTGAAAAGTGTCCTCCTTTTATAGGTTCTGTCCTTCTTTTGTAGGTTCTGCCCTCCTTTTGTAGGTTCTGTCCTCCTTTTGTAGGTTCTGTCCTCCTAAATGGCCTCCTTTTGATAGTTTAAAACTAATAGCTAGTTAGGGTAAATGACATAAATGTAAAACTGAGCATACTTAAAAATTTTTACATTTACGTTTTCGTAGCTATAGTTAGGGCGTGCCAATTTTATATCGTGCTGCCAGACTGGTGTGTAACACTGTGGCACTTGCAGAATAATGAATTACTCCAAAGTAACCTCCAAGGCACCTGTACTTTGTGGTGCAGCAGTATATAAGGGGCAGTCTATGTTTTCACGGCATGTTCTAAACAGTTGAATCATTGATAGATTTGTGTTTGGGGACAAGTTGAAATTCCTAAATATTTGAAAATTCAATTTACCATCTAATAAAAAAAATTATTTTAATTAAAAAAAAACCACTAGTGCCCTACAAATCGACGTGTTTTAGGCTACATATCTTTACCGACTCCATTTGATTTAAAATTCGGACATACACTACCCTATCAAAAGTCATGGGACAACCCTTATTTGCATGAAAATGTGACATTCCTTTGCAGTAACACAGGTGACATTCCTCCCAGCACTATATAACAGAGAGTACACTATTATGAGATGATACTTCCATGAATGCTGAAAGAATGTTGCAAAGAAAAGTCTTCCAGAGAGGAACAATTGTTGGTTGCCATCTCGCAAGCAAAACTGTTAGGGAGACGTCAACCCTCCTAAACATCCCAAAATAGACCATTCACAACGTCATCCGGGCCTGGAAAGAGAAAGGCACCACAAGTTTTCCACCTAGGACTAGAAGACCCAAGATCATATCAGCTAGAGACCAAAGAGCTCTTCATAAAATGGTCACTGCAAACTGTCACACATGAACTCAAGAGATCATTCATGGAGTCGATGGGAACAACTGTGAGCACCCTGACTTTGCAGAGAACTGCATGCAATGGGTTTTTAAAGCAGAGCAGCAGCCCACAAGCCTCACATCAGCACCAGCAATTCAGTGACAAGATTGCAATGGTGCAAAGAGCGACGACATTAGACTCTGGATCAATGGCAAATGGTTGAATGGAGTGATGAGCCCCACTACACCATCTGGCAATCAGATGGGCGGGTTTGGGTATGGTGAACACCCAGCAAATGTTACCTGCCAAGCTGTCTTGTGCCCACAGTGAAGTTCAGCAGAGGGTCAGTGATGGTGTGGGGGTGTTTCTCATGGTATGGGTTGAGTGCAATCTTTTCTGTGGATGGACATCTAAATGTAGAGTATTATCTGGACATTCTGGACAATGCAGCACTCCCATCTCTCTGGCAGCACTTTGGCAATGGCCCTTTTCTGTTTCAGCACGATAATGCACCTTGCCATAAAGCACAGGCTGTAGGCATATGGTTTGATTAAATGGGGGGTTCGAGAACTTCACTGGCCTGATCTGAACCCCATCAAACATCTGTGGGATGGTGTTGGAACGTCGATTGAACACTTGTGCAGAATGCCCAACATCTGAGACTGAACTTTCCAAGACACTTTTGCAGAATGCTCGACATCTGAGACTGAACTGTCCAAGACACTTATGGCAGAATGGCATAAATTATCTGTCAGAACATATCAAAACCTTGTGGACAGTATGTCTCAGAGAGTAGATGCTGTGATAGCAGCAAAAGGTGGACCAACAAGATACTAAAGTATGTATATATGTTTCTATTAAAGTGGTGGTGTCCCATGACTTTTGATAGGGTAGTGTAAGGTAGCAACACACACATGCACCAAATCTTATGTTGGTCGTTTTTAGCATCGATGCTGCTGCTATTTTTTATGTACAGTTTAGCAGTTGAATGCCACTTAAAAGACTTTGACTATGTAAATTTTACATTTATGTTGTTTACCCAATCTATCTATTCCGTTAACTAATTCCTGTATTCAGAGATGCCACGTTGAACTGTTTTGTGTCACGTGACAGTACAGTTAAGAAAGACTGCTTTCAAGGTGATTGCCACAAATGGCAAGGCGAACCACAATGTAAATGATGAATGTGGTCTTCACATGTTCATTGAACATACTCGCCTTGCCATTTGCCTCGTCTTACTTGCAAATGTGTAATTTGATTGCATCATCAAAGGTTAAAGCATCATTGCTCACACGTTCATCGAACACCTGCCTCGTTTTATGAACGTGTAGATGCAGCACATAACACATGTGCTGAGCATAGGAGAACTTCACGTGTTTCATGCCACTTGATACTTTTGCTGCACCACTTACTGTCAAATGCAATATGAAGTATATTTCTTGCTCTGAAATTTCCAATATATTCATTCAATGGAAATTCTCATTTAATTAAATAATTAAAAGGGATGTAAGCATAATTGGTGTATTTTTGTTTCAATTAGTAAAATGTTACATTTATTTATCTTGTACCTTTTTTATTAAATTTTTTGTCCTCCTTTTTATTATCAAAAAATGGTCACCTTAGATAAGGGTATGATGATGTTCTTAATGTTCTTAAAATGAAATTACTTCTTTAATTGAAAACTATACAATTTTTTATTTGTTCTGCTTCATTTTTGGGTACTGTCAATAACTACCCTATTGCAGTCCACCATATTCAATTGCAATATCTTCTGTGGGGGCCGCCATGTTGCACTACGCAAAGAATCCTACTCGTAAAGGCATAGCGTTTGTAGTGCTACAACTGCATTATGAAGTTTTGGCTACAGTTTTAAGAGAATTCGATCCCTAAGCTACGAAGTTGCTACGTAGCTTTTTTGAACAGCAATTTTCGTATTCTTCGCTACGTAGCGCGATACATAGCATAAAAAATTATGCGGCAATTTCAACGTCCCTATTATCAAAGGGCTTCCCTACAGCAGCGATTACAGAAATGTTGCCTAAACCAGTTTCTAAATTGCTTTTTTCAGTGTATAAAGTGTATAATACTCTCATTAAAGTCTTTTTAGGCGCATATTTTCTCCGTTTGTGAGAAATCCTCAGATCATATACTGTGTGCAGTATGAGAATGAATGAGAAGTAAAACCGAGGTCCAGTGTGATGTATGTTGGCATTTGCACGTAAAAGAGCCCCCTCTACTATGCAACTCGTAGATCAGTGGTCGGCAAACTGCGGCTCTTCCACAAATGACTGTGTTGGTGGGCAGGTATGCACAGCAGTGTCGTTCAGGTGACGGAAGAAGTGGCACAGGCGTCATGTGGCGCTGGGGAGGCACAGTTGACTACAGCCCTTCGTCCACTGCTGCAACACAACTGCAACTCAACTGAAATGAAATGGAACTAAAATTAATAGCAATGTCACTTTCATCCACAGATGCAACTCTTTGGCAATAGTTTCACTTATGATGCCGAGTAGTTCAGATGAAGAGAACATTGTGCGAATGATGCGAATTGCTTGAGAGTTGCAATTAAACAGACATGCTCAGTTGCGACGCAACTCGTTTCCAACCAGTTGCCTTTACATTGCGTTGCAGTGTCATTGGTGGGAGAAGTCCATATCGTTGCAGTTGCGTTGTGGCAATGGACAAAGGGCCTTATTCACGAGTTGAGTGAGTCATTCAGCCAGCAGTCTCATTGTGTAAAGTGGTCAGTGCTTGTCGCGTCCACAAATCACAAGGGGGGTAACAAAAGTATCTTCTTGAAGCACAAAGTTACTTGTATTTTTCTAACCAGCCTGGACAGGGCCGGCATGATTGGGATGCGAACTGTGCAATGGTACAGGGCCCCGTGCATTCAGATGAATGAACCAATTAATAGAAGGGCCCCACTTCATTACTTTGCACGGGACCCCACACCTTTAGTTCGCACAGGGTCCCGCAAAATATAGCACTGGCCCTAACCAGCCATTTCCAAAAATTTAATATAGAGGAGACTGGGGCAAGATGACTAATCCATCAGGAGTACTCCTCATGACTAGACACTAAAAAGTCATTTTGTCAAGGCACTGTTGCCATTACTATGTTATTTACATGAGTTTCATTGTTTTCCTGCTGTGTGCTATATGAAACCAACTTTTGGAAATACAGTGGAACCTCGATTTGTGAGCACAATTCGTTCCAGAAACGTGCTTGTAATCCAAAGCACTCGTATATCAAAGCGAATTTCCCCATAAGGAATAATGGAAACTTAGGTGATTCGTTCTACAACCCAAAAATTTTCACATATGAATATGAATATGTAATGCTTTGTGACGGATACCTTGCTAGCGAGATCTTTTCATGCTAGACCCATATGCCCAGATCTCCACCTGCACCCCAGCAACACCTTTCCCTTTCGCACCCATTCCAGCCGCTCCACCCCAGAACCTCTTCCAATGTGGGGGTTCCCCAACCCCTCCTGCAGTGATCCAGTGCTGGGCAGACCAGTATCACATGCCTGACGTCCTCCACTTGATCCCCACATAATCCACTCCTCTCCACCTGGGATCTTTGCCATCCTCTGTTTCATCTCCAGTGACCCAGCTCTTGCCCAAAACAGAAGTGAGCTCTCCCATAAAAATCTAAAATGAGCTCTCCATAAAAATCTAAAGTGAGCTCTCCAACACATAAAAATGATTAATACAAAATACAGTATAAATTAAAAATACATTAAACAAATTAACTACACTTTGCCTTCAGAAAGAATCGTGTCGTTGTGAGGGAGACTAGAGAAAAGAGAGATTTGGACACAAAACAAAAAAATGATTCTTAGGATCAATTTTCCAGTGCAACGGGGAAATAGATTCCCATAGAATTAATGCAGGATGGCTGAGGTGGAAGAAGGCAAGTGGGGTCGTGTGTGACCGCCACGTCCCAATAAAGTTGAAGGGCAAGGTATACAGAACCATCGTTTGGCCCTCTACGCTGTATGCTCAGAATGTTGGGCAGTTAGAAAGAACCATGAAAAACAAATGCAAGTGGCTGAGAGGCGATGCAGCGCTACATGTGTGGGGTGTCAAGATCCGACAAAATTAGAAACGATTACGTTGGGGGTGGGAGATATTGCTGAAAAGATGACAGAGAATAGGTTGAGGTGGTATGGGCATGTGAGATGAGATGAGGGGAGATGAGGAGCTTATTAGGTCCATTGTGGAACTGCATGTAATTGGGGCACCAGAGGTAGAGGATGACCAAAACGGACGTGGGAGCAGGTGGTGCAGAGGGACATGGAAGCGTGCAGGGTGGAGTGGAGGATTAGAACCCGCAGACCCGACCCTGCCACAGGCCGGAGAAGAGTGAGGAGATGATGATGTTCACTTATATAAGGATTTTTCATTCCTGCTTGGCCAAATATATGGGATTCATGCAGGGCATTCCTTATAGTACTTTTACCATTTCCTGGGCACTTGTAAAGGGTCTATCTTGGCTTGCTGCACTACTAAGCGTTTTTGTCTTGTACTAAGCACTTGTGGGCGACCTGGCCTTTGTTTGTTTAGTGTAGGCCCAGTGTCAGCCAACGTTCTAATGATATTATCCAACACTAGAGAATGATATTCTAAGATTTTACCAATTTTTTGCTGCCTTTGATTCCATTTCTTAACACAATCACTTTGTGGCACAAAACCTGGGGTATTTCATGGGTTTTTGCCATTATGTGCTAAACTGAAAGTAAAACTGGTTCTTTAAATACAGTCTATAATGCTTAACCATCATTTATTGTTTTATTTTAAAGCTTTTCAATAATTACACTCCACATCCTTTTCCTATTTATCATTTTCTTTGAATTGTGCCAATAAGCTTGCTTATTGCCCCCTAAATTTCGAGGTTTTTTCAACCTAAAACAAATTCAAATATGCATTATGAAATGCAAAGTGGGACAGGAATGGACCACTAGGTGGTGCGTGTGATTCTTAGCATGCTTTCCTTGCTCCATAAATTTCGCCTTTCGTTGGTATTTGTACCAAAAAAAACCAGGATCATACACCACCTTTTCCAAGGCAAATACCTACATTCCCAAGATTAAGGTAAGGTCGTGGTCTTGGGACACCTGAAACGGTGGGAGAGCTTGTCATGAGGTTGGCTGCTTAAGCCTACCTCATGCTATCTGCAATCCCATCGTGCCTTGCTGTAGCACATGTATTCCTCTGCATTGACAGATGCATGGCTGTGTTGGAGCTGGGTGCCAACTGCCCATGGCTGCAATTTATTTAATTTACTTAGTAATTTCATAAATTTAATAATCAATAATCACATTTTATTATTATTATTATTTTTATTATTATTCCATTAACATTTATTTGTATAGTGTTTCTTTGATTTGGTATGGGGTGAGGGATAAACAATCCTGAAGTCACTGGACTGGTGGTGCAGGGGATAGAGGCCCCAGCGCCAGCAGACGGCAGGGGTGCATGGGTGGGCCCCAGGCCACCGACATCAGTAGCCCACAACCTTGGACCCTGTGGCAGGTAGTGCACCAAGTGTCCTCTGTGGGGTAGGCTGGCATACCCCCATTGCAATCAGTGCCAATGTTACTGCAGGTCCCAGACGCCTGGCTGGGGTGACCCCAGACGCCTGGCTGGGGTGACCCCAGCCAGACGTTCCCAGCTATGTTCAGAAAACATAGGCAGCCCAGCTATGTTCAGAAAACATAGGCAGCCCAGCTATGTTCAGAAAACATAGGGGCAAACCTTAGATTTGGAACATGGAATGTGGGGACCCTGGCAAAACAGGGTGAAGCTAGCTTTCCTCCAAGAAACTAGATGGAAGAGAAATAGATCAAGGGCCCTTGGGGAGGGATGCAAGCAATATACTCAGCTAGTGAAGGGGGATAGAATGAGGTGGGTATAGTATTAGAGAGCTGCAGCAAGGGGTTACCCTTGTAAAGCATATCAACAGCATGCTACTGTTAGTTACAGTGGTTTGGTGAGGTGTTATGCTCCACCTCATTAGTGCATATGCCCCCCAGGCAGGTCTTGATGAAGCCTCAAAGGTGGGCTTCTGGGCAGAATTTGAGGATTTGGTACACTCACTGAAGGCTGAGGTAGGGCAATGCCCAGGGAATGAGCACTTAGTTATTGGTGAGGATTTTAATGGCCATGTTGGCTAGGATAATCAGGGTTATGGAGGGGTACATGGGGGAATGGGATATGGAACAGTTAGCTCAGAAGGGCAGCACATCCTCAACACAGCAAATGCACATGGCCTTTGTTTGGCTAATACATGGTTTAGGAAGAGGGACAAGCACCTAATCACATTCCAGTCACCACAAGGGATGTCACAGATAGATTTCTTTATGGTTAGAGGATGGCATAGAGTAGAGGTTTGTGATTGCTGTGCACTCCCCAGTGAAAATTTTCAAAAGGAAAGTGGCCATAGGCTACTTATGTTAGAAATCCTAGTGAAAGTGGCAGGCAAGGCACATTCCTGGAAAGGAGCACAGGTCATCAGGTGGTGGAAACTGCCCACCAAAACAGAGGAATTTATACAATAGGTGAATAGGCAGGTAAACTGGGATTGGGAAGGGACAGCAGATTCCATGTGGGACAGGATTGTCAGAAAGTTTAGAACTTGTGGGAAAGCCATTCTGGGGCAGGGCCAAGTAGGAGGCACAGTCCAGGGAATCAGACAGATGTGGTGGTGGAATGAGGAGGTAGAAGCTGCCATCAAGCAGAAGAAGGTTGCCTATCACAGGTGGCAGGAGATAGGGGACCAGGAGTCTAAGACTCGATATAGGCAGACCAAGACCTCCACTAAGAGGACCATTGCCCTGGCAAAACACCAGAAGTATGAGGCTCTATATGAGCAGTTAGGAACAAAGGAAGGGGAGAGAGAAGTTTTCAAATTAGCCAGGGCTAGGGATAGAGCAGCTAAGGATATACCCCAAGCCATGACAGTAAAGGATGGGGAAGGTAGGGTCCTGGTCTTCCCACTGGAAGTAAAGAGGAGGTGGGGAATACTTCCAAACCCTCTTGAATACTGGCAGAGGGGAGAGGGCACTGCCACCTCACCTGCATCAGCTGGGGAGATGGACTGTGTAACAGGAGGAAGTAGCCTGGGCACTTAGGAAGATGAAAGGGCAAAAAGCTGTATGCCCAGATGGAATCCCCATTCAAGTGTGTCATAGCCTAGGGACTACAGGCACCAGGTGGCTAGGGAAACTTTTCAGTAGGATAGCTGGTGGAGACAGAATGCAATCTGAATGGCATGAGAGCTGGATAGTACCACTCTTCAAGGGCAAAGGGGATGTTCAAGATTGTGGTAATTACAGAGGTATCAAGCTAATGAGCCACTCCATGAAGCTGTGGGAGAGAGTAATGGAATGTCGCCTCAGGGATAAAACCAGCGTCTGGGGAAATCAGTTTGGGTTTATGCCAGGTAGGTCCACCATGGAGCCAATCTTTATTCTGAGGCAGATGATAGAGAAGTATAGAGCAGAAGTATTGGTATTTGCTGACGATATTGGAAAAGTCAGTGACAGCTGAGAATAGATAGAGAAGGGACTAAACGATATAAGAGGAGCGATAGAAAAGGGAGGGCTAAAGATAAACATGACAAAGACAGAGTATTTAGCTTTCAATTGGGAAGGACAGGTAAATAATGGTGACGTCCGGTGGCTGCCTCTAAATAGAAATTAATTTGGACATTAGTTTAATTACACGCAAAACTTTAATGCGTCATCAATCAGCTTGTATATAAACATATCAAAACGTTTTTGTGTCAGATGTCTCCACATTCCCAGAAATATCTTTAAAAGCTCCAAGAGCCGTCCTTTAGTTTTGAAAACGTTGCCACCCCACCCCCCACACGCGATATTGTAGACTTGTTTATATTGGGTTGCTGCCGGATGTTCGCCATTCCTCGTTCGTTTATATTTCCATTCAATCTGTGATCTGATTAGAAAATGAAATTGGTATGCCTTTAGTGAGGGTTGAAGACACGCCCGTCTCCCATCTGTTACTACTATTTTTCCAACAAACAATTCCACAGCATAATTGGTTCCTGCTGGCCTACATGACGAATGGGCTTCAATCGTTAAACACTACAGAAACGCGGGTCTAAATTCGGTTACTGACATCCATTTGATGGTATACGAGAGAGAAAGAATCAGGAATTCTTCATAGCGAAGCCAGTGCACCCCTTCTATGTGAACCAATTGAGTACAGATAGGCTGAGTTTCTAAATTACTCCAGTTAGAGTAACTCTGGAGTTACTCGGGTCACTGCTGACGTCACAGGAGTAACACTGGAGTAACTCCGGGGTCATGCATTTAGGGACGATACAAGAGCAAAATTTACAAAGATGGCAGACGATTTGGCGATGGCAGACGATAATTTGACGATGACAGGCGATAATTTTCTCGTTATGCCCCCAGATCTTCATTTGTCCACCCAGAACACTGTTTAATTCATTCACACTGACATTATATATATATACACAACATTAATAGCGGGATATATATACATAAGAAAAATTTTACTATACATATATATATATATGTTCGTTCGGGACATATGCATATATATATATATATGCATATGTCCCGCTGTCCCGTCGGTCTCTGTCCATGTCAGACAGTCATTTGTCCAGGTGGATTTAAAATTTTTGCATGCAGGACAATTATTTTCCGATAATATCATTGCATTCAGTACTGCGCATATACATGCCAAGATTTGGTACTGACGCGTCCACGAAAACATCACATTTTGCCAGTGAAACTGACTGTTCGACCACCATTTATCTATTATGCTATTTTTTTTATCATAAAGTTGGTAATAAAACTCTTATTTTGTTAAAAAAATACTTTTAAGGAACGTTTTTGGTCCGACAATTATGGCAACCCTACTCTATATGCCTAATTGTTCGTCTGCTTAGATTGCGTTCGTTAACTGTCGACTGCTTTCACTCCGTTTACTCCTCCTTTTTGAGTGAAGTCAAAAAGAGTCACTCCGGAGTGACTCTAGTGTGACTCTAAAACGTGAAAAAACGCATTTAGGAACGCGGGGCTTTCGGAGTAAGCCATTTAGAAACGCTTTAGAGTCACTCCGGAGTAACTCGAGTTTGACTCGGGTAATTTAGAAACTCAGCCATTAGGTTAGGTCCTTGCTCTATGACTGAAGCGTTTAAAATGCTGTCGTTCTTTTGTGCCTTGATAGGCTTATTGGCTCTATCAAGTCGTTGATTTATTTTACTTATGGCGGTGTTTCTAATCTTAGCATAAAGCGTGCTGAGTGTAAACAGTGAAAATGGTGTCGAGATGGCTTAAATTTTTCGTGGTCTCTTCACTTAAGGCCGCCACACACGATCAGTTTGGTGTGTCAATTCGGTGTGCACACACCAAACTGACGTGTGTGTGCAAAAAAAAAAGTTTTTGCTCACACCAAAAATTTTAACTGACGGTGTGAAGAAATTTTATCAAATCGGTGTGTCAATTCGGACTGACGTCAATCCGAATTGAACGTGTGTGGGGTTGCTCACATCAATTGTTCACTTTTTTTGTTCTACGCATGCCCAAACACGGATAAACGTCATCTTTACAAAAATTGCACCATGGTAACGGTAGAATTACTGGTTGATGCGGACAATCAAATGACGTCACATGACGTTTCACGAAAAGGAACATAAGTACGTCACACACCAAACTGATCGTGTGTGGGCAATTCAGTCCTTCACACCAAACTGAACACATCGATGTGCACACACCGAACTGACCCACCAAACTGATCGTGTGTGGCGGGCTTTAGCAATGCGATACCAGTAATTTGTCTGCCACTTTGGAATGCCTCTTGTTGCCGTCAATGCTGTTCTAATTGCTCGTGTTAAACTGTGCAGGATAGATTGTGGTCGAGACAAATGGTTGATTTTGGCCGAGAGGGAACGATGGTGAAAGCCAAAAAAATTTTCAAAGGGTGGGACACTAAGGTGCGTACATCACAAATGTCAGATGTTACTCAGACAGGACAATGTGTTTCAAAGTGATAAACGTGGAACTTCCGTCAAATGGGAAATTGAGGCATTGCTCCGTGTGGTGGCTACGATGTAACCAATGCATAAAAACTTTCTATATATCGGCAAAATTCCCCGTTGTGGGAGCTCCCCCCTTGGCATCTGTGGTTGTGCAATAACCTTCAGATGGACATTTTAAGGAAATTTTGAGTGAAGACCCGTTCGCTGTGAAATCTCAAATACCAATGAAATGGGTTAAATAAAATAACACCCATATTTTCAAGGGTCAATGACCGAAAACGCCAAGTTGTTGCATAAAGCTCAACATGGCTAGGTGCATTGACCACAGTGGTGTTTGCAACTTCTGTTTATGCAGTCGAATGGTTACATTGTATTATTTAACCATTTTTTTTTACAATATTTATAATGAAAAATTCAATAAATCGCCTCGGCAGCGCATACGGTACCGTGCTCGACTGCTGCATCAATAGTTCCAGGTTCAATACTTGATCGAGATGGGTTTAGCCCGTACCGAGTATGCCTTCTGTTGGATGGGAAATAAAGTCGTGGCCCAGTATGTTGTACGATGTCATTTGCACGTAAAAGAACTCTCTCCACTATACAACGGGTAGCAAAAAACAACTCAACCCTTTTCCCACTTATGGCAGGGTCGGATACCCATCTTGTCCCTCTGAATGGACACAGGGATGATATATTGGACAGTGTTTTTCCACAGCATGTTTCCGACCCAAAACGGCAACCCCTATGCTTATTTATCGTTGCCGTACTGTTCGGTTTTTTTTTTTTTTTTTTTTTTTTTGGAGGAATTCCATCGATGCCGGGGGCGAGCTCCTACACACTTCGTAGTAGCGAAGGTTCTTTTATGTGCAAATGCCGTCGTACACTGTACCTCAGTTTACTTCTCATCCGAAAGAAGGCGCACTCGGGGCCTCTCTCTCTCGCCCGAAGGAAGCCAACCCACTTCGGTCCAGTATCGAACCTAGAACCACTGACGTAATCCCTGAGCGTGCTAACCGCTGCGCCACCGAGGCAAGCCCTATACAACGGGTAGATGAGGCAAAATTCCCAGGTGTAACAGCTCGCTCCCCCCCCCGGCAGCGGTAGAGTGCTCCAACGAACAGTACACCGACTATGAATAAACATAGGAGTTGCAGCTTAGGTCGGAAGCCGGCTGCTTAAAAATGCCGTCCAACAGACGGTAAAAGGGTTAGTGGTTGACTTACTAGTGCTTTTTTATGCTATGTTTAGCCCATGTGCCCATAGCCATTCGAGGTTTTTTTGAGGGCAAGGTGGTCTCTTCAAACTTCTTTCATTGGTCTATTTTTCCAAAGGACGAATGAAAAATATGGAGGTGGAGGAAGAGGGGGGGTTTAAGCCTTAAAATCCATACGTGAGTCTATGATGGCAAAATTTGCGTTATCGTTTCTAGGGCAGATTGCAGTCAGGATGCCCATACGCAGTTCTCTGCTAACAAAGTGATACTGTACTTTAAAAGTGTGAAATTGCCTTAAAAAAACCCTGCATTAAAATGTTTTTACTGCGACCAGCTGCAGATACTATATGACAGGGTTGTCAAACATGCGGCATATGCGGCCCTAGAAGCCTAGAGTTACGGCCCTCACAACCGATATCATGTAGTATACATTTGCAGTCTACTACTCAGAGGCGTAAGGAGAGGGGGGACAGTTGTTGCGACAGTGGGTGCCATGACAACGCACATGTTATGATGTGGCCCTCGGGGTACCACGATTTTTACATGCCTGCTATATGCTATTCTCCGATCTAATCAACTTGGGATAAAAACATGAACTGTTTACGGAGTAATGTTAAGATATGTATTTGTGCATAATTTTCTTCTTTTTTGTGGGGTTCCTTGTAACACACTTTATGATTTTACCGCCGCCCACTTTGGGGTCGTGAACCGCAATTTGTTTAAATCTCACTTGACTGCGTAGAACAGAATCTGGTTATTTAATAACATGATGATTTATGTTTTTCAATGAATTCCAATTTTTGAACACGGATAATGTGTTTTAACGGATGCTCAATCACTCTGTGGTTAGCGAGATTTGACATGTTGCTGTAGCAAAAACCTTGTTACCGAAAAGAGGTGAGGGTGCACATCCTCACTGACCGTCCTGTCATCTTACTTCTGTTTGAGGAGTCTCAGCCAGAATTGATGTGTGGGAGGATGCTAGTCTAAAATTACTTATTTTTATATACACACACATGGCATAATGTCATAAATGCCATTATTTCATAGTAAGAATTTAGTTTAGCTAAGTGCGGGGGCTGGCGAATGGAATTTGATAGCATATATTTTAAGGCTATTTATGACAAGGATGTAAGAGAATCACTTCTGCCTACCAGTTGCAAATCAATCAACTTTTATAGCGTAGGGAGATGTAATGAGATTTTTGTGGTTCATTTCTATATTTATTCCGCCGCTTTCAAACATTGCAACCACATTCAGAGTCGGATTTGGAGACAGAAAAGCACTCTCTCCCCACCCCTTGAGAGCGTTTAGACAAATTTGTAAATTGGGCTTCTTACGTCAAAAGCTAGTTAAACGTCACAAACCGTTTTTGCTGCCTATGCCGGAGTTGGGATGCCTTTTTTTCCTTATTGGGGCACATGAACAATCAATTGGAGAGTATTTTACGTAGCAGGCTACCAGCCTAATGCTGAGGCCTTATACTTATTTATCATCGACCTATTCATCTTCGTTGAGGGGCTATTTTGCCCTAAACAAAGAAGAATAAGCCGATAGGCTGAGCTACATAGACCACACCTGACCATGGCTTGACTCCCAATCTGACGGAAGGCACACCGGGGCCAAACCTTCTCGGCTGAAGCAGTAGTCCTGCATGTATCCTCTGCGCCATCCAGACATGTCTACAAACTACCTAAATATCAAATGGGGAATTGGGGCCTGTGAGTTCTCTTCCAATTCCAGACGTTCCCTTTGTACGTTGACCTGGGACTCGGTTGGAAATAACCTTTGACAACCTCTTATGGTAGTAATCGATACCCAGAGTGCCATACCCAGGGCTTGTATCAAGGGGGGGGAGCATATTTTTAAATGTTCAGAATCCCTTAGTATAATTCTAACTAGCAATTACAATAGGTCCTCTACTGCCCCTTAGACAATGTCCCATATTCAGTGATTTAGCCAACTGCAGATTGGGCTGCACCTGTTGGACTGGCAGCATAGAAATGGGGACAGCAATGCAAAAATGCCTCATTAGTTGCAAATTTGAATCATGTATCAGTTGAAATATGTGCCCCATTGAGGCACTGAGGGGGAGCAATTGCTGCATTTCTCCCCCTGGATCCGTCCCTGTGATGTCACCCGGTGCGGCAGAGCCATACTTATTTTGTAAACTTAATTGCCAACGGTAAGTCCCAGTGTCCCCCCCCCCTCATTATCAATTACCTTGGATCAGTGTCCCAATGTCACCTCCTTTAAGAGTGTCACCCGGTGCTGTTCGAACCCCTCTCGAATGCCCATACAGTCATTTCCGAAGTGAAGTTTATCTCTTATATCAATAATGAAATTAATCCTCAACATAATCTGTTCCCATGTTTGTTAGGACTACCTCCACCCTAAGGCTTCTTTAAGTTGAGCGAATGCACAATCTGTCTGCTACTTACAATCGGCATCCTTGCAATGGACCTAACCAATTCCTTACTTCTCATGACATGCCCATATCACCCTCTCTAATCTATCACGCACCCCTTGAGCTAGCTAGTTTCTATTCTGTTGATTTTTTACATTGCCCATCACAAATCCCTACAACATAACCGGCCTCATCACAAGGTGTGCAGAACTTCTAAGTTTCATTGAGACTGTTCTATTTCAATAGTAACCCCACTTAGATGCATCCACACTAAGCTTATAGGTCACATCCGACTCTGGATAACTGATCCCTGTGGTAATGTTTGTCTTATGTGCACAGCCTGTAAAGTTGTTTATGAGCACCAAACGTCTTTGACTTTAACATTTCTGTTTCTGCGAAAGTCAACGACACTGTCTTGTCCGCCTATTTCTTTTCCTCCCACTCACATTGGCCACCGACAGGTCCGGTGAAGTAATTGAAATTATCATTACAGTACAAGCCTAGATGTCTAAGGTTTTCCCCACCAGTGCCGGTGGTAAATGGAAATCACCGCGCGGGCAGTCAGTCATATTGCTGCATCGAGGTCCACTTAAGATAGATAACTTTGCAATTTTTGCCAAACTCATAGATTTGTTGGAGCATTCGGAACAAGCATAACATCTACAACCTACTTTCTCTTTATTGTGGTGAACACACCAACGCGTCGGCCAATTGAACAGCTTGCTCCTTGGGGAACTAAAAACGGGGGCTGTGGGAATAAAGTTGCTCTCAATTTCCCATTTCTATCGATTTCACACTGAAAGAAAGACGACAATGAGTTTGACTGCAGCTCGATGACCGAGGAACCTATTTCCCTCAACCACTCCCCATATTTAAAAAAAAAAGAACACAGTTTGGCCATCTTGTTTCCAAGAAGTGCTGAAGAATCGGCGCAGACGTGAAAATCATTGACAGCGACTTCAAGAGACGTGTTAAGATATGCGAAATATATTCAGACAGGATATTATGATCCTTCCTGCATTTGTTAATGTCTCATTCAATTAGCATAAAACTATCTTAATGACAGAATTGCGAGAAATTGCAGCATATTCCTTCTAAATGCAGCCTTAATTCAAACTTTGCAAATAATGGTGGATGCTTCGAAAGATCCATCGAGCTCTTTTCCTGAGACTGAAACATCCGGTAGGTATCCAGAGTGCTGCTTATCGCGATCTAACTCCATGCCGTGCTCTACAAACGTACGCCCCAAGTTAGTGGACAATCGCCATGACAGTGCTCAAAGTTCACATAGTAGTAACTTTTCTGCAAAGTCAGTAAAGGAAAGTGGTAGCAATCATAATTCGGGCGGAAGAGACAGTGGCATTGGAAGTGATCTGGAGACTAATAGTCCATCGCGTCAAAATGAAAAAATTGCCAGTGGTGGTAGTGGTGGTGGTGACAGCGACGATGCCCCCAAAGCGGAAAGCGACTTGAAGAGTGCAACTATTAGATTACACTATTATCCTGAAGGGGGTTGGGGCTGGGTTATTTGTGCCTGCGCCGTATTGGTAGAAATCGTCACGCAAGGTCTGCATACTGCCTATGGAATATTCTACCTTGAAATTCTGTATAAATATGGACGTAACAAAGCCTTAGAAATAGGTAAGTATCGTGCATTTTTAGTGACTATGGCAACCTAGTCATCACAGAATAACCCTTTCAATTAGCCAAGACCTTTTGAAAAATGCAAAGCTTTTTTTTACACAACCTTACCTTTAATAGTGTGAAAAATTTTGTTATTTATTTATTCATTTATTATTATTATTATTTTGGTTCTCGTAATCGCGCATTTCGTACTCCATCTTTAAGAAATTAGGGATACACGATGACCTACATTGGGAATTTACTTTATACGAGTATTTTCAACCGATGAAGAGCCAACTCGCGACTATTTAATTAGGATTTTCAAAAAAAAATTTTCTTTAAATATTTGAGGTTGTTGTCCTCAAGACTTAGTCAAAAGGGTTTGCAGACCTTTCTTTTATAATTCTAAAAAATTAGTTTGTGTCATCATCATAACTAACCCTTCTCCCTCCTGTGACAGAATTGAGTGCCATCAGGACACACAGGCGGTCTATTGGACTGTATTTTTCAATAACCAGCTGCCGACCTAATGGTTCATTCCCTTTGTTTTTTTTTATCTTCTGTCTATTTTTCTTCGTTGGGGCACTTACAGTATTTCCTCCACCGACGCCAGGGTGCGAGCTTCTGAATTTGGAAATTTTGCCGAGCTACACGTTCCATGTAGAAAGGGTTTTTTTAAGCACAGGTGACATTTTACGCATCACAAGGGAACCGTGGTTTTACTTCTCATCCGATGTAAGGCACACTAAGACCCCCGTCTCTCTCGCCCGAAAGAAACCACCCGCCTCGGCTAAGATTAAGCCCAGAACCACTGACGCACTAATCCCGTCACCGAGGTGGGGTAGAAAATACCGTATTTTTTTGGAATAAAAGCCGCCCTAGAATAAACGAAAGTACCTTGTACACTGTATAATTTTATGGATCATTCAGTTTTTCGTTGTCCTGTGACCTTTTGAGTACATTTTTTTGCATTGCCATGGAATCTGACAATGTTATCACAGAGTTCGTTTGGAGTACAGAAGAAAAATATAGCTACAATTACAAATTATTAGTAAGGCAGTAATATAGTTTTAGAAGTAAAAAAATAAAAATAATAATAGCCGCCCTCAAATAAGCACCGCACCAATTTGTAGTTTGAAAAAATAAACTCAATTCGAAAAAATGCGGTAGTTGCTTATATGAGACCAGAAATTTGTTGGGAAATTTCTGAATGTGCCTGGGCTTGTCCTGCTACACTGCTATTTAGCCTTTGTTTAGACATTAACTATTCATTATCAGATATGCCTCCAACGTAGGGTTGCCATACGTCCCGGTTTTGAGGTCTGTGTCCCGGTCCGACAGTCATTTGTCCCGGTCGATTTAAAATTTTCGCCTGTTAAAAAATTATTTTTTGATAATATCATTGCATTCAGTACTGCGCATATAGAGTACATGCCTAGAGATTTGGTACAGATTCGTCCATGAAAACACATCACATTTTGCAAGTGAAACTGACTGTTCGGAAAAGATCCACCATTGATCCCTGGGGCGGATCCAGACGAGGGGCAATGCAGCAATTGCTCCCTCCTCACTGCCTGAAAGGGGCGCAACTGATGAAGCATTTTTGCATTGCTATCCCCACTTCTATACTGTCAGTCCAACAGTTGCAGTCCAATCTGTAGTTGGCTAAACCACTGAAGATAGGTCATTGTCAAAGCGCCAGGAGAGGACGTTTTTGTAATTGCTAGCTAGATGTATACTCGGGGATTATGAATATTTAAAAATATTTGGGGCGCACATTTTTTGAAGTTCTACCCCCACCCAGATCCACCACTGATTGATCCTAACGTTTTTTTTTTTGGGTCCTCTAAAATATTTTATATTTCAATGCGTTAGTAAAAGGATTATGGAATTTTTTTAATAAAGCTATGAATGTTTATAATATGAATTCTTGCCATTTTGTTGAAAAAATATTTTTAAGGGGGGATGTCCCGGTCGGTGGTCCGACAATTATGGCAACCCTACTCAAACGGACCACTTGAGTGAGCAGGGCCGTAACGAGGTCGTGGCGAAGAAGGCGGCCGCCACGGGCGCAACTGGGTTTGGGGCGCAAAATGTTTAAGTTTTTTGTCCTTATTGGATTACGGGGCAAGCGATAGTTAGACACTTGCCACAGGCGCTTCATACCCCCGTTACGTTACTGTGAGTGAGCATTAAGGAAAGGATCTCAGAGTAAGAACCTCTGTTCTAGTGGGGACGTGATAGGGAGAGGCGAATTGCGTTGGACACACCAGTTCTCGACTGATCACTGAAGTTGGGTAGCCGCTTGGGGAAACTGGGTACTGCTAATACCCAAAAATCGTCGCATTAGTGTAGTATCTGTGCAGTCTCTGCATACGAACTATGCTGTGGACGGGGCTCATCACCTTGTAGTTGACGGGCCCTAAAACAATAACATCAAACTGGGGACGGGATGGTGGGTCCACACAACCTAGACTCCATAGCCCTTTTAGATTGCTAGCCATCGAGACAGCTACGAAGGTGAAAACTGATTAAGGTAACCAAATATTTTCCCTATGAAACCAGCATACTTGAGATTTCCTACCACAGTCTCTAGAACATTGGTGGCAAACCTTTTTTTGAAGACGGGTCACAATAACACGAAAAACAAAATCAAAAAGTTGTCCGCGGGTCAAGTGCAGGCACTATATAATTTTATGAATAAAAAATTATTATCATTAAGGTCCCCGTCCACCACACACACTATGAGACTATAAACTAGATATGATTCACGCTGGGGTCACTTAAAATTGCACGGTGGGTCACAGGTTCGCCACCACTGCTCTAGAAACTCATTCGTTGTTTGTCGTTATAACATGAGGCGAACGGCAGTGCGTGAATTGTACCCTGGACCCTCACCTGTCGAATAAACTATCGAAAGGAATCATTCTCCCCCTTCATAATAAATTAAGATCGATACTAGAAGTTAGGATAGCTCTGCGGGCGACATGTCAGAAAGTATTGGACCATGTCCGAAATTTTGATCTATCGTTGATATTGTTAGAGCATAGTAAATTGACGGGAGAAAATGCTCCTAACTCATGATGTGTTTAAGTATTGCTCTCACACCCATTTGATGTCCTCTTGCAATTAAGAAATGAGAAATGCTCTTGGAGGAGGTCTCTTAAATTCATTTAAAGTCCATTACTAAGACCCTGCAATTGAGGTTTCTGGAGCGTTAGCGAGAATTAATAACATTAGACAGCCCTTTATCACATATATGACAGGGTCGAATAATGCGAGTTATTACTCTTGCTCCCCATTGCCTTTTGTCGTCAACAAGTGTCCGACCCACCTCCCATTCCGCCATGTCTATTTATATCTTCTGCCACTTACATTTTTCTATTCTAGCTTTTGTCCACTGTCCAACAGTGGGCAGTTTATACCCGCGCCATGGACCTATTGCTCTGTATGGTCTGCAAGTTGTTGCTTTCAATTTCCTATTGCCTATAACGTGCACAGGATCATTTACCAACTCCAATCAGGAACTCGCCTATCCCTAGAAAAAATAGGTAGAGACGGAGATGACGTCTGATGTGCCTTGAACCTTATATGAGGTTCCCTTACGCCTGTATTTCTCAATTTTGCTGCAACTCTGGATGTGAAACCATTATACGCGGGTATTATACATACCCAGAACTAACCTGACAGTTTTCTCCTACCTTGTTGCAGGGGCGGATCCGGGGGGAAAGCAATACTGCAATTGCTCCCCCCTCAGTGCCTCAATAGGGTGCATATTTCATTTGATGCATGATTCAACTTTGCAACTGATGAGGCATTTTTGAATTTCTGTTCCTATTTCCATACTGCCAGTCCAACAATTGCAGTCCAATTTGCAGTTGGCTGAACCCCTGAAGACAGGACATTAAGGGGCAGTAGAAGACCTATTGTAATTGCTAGTGTTCCCCCCTCGATCTCGCGCCGGCTCTGATTGGCGCATAGACCCGCCTCGGTGGCGTAGAGGTAGTGTACTCAATTAATGCATCCATCAGTGGTTCCAGGTTCTATTCTGGATCGAGGTGGGTTGGCTTCTTTCGGGAGAGGGAGATTTCCCCAATGCGACTTCTGTCAGATAGGAAGTGAAGTTGTGCCCCGTACGTGTTGTACGTAAAAAGACCCTTTCTACGTGCATTGTCTTTACTTAACGTCGTCTACCTAACATCGTCTTTACTTAACCGTATCCGGCCTTTGGCAGAGTCTGGCACCCATTAGTCGCGAGATTTCGAAGCAAACACTTTGGATAACCTCCCTAGTTCCGCTCCACTGATGTCCTGGTTTGAGCCAACTGTTGGGTCCGTATTTAGTTCTGAAATACACATTTTTGACATAAATTTTGAATGTCTTTCATTTTAGGCTGCCTGGGGTCCATATCCATCTGCGTTGCCTTGTTCATCTCTCCAGCGGTGGTCGCATTTTGCCGGCGGAAGAGCACACGATTGACCGCTGTCATTGGCGGCCTAGTGGCCGCTCTGGGCTGCCTCTTCTCATCTTTTACCTCTTTATTTCAACAGTTGTATTTTAGTTATGGTATTGTGGTCGGTATCGGCCTGGGGCTGTGCCGTATCACTGCCGGTTTGATGGTGGGACAGTTTTTTAAGCGCAAACGAGAGGCTGTGGAAGTCGTCATTCATTGCGCCACTGGAGTAGGAATGGTGGTAATGTCTACAGTTTTCCAAACTACTTTAAAGTAAGAATCCCCACTGTTAAAATTCAGTACAGTCGGACTTCGCTAAGTCGAACTCAAAAGCACCCAAGAAGAAATTCGATTTACGGCGTTTTCGAGTTAGGGAAAACGGCTTACTGTACATTGGTCTTACGGGATTTCGGCCGGGGATTAACGAGTAGTTCGACATAGGGAAGTTTTCGACTTAGGGACTGTCGACTTAGCGAGGTCCGACTGTAACAAACTTCGTGTATGGTGCACGTTACTAACGTTACTACCTACAGCGAGTCTAATTCCAGACTTTAGCTCAGGGTATTAATAATTTTTTACAGTTCGTTTTAAAATTTCAAGTAATTTCATACATGATTCCAAACTTACGTTTTAAAATGAAAACGTTAGTTACCTGCACAAAGGACAATCCAAGTTGGACTTCACTATCATGACGTTGTTTTTGCAGTTCAGTAGGATGGCGATTAGGGCTCCAGGTTGTGACTGGTCTTGTATTCAGCACATTCTTTTTAGGAATATTTTATCGATCAGCATCTTTATATCATCCTCAACGCAGAGCTATTTTGCACCTTAAAAATCAAAAACGAAAAGTGAAAGATAAAACGAAGCAAGAAGAAAAATGGCTTGTTTTGGACTGCACTACCCTTCAATCTCGAACAGTACAAATTCTTCTAGCGTCTGCCAGTGTTTCGGCTCTAGGTGTAAATTCACCACTCGTTTATTTGGTAAGAATAAAAAGTTACATTATTTCTTTCCAACCGGAAGTAATAGGGTTTAGGCCAGCCGTGCATTACAACTTACAACTTTGAATTCCGAAGCCCATACAAATATTTATAGCTCAACGACATTATCATCCTACCCTTATTCCGCTTGTGGCAGAAATCGGGTCTCTGGGTTCTAGCACTCCACTCCCGCCAATCTCTCACTAGGTCCCCTGTTTGTTTGTTGGTGTTTTAGGGCCCTTCAACTACAAAGTCATTAGAGCCCCGTCCATAGCATAGTTCTTATGCAGAGACTGCACAGACACTACACTTACGCGACGATTTTTGGGAATTAGTAGCACCCAGTCTTCCCAAGCGGCCACCCATGTCAGTACTAAGTTGGGTTGCGCTGGTTAACTTCAGTGATCAAACGAGAACTGGTGTGTCCAACGCAATTCGCCACTCCCTCACTAGGTCTCCATCAACCCAACACAACTTCCCCGTCCACATTTTTGAGACTCTGCGGTCACAAAGGATTACCCGCTTGTCTCCATTTCATCCATCCTACTTAGATCCTATGGGTCATATGTGAATGATGCATATGTGAATGCTTGTCTCATTCCGATTAGCCCTGAAACACTGATCTTAAGTAATTCAACTCCTGTACCTTTTGACCAAAAAAGTGAGTCACCGTACGTGCCCTACAACAGGGAAAATATCATTGGGTAATTGGCATGAGAGCACGAATTTTCAAACTTGATATTGCAAGATTGTTCCGTAAACGAGACACACAAGTTCCACAGTGAGTCATCATACTGTTCATGAGACAGTTCCAAAGGGTCCAAAGCAGGTGATGTTCTCTGCACCATGCTCTAGACCTGCACCTTTTGGTGATGGAGTGGGATGCAAGCAGTAGGTTTTCTGGCTTATAAAGCCCTCCACCTGGATACCTTGAAATTGCAGTTCCGGTGGCAGCAGAGTGCTCACGAGAGAGCTGTGTGACTGCAACAAACCTCTGGCGCCGGGCTGAAAGTGCCAAATGTCGATCCAGGTTCGTCTAGAATCCTTGTCTAGGCTGAAACATTACTTGTGAGTTAAGTGAACGTGGGCCGACTGAAATTGGGTCCAAAGCTGGTGCTCTGTTTAGCACAATGCTAGCCATTGAGTGGGTGGTAAACAACAGCAAGAATTTCCATCCCTTTCCCATACATCCGTCCCATAAGTACGCTTCAATATTTTCATATAGGCCTATTTTATGTTAAACCGTAAAGATTAGCTGAAGGTATTTAAAAACAGTGATTACCCATTATTGGCATCACCATAGCAATCGGGGAGCGGTGGATTGCGTTGGACACACCAGTTCTCGTCTGATCACTGAAGTTAAGCAGCGCAAACGCAGCTAGTACTGACATGGGTGGCCGCTTGGGAAAACTGGGTACTGCTAATTCCCAAAAATCGTCGCATTAGTGTAGTGTCTGTGCAGTCTTTGCATTAGATCTACGAACTACGTAGTGGACGGAGCTCTAATGACCTTGGAGTTGAAGGGCCTTAAAACACCAACAAACAAACAACGCACCATAGCAATCATTATCTCATTTATCATCAAGCAACCCTGACATCTTCTGTGCGGAGATTATCTTGTCTGTCACTCAAACAGGGTGCCTCAATGGGGTGCATATTTCAACTGATGCATGATTCAACTCTGCAACTAATTAGGCATTTTTGCATTGCTATCCCCATTTTTCTACTACCAGTCCAATCTGCAGTTGTCTAAATCACTGAAGATGGAACATTAAGGGGCAGTAGAGAACCTTTGTAATTGCTAGCTAAAATTATACTAAGGGATTCTGAATATTTTAAAATATTTGGGGCGCACTTTTTTGAAGTGCTCCCCCTTGATCCGCCCCTGCACACAAACTGTTATAGTACCTTCTGCTTCAACAAAAAACATAGTAAGAGGTTTCTTACTATGTTTTTCAGTCAATAACGCAATCTGGTCTGCAAGTAATGCTTTATTTCTTTTCTCTGAGCACAACATCTCTGTGCAATCGATACAATGCACAAAGAGCAACTTTACTGTTCACATGCTTTCTCATAAGAAACCTAACTCTTTCTTCATCTAATCAATCGCTCTTCTACATTATTTTCCTTTATATCTTTAGACAGAAAACATTGGAACAATTACAACGTATCTAATTTAAGATTTCTCTCTCTCTCTCTGTTGTCATTACCCTATTCACTACTTCACTGCTTAAACTTTGCTCCTAACCCTATCTCTCCTTGTCACCCTACTATTCTATCTTAACGCCCCCATATCAGCCCAGCCCTTCCCGTCCTCCTCCGATAGTCCCCATGTACAAGTACCCAGAAGAAATAAATAGAGATAATCCTTCGTCTGCACATTTTCAGATGAAGGCCTCCACTCCCGCCTATATCCCACCAGGTCCCCGTCTATCTCACACATTACCATATACTCGCGGCCCCCTGCGTCGGGTGCCTCCAACTACCTGCATCCCTGTAATTGACCTAACGAGCTCCTCCTCCCTTCCTTCTCCCTCCATACCATCACAGTCTACTCTCCCTTGTGTTTTCCGCGATCTCCCGAACCCCAGGCTACATCTAATATTCTCATTCCTAATTCTATCAGCTCTCGGCACCCCACTCATGTACCGCAGCATTCGCATCTCGGCTACTTGCATTCTATTTACGTGGCTCTTCCTTAATGCCTAACACTCTGATCCATTTAGCATAGCTGGCCTAACCCCTACCCTGTAAAACTTTCCTTTCAACTTGATTGGGACCCTCCTATCACACAGGACTCCACTTGCCTTTCTCCACTTGAACCATCCCCCCCATTGATTCTACGGGTAACATCCGAGTCGATCTCCCTATCCGTGACCAAAGTTTAACATTCTGGAAATTTTTTGAATGCCCACGGAGGAAGGGGGCATTGCCAAACTCAACTGATAGCCTAGCTAACTCTTTATGTTAAGAAAACATCGGAAAGAAACGGACACTAGGAACTTTTAAATTCTGGATGCATGAGGGTGGCTCATGTCGCATATTTCCTAAACGTGGTTTCCTGACAACTCGGACTTCAGGAAGCTGCTCCTCGAATATTTGAATCTTCTATTGGCCAGTACTGTAATTATAGCAGTGACCTCGCAATGTGGATTGTGTGTCCAGGGATTTGAATAAAGAGAGGTCGGTCCCAAGGCGTAAATTAATCATTTAGGACGAATTGATTGGCCAGCCAGATCTACAGACCTGAATTCTATTGAGCATTGACCATCTCCCAGAATCATTCTGGAGGTAAGAACTGCCTCGGTGCAGGAGTGGCTGCAGCTACCTCAGGGATTCACAAACTGTCTTTTAAATAGTACGATTATTCGCTTTGAAACATGTGTATCAGTTAGGGGTGACCATACCCTCTATTAGCCTCATTTTCGGCTCCATCTTGCAATGTCAGTTTTAAATATTCCTGCTCTCGAGTGAATAACTGGTGATTTTTCAATGATATTTTTCTGTTGTAGAGCATGAACTGCTTTTGTATATTACTCTGTCTCCATACCAAATTTTACTCAATTCTGTCCAGTGGTTATAAAGACATTTCAATAATTTTTGCTTCTCTTAATTTTGAATATGAGTGTATTTTGACAACAGTACACCTCTATCTTGAATCTTTTATACAGACTGTTCACATTTTAATACAGAGGGTGCACAAGTTGAATTAAAATTACCTTTTTGGATTTGGTGATTTCTATCCCCCACCAACTCTGCCCTATTAAAATTCCAGAGCTACTTAAATCCTAAGCATAATCTAGATTCGCGTTATGTTTTGCCATTAAGCTCTAATGTACCTGCATTTCTGTTTGCAGATTTACGAAGCTGAAAAAGAAGGCGTCGCGGAGCAAGGCTCATTACTCCGGCTGCAGATCTACCTAGGTCTCGCCATGATTTTAGGAAGTCTAGTCTTTGGACTAATTATTGTTAGAAATAGCAGTGAATGCCACATTGCAAGACATTATTTATGTCACGCTTCAGGAATGATGTTGAGTGTAGCTTTATTAGCATTGACTGTAGTCTACGAATACCATGGCTACATATTTTTTGTTTGGATTTATGGACTTTTTTGGAGTGGTTACAACTACTCCTTGAAGATGCTAATCTATCAGAAAGTTAGGGCAAGAAACTTTCCTCGAACGTGGGGTTTTGTGCAATGGTTCCAAGCCATCCCCACTGTCATCGGTATCCCAATTACAGGTAAATTGGATAGAAAACTTTTATACGTCCATTTTCAGTGCAATAATGCTTTATCGTTGTATTGGAATATTTAAGGTTACATTAACCAAAGATATGGCAGAAAATCAGGATTTTACTTCAGTTCCATATGCACATTATTAGGAAGTATCATTATACTCCTTATCGATGTTCATCAGCGCAGAATAAACCGACAAAGAACTTCATCGACGAAGCAAAGTTGGATAAAATCATCGCCTGTAACAAGAAGACTATCAATAAAAGGCCTACGACCAGACCTACCTGTTCAAAGGTACAATGAAGCATTAGCCACGATTACAAAGAAGCAATTGAAAGCTCTTGGGGATATAAAGCAACCAGAATTAACATGTATTTCTGAAGAGGGTATGCTTGATTTACCAGATAACATTTTAGACGATTTAGAATTTTTTGATATTGGTGACTGCATGACATCCTGTGACCAGGTCGAGAACGATCTCATGCTTAGTGAATATGAAAATAACTTAAATAAAACCAATGAATTTGATGGCTTAAGAGAAGAAATTCCGAAAAGACGATCTGGTATTAGGGGACTAAGCAAAAAATTCTTATCATCAGTAAGTTCCCATTCATTGCAAGACAAAAGCCAACTTCCACCAACAAACGATTCCACTATGATACCATCATCAAAGAATGTCAATCAAGAGATTACAAGCGACGCAAAATCAACTCCAATATAAGACCAGTGTCTGTGTTTCTCTCATTAATGAGACTGTCATATCCAAAGTTTTAAATACGTGCTTACAAGTAGTATGGTAGTGATGATCTAATTTGAATAGTGATCATGTCGATCCTATTAAATTTTTTTATGGTTGTTACTAACATAGTCCTGATTCTTATTTTTCATAGAGTTGTTGAATTTCAGCCGCATTAAAACGACTACGTAATCCCATCAGAAGACCGCTTCGTTTTCGTTTTGCTTTCGTTTGTCCCCGACATACAAGGCAACACTACCAAAAGTGAAATGATAACCAGGATTGTTTATTTGGAATGAATAATGTCAAAAGTTCATGTTTCAAGATATTTCCAGTCAGAAAAATAACATAACCTAGACCAGGAGTGGAGAACATTTTCATTTCTGAAGGCCGCATTCATTTTATTATACGTTGATATTTATTGGTAATAACGCGGCACCACAGTAGCCAAAAGGCCGGAGGTTCCCCACCCCTGATCTAGACAAATCACATTACTGATTTTGAGCACTACGTGCTATTTGTTCCTTCAAAACCATGATGCTCTGTCGCTGTTCCGGTGGCAGCAAAGCAATTTGCTGATCAGACAATTGCAGAACTTGCATAATCAAGGCAGCCTAATAATAAAAATATTAATAAAATGACATCTACTGGAGGATAGTGTGGTAGGGAGTTCTTGGCAAAGCACTTACTTTTTCTTGGTCTTGATTAGAAATTGGAGCTTGACTCATACCACCTAAAGCAGGATTAGGGGGACCAGGGCGGCCTACTGGTTGACCAGGCTGTGAAAAAAATAGTCATATTAACATGGACCTTATTCAGAAATGAATACCGGTATGGACAAGATATTTCCGCCAAATACATTACTCACCGGCGGTCTACCCGAAATTCCTATCGGCTGGCCTCTAGGATCACGTTGGTCAT
The DNA here is from genome assembly GCA_013389805.1 of Trigoniulus corallinus. Lineage (NCBI taxonomy): Eukaryota > Metazoa > Arthropoda > Diplopoda > Spirobolida > Trigoniulidae > Trigoniulus > Trigoniulus corallinus. The sequence continues at coordinate 16,780,981 of JAAFCE010001036.1, forward strand.
ATACTGGGCTACGTTGATCAAAATTTCTTTCTGCAAACATGTGCCCTCTCTGCTCGAATGGTGCAGGACCTGAAGGTCGTTCAAACTCACCAGGGCCACGAGGAGTGCGTGGATCATTAGACCTTAAAAGACAATATTCAGTTCCTTCTCTACCAAGATGAGGCGTCATTTATAAATTTTCGATTCTCACCTACTACGCGGATCGAAAGATGGCCCTCCTCTCATATCTGCATCATGCGAGATGCCTCTGGGATCTCTAATTTCTCTTTCTCTTTCTCTTGGATCTCGTGGATCCCGTGCAACTGGATGCCCAGCAGCTGCACCGGGACCTCTTAGATCACGATCGAACCCAGGTCTTGGATCTCTCATATCAAAGTCTCTAACTGCTATAAACAGGAAATTTACAAAGTATTTTGGTAGTACATTACTAAAAAAAACTAATTTTATGACTTACGGGGTCCTCTGGATTCCCCAAACTGTCCACCTGGACCTACTGGACCACGCAGAGGTTCATTAGTACTGCAACCTGAAGGAGGTCTTTCACCCAATAATGCAGGCCTCTGATTTGATGCCGACGACCCTGCTCATATAATGTTCATATTGTGAACAGGGACTACATAAATTATATTAATATATAGATGCTTATCATACCAGTTCCAACAAATGGAGCTTCTCTAAAGGTATTTGGAATAGGTGCAGGTGGACCTTGATGATTCATATTTGGACCAGAGGCCTAAGGAAATTACATCGAACGCAGGTATACATCATCATCATCATCCCGCCTGTGGCAGTGTGGGGTTTACGGGTTCTAGCCTTCCACTCCTGCCTATCTCCCACCAGGTCCCCGTCCACCCTACACACTACCATATCATTACGGACAACCTGCTCCCACGTCTGCTTCGGCCTCCCCCTACCCTGGGTGAAAACTAATCCTCCTACGCTTTAGAGTACTAACTAATTCCCCTGTTTTCCCGTAAGGGTCCCAACATTCCATGCCCCTAATCTACGATTAGCCCCTTTTCTTGATGAGAATGCTCTGACTGGGGGTGCCCCAGCCAGGCATCTGGAACCCGCAGGAATATTGGCCGGCCTACCCCAAAGACACTCGATGCATTATCTGCCATGGGAGCCGAGGTCTGCACCCCCATGACATTGCGGACACATAGCAACGACAGCCCGGGGTCCACTCGCTCACCCATGACGGCCGCCGGCACTAGGGTTTTAATCCCCTGCACCGCAAGTTGTCTTTTGTTTTGACATTATTTTCATTTCGGGTTTTTAATTCGGGGTACCCGCTCCTAGATTTTGGCACGCGGGAGCTATTTTGTTTCGCTCCTCCCCTCCACCCATGGAAGGGTTGGTCGCTTAGGCAGCCAGCCGCCCCCCCCCCCCCATGTGTTGTGAGGACTCCCCTATCCGACGCCTGGGGACGCACCAAGTAGCAGTTCACATCTGCCCGTGGAACGTAGGTATACCACGGTAAATAAAAAACATGTTTCGGTCACACACATACCAAAGGCGGCTGGAGAGGTTGTGAAGATGCATCGCCGCTGGGCATCAGTGGTTGAACATTTGCGTTTGGTCGATGTAGCATGGTCTACAAATGCATTCATATTATAAAATTTGAATCAACATCCTCAGAGATATAACTGCAATCCTTACAATTCTTACAATTTATGTGTTGCAAATATTTTGATGGGGACTGCTGTGCGACAGCTACATAAAATATTAGTGTATATCACACTCACCATTGCAACTTGAGGTTCCACAATGCGCATTACAACTTGGGCCTGCAGTAAAGCGTATGCCAACTGGGGATTTTGCAGCAGCATATTTCTAGCTTCATTTGGATTATTCTGTATGCATACCTAAACAAAATATTCACCATAAAAAGTTGAATATTACCGTGTACCTTTTCGGTGATGTTTGATTAGTTTGCCTAGCAGAAAATTTGTCATACTTTCATCTGCTTCATTAATTCAAACATCTGTTCTGGCGGAAGACTAGCCACAGCTTTTGAAATTGCCTCTGGTGCCTTGTCAGGATCACATTCTGGTCCATATGGGCTCTAAGAAATGCATGCAAAATATTAAATGAATGCCACATCAAAAGTGCAATTATTATAATTTTGCAATCCTTATATTTACCTCAACAGGTGGACCACCCAACGAGGCTTGTAAGTCTGTGATACGAATTGAAGGATCTCATGAATGAAGCACATTGCAAAACATAAAACGTCAATGTAGACATTGTCCTTACTTTTCAATTCTTCTTTATTTTTCTCACTGGCAGCATTATCGACCCGCAAGGCCCTTCCATTCAATTCATAGCCATTTAAATTGCGCATTGCACTTAAGGCAGTATCTTGGTCTTTGTACTCACAAAATCCATATCCTTTAGGTTTTCCAGTTTCGCGATCATACACTAGTCTAAAAAAATTACTAGTTTAAACCATGACACTTCAATTTCATCTAACCATAGCTCTACTTTCTTGGCTACCTGAAACTGATTACTGGTCCCGCTTCAGAAAAAATATCTTTCAGTTGTTCTTCAGTTGCTTCATAGGGGATGTTTCCAACTATATTTGACAAACACATTAATCATTTTAATTTTCAGTCAAGAAAGATCCACATTCGGGAACAACAGCTTTAAGCCTAGTAGGCCCTACTGTATTTCATAGAAACATTGGATAGTAGCAAGCATAGGAGTAATAAAAATAACTTCACTACGAGTAACATACCAAATACTGAACGCACAGACCGTTCGGCTGCAGATATTGTACCTTGCATTGACATGACGAATAATATCTATAAAGAAATTATAAGACTTAAATTGTTAAACAGACTCGTATGGAGCACCGAATTTATAAATCGTTGCAAGCTGACTACAATGAGTTCTCCCGATTCGTATGTTGAAATGCGAAGGCGCTAGATCCAACTGCCTTTCCGATCTGCATTGCAGCAAAGAAATCCACAGCCGTGTAGAAAATGATGTTTCACATAAATTTATTGAGAATGGCTATTTTAAACATTTTATATGATTAGAATATAATGAGGAAACTGAACTTCGGAATATAATGAGCCTTTTTTGCTTGTCATTAAGTTTAAAAGCATCTATGAAGTTACTATAAGTGCATTCAATAAACGTGACACGGCATGACGATAGCTAGCGGTAAAGGTAATAGAAATTCCGAGGGAATGTGGCATTTTCAGCACTGAGAACTGTTAACAGAAATCGATGGTTCCTCCTGAGTATTTAAGATTGTAGCATTAAATATTTTTTCTTTAAATTCTCTCAATCAACCGATGCAGCAGGTCATGCTGTTCCTATAATACGATGAGCATGCCACATTGTTTATTGGGTGACAAAGATGGCGAACACCAATGTGCTTCGATGGTTGGATATACTCGAGAAGGAGTTTGACAAAGCATTTGTCGACTTGGACATCTTATTAGGAGATATTGATGAAGATCAGTGTGAAATCACGTATGAAGGCCGTAGAAAAATGACAGCCCTAAGCGCAGCGTTTGCGCAACTTAGTCATAAAGCCCAAACCATATTTTGCAACAATTCTAGTCTGGAGGTCGGTGTCGTAACATTTCTTTAATTTTTCTCTAAATGTTGACTTACATTAGATATCATGTCTTAACTATTACTGCAGGTATTGTAGTGGTGCTTCACAACATACATAATTACTCCAAAATATGTGGCTATTTTATTTGATTCGGAATCTGAATTCAGAAACCTAGACTTCAGTCAATTGCATCTTGTTAGGCTGCAAGCTTACAATAGTTACTACCGTGTGTATTATTAGGGTGGCTAGTCGTTCACCTGGCCCTCTGGCCCTTCAGGAGCCCGCAGTATTATTGTAGAGATCGATCCTGACCAAGATAGCATCTTTCGTGCGAGAAGGAAACCCAAAGTACGCCTCCAGTCTGATAAGAACTAAAGCATGACTCCTAATGGTGTGTACGCTATGACCTGCATGTCAAAGAAGCCTTCCTTTATCATCATAATCATAAACCCTTATCCAGCCTCTGGCGGGGTCGGGTATGCGGATTCTAGCCCTCCACTCCCGTCTATCACCCGTCCCCGTCCACCCCACAAACTGCAATGTCCTTACGGACAACCTGTTCCCACGTCTGTTTCGGTCTCTCCCTACCTGAAATGCACCTAACGAGCTTCTCTTCCCCTCTTCTCATGACGTGTCCATACCATCTCAGCCTATTTTTCAGCTCAGCTCATTTTTCAGCGATGACCACCACCCCCAGGCTACCTCTAATATATGCATTCCTAGTTCTATCAGCTCTCGACACAAAAAGAAGCCTTCCTTCACTGAATAAAATAACCACGTGGATCAACAAAATTCTTATAAGTAGGAGTTTACCCCTTGGAATCGGTAAAGTACTTTCACAATAGAAAGGCCGAAGTAGAATAACACATTGTCGGGACATATGGATGCTCCAAATTTTGCATCTCAAGTGTCAAATGTTTTGTTTAAAGACATGCACTTAAAGTGAAATTACTCCTTTTCCATAGCATCAAAATCATGTAAAGATTGTCGCCAGAAGCTGCATTTCAGATTGAAAACCTAATAACTTTGCAGTAACAAAGGTTTTTGTCATGCTTATTAGGACCTGTAAAGTATTGAGAACGTACGCCTTCCCTTCTCTCATCTGACATTAACTGGATAATTGCAAAAAATAGTTTAGGTGATATTTATTTTCAACACCTACGAATATATACCTGTATAAAAATTATTATTAAATAGTGTCTTCTGTTACCGATAGTGTGCAGATGGGCACTGTAATGAAAATAATAAGTCAGGTTATTTAGGAGGTAACGACATATTTAGGGAGTACCTTGCGTGAAAGCGTTACGTAATATACAAAGTTTTACACCTAAACTCCTTACTTCACAAAGGACTTGTATTTCGAATGTACAGGAGTTTGGGATATAGGATGGTCAGTTATTGTTTTGAAGATCATCATTAATTTGAAGAGAATTGTTGTTCGTACTGTTTGTGGAGTTGGGTGATAGTTGTGTTGCATTTAGGCTGTAAGATTGGCAATCACATACGTTTGAGGAGTTATGTTGTTGAACAATTTTCCTGACGTCCTCCACTGTTTGATTACCAACAGTTATGACAGTCCATACTAAATCATGGAGAGCTCTCCCAACATCCCGTCTGTGTGTTTCAAAATCATTCCACATAGTATTATTTTCTTTTGGAGGTAACCTATTAATTTAGATGGACCGTTCATGTATTGCATGCTGCGAAATTAAGCTTCATTATCAGTCAAGTTAAATTCTCATTTCATTGACTTACTTGTCTTCTATTTCCATTGTTATTCTTTGTAGTAGGTGATACATTTTGTCTTCAATTTGCGGTTCTTGTTGTTGAACACGATGGCATGTGGTAATAAATGTGTTTTGAGCTACCAACAGAGACGCAAAACTCGTGTCCAATGTGCTTCCCATGTCCGTTATTTTCTTATGCATGGATTGTAGTATCTCTTCAAATGCTAGATGAGAGGAAATTATTAGACAGTTAGAGGGTTCACGAAACGTTTGCTAACTTAATTATATAATATAGTATTTCATTTTGAAAAAGTCATTTGAGCTCAGAAAAATTAGATTTATCCATCTTCGCCAAATTATCAGTAGGTCCAACAATTTTTTTCGTAATTCTGGACTCTATCGATAATTCATTCCCATGCTAGCAGTTTACCAACCTATGTTACGTTTTGCATTTTTAGCAAATTGCCATTTAGGGAATTAGCCGGTAAAAAGCATATAAGTTAAATAAGCCATACTTCTCTGGTGGTGACAAAGTGAAATATGGGAGTAATTACGTTGAATGATTTCAACATTTTTAATCCCTTGTATGCTTTAAGTTTCAGATTACCCATTCCATTAAGTAATGACTAATAAGTCATATTTTATGCAAAAGGCTGGCTTTTAGCTGTATTGACAAATGTACTTTATACGACGTTGGATACTATTGCAAAGGATGGACGACATGTGTTACTTGATATGGGCTTCATGTGGTGAAAAATCTTCCGAAATCCTTCCCGAACGATCCCACGAGTTAGATTATCCTGTTCATTGACCTTATTAAGGTAATCTTCGATTCCTTTTGAATCTTTCAGCATCTCCTGATAAGCGTTGAGCACTTTTCGGGTATAGATTTCAAGATCGTTATCGAAATCTTGAAATTTCTTTTCCATGACTATCAAAGTTTCATTCAATATATCTGTTATATTATTCCAATTAGATGAGGGTGCTACTCCAGTTGGACTACTGTCATTATCGTTATTGATTTCGCGTACTTTTTGTGTATGTTGTAATATTTCCATTTCTTGGACTACATTCATAGCGCGTACGGTTTCAGGAAGTTGTGTGTGGTTCTTTAAATTATCCTCTGATGATTTTTGCAATACTTTTTCATCGACTACCGTAGTCGAAGTGGTGATGTCTTCAAGACACTGCCGAAGTAAATGAACATCTTTTGTGCAAAATTGTGATAACGAGGCTGTGTGATTGATGCGATTTATCTGTGTTGTCCACTGTTCTTCCATTTTGGCATATCTGTCGTCAAGTTTAAGTAAGTTCTCAGCTAATTCATCCAGTCGTTCCGCCAGTATATTCTCTAGGTTCCCATTGTCGATTACACCTTGTTCTGAAGGAGGAGCTGATTTGAATTCTGCCAGATGGATTTTATCAAGTAGTTTCTCCACGGCGATTTCCAGTCTATTGTTTAATTTAGTAAATTGATGGACGTCAGTATCGTTTGTGTTAATAATCTAAAAACAGTAAGTTTTATAAGATGGTTGATAACCTCAACGGATTTATCATTATTAGCTCAGTTGTATAATTGTTTGTAAGTCTTATAATGTTATTACCTCCATGATTTTTTGCATTTTCCATCCCAAATTATCTTCGATCTGTGAAAGTCTAGTTTCAATCGCGTCAATTCTGTTTCCAATTTCACTAAAAGCAGAACTATCTTTTGTCTCACATCGGGATGAAGGAGTATTAACAACTGGATGTAAGGCCGATATTTTTTCTTCTATAGATAGTAAGACCTCGTACACAGATCTGTCCTGTTGATCATTCTGATGTAGCGGTATTCCCTTGTCAATCGATGACACTGCAATTATACTAAACGAACTACTTAATGTCACAATTATTTTGATTAACAACGACATTGTTATCCACATATTTGTAGTCACCATCTCAATAAAAAGGGAGTAATGAATTCATGTAGCATTTATGGTCGTTAGCTTTATCCTTGGCCGATGCCAGGCAAGTGCTGGCCAATGTTTACATCTGCCTTATTAGAAGGGTGGTAAAAATGTGTTTGGCAGTGCTTCTCCAACTGCGTATCAATAAATATTAAATTCACATACATGGCTCGAAACACCCTGCTTGTGAAATTTGCTTTCATCTAAGTGATTTGCGTTAAAAATGAGGGTAAGTGCTGCATGAACACTGAAAGAGAAAAAACAGAGCAAGGTCGTAACCAATGTGCAGTTGAAGGCTGACATTGTAGCTGACGTACTTTAGAGCCAGCACATGCAAGTCATAAAATTTTCTTTTACAACTTTGTATTAATACTGATGTGGTAGGCCATTTATAGCGAACGATGATGTAAATGTTGAATATAACTTTTAAGATCCGTCTTTAACTACTCACAACTTCTCAACTTATCTGCTTTTGGGGAACTTAAGTACTGGACTCGGTTTGCGAAAAAAGTTATCGATCATACATCGCTAGCAGCTAAAGGTCGTTTGTCGAGCATCGCCCTTATGATTTTTTTTTAAATGTTCACCATTTGTTAATAGTAAGAAAGTCCAAATACCACTAGAACCTCTATTACATGCATAGAACTATTTCCGACAAGAGTATTTGTTGAAAATTTTGCTGAGTTATTCCACGTAATTAAGCATTATAGAAAAAATGCTGTATGAAAACTGAAATTTTCAGACAATTCTGGATAGGTTATGGTTAGTTTGAGGTCCTGTCTCTCCAGGCTCACTGTTTGCTTATTTTTCGTTTATTTTAAGACCTCGGTGGCGCAGTGGGTAGCATGCTCGGTAACTGCGTCAGTGGTTCTAGGTTTGATACTGGACCGTTACTACTCTCAGGCGAGACAGATGCCCCCGAGTGCGCCTTTCTTCGGATGAGAACTAAAACCGAGGTCCCGTGTGGTGTACGATTGCATTTGCACGAAAGAAGAACCCTCTCTACTATGCAACGAGTAGATGAGGCAAAATTTTCAGGTGTAGGAGCTCGCCCCTGGGCGTCGGTGAAATTCCTCCAGAAAAGCCGAAGATAAATAAGAATAGGGGTTTCAGCTTTGGTCGACAACTGTCTGAGGAAAAACACTGTCCAATAAGTCACCCTTGTATCCAGTCAGAGGGACAAGATGAGTATCCGACCCTGTCATAGTGGGAAAGGGATTAGGAGTTGCTTTTATGTATTGAAGGAAGGGGATTACAATGTGCACACCAGTTCTTTGCCCTCTGCATCCTTAACTGCCCTTACCAGTCCATTTCCTAATTTTGTCTCTAGTTTTTATAAAGGTCGTCATGCTTCTGCTGCTGTACAAATGTCTCAGTAGTGGTTTCACCCTGGTTTATCGCTAACTTTTGCCTACGTTATTAGCAAAACAAAGAAACCCCACTTAGGATATCAACGGATGTGCGCAGCACTCAATAGGCCAAGAGGTACTACATGATTGGATGTGCATGTGCGGCGCCGTTACGGTGCCGTAGGAATCTGCAATCTTCTTCAGACGCAACACCTACAGGTGGTGCCGCAGCGGCGCCGGAGGCATGTGTGCACTCCACCATTTCAACAAATGTATCCCATGCCGTAATTACGATGACGCAGCGGTGCCCACACGAGCAGAATTCTGATGTGTGCACCGGGCCTTATTGTGGAGGGGCAGGGGACGTAAATCCCGAATTTCATTCATTAATTCCACCTTCAGTTTCGTAATCTTCTTTTATAGGCGCATTTAGTAGAGCTGAGATCGCAGCTATGTGAAGTACGAGCAACTAAAATTGTTTTGGAGAAAGAATTGCAAAAGTTACTAATTCAACTGCATGCCGCTCAGCTTAAAGTTCATTCGCAAAACAATTTTGATTCTGATTGCGACAACATCAAGAAGAAATTGGTGAGTTGAATCATTAATTACATTTAGATACATTACAGAGTTTATCCCAGAATTATTTGAATTGTACATCGCCTGGCTTAGAGCCATCCACGAGTTGCTGATATGATTGTCAACAGTGCCGTAACGGGGGTATGAAGCGCCTGTGGCAAGTGTCTAACTTGCGCCTCCCCGTAAACCAATAATGGCAAAAAAATGAAAAACTTTGCGCCCCAAACCCAGTTGCGCCCGTGGCGGGCGCCTTCTTCGCCACGCCCTCGTTATGGCACTGATTGTCAACCAGTCACCACCTTATTTCCAGTAGACTGGGAAGATATTATTTATCCAAATGATTTTTTTTCCAGGCTTCAATCAGTTAATTATCTTTTTCAATAATTTGGAAATTTTTAGGAAAGTGAAATGGAGCAGTACCGAATAGACGCAATGCGTGAAGCAAATTTACAATCAGAAGTCGAAGTTCTTAAGGCGGAAAACCAGAGAATTAGGATGGACCTTATGTCATTACAAAGTGAATTATTTGGAACAAAACTCGCAGCTAGATATTTGGACAAAGAGCTAGCTGGGAGGTCATTACGTCTTTATTTGGTCATATAGTTATAGAAAACAAGTGTGATTTCGGCTTCCAATTTTCGAGAATATTTTTATAACCAGAATCCAACAAATTCAGCTTCTTGGGCGAGATATGCGTGGAGTTGAACATGATAAACTATGGAATCAACTAGAAGCAGAAATCCATCTTCATCGCCATAAGACGGTCATTAGGGCATGCCAGAAAAGACACAGCAATAGTCAATTTGCGGTGCCACCGGGTCACGTAAGTCATAAGTACGAGTAATTAAATTCACCTTATTTGCAATACTTATTAAATAACTATCTATTGAAAATGCAGGATATGGAAACTCTTCGCAAGAGACAAGGAATTGGCGATATTAGAACTGTCATCATAGAAAAAGAAGAAGGAGAAGGGTTAGGAATATCAGTCACGGCATGTAGTATTGTTATTTTTATAAGTAAAATGTAACAAGCTAGAGGCGCTGACACGCTTTCGAATCTCTTGAGTGCAGAGGGGTATGTTCTCATTTGTACTGCAATGGCGGTTTAATTTCCCCAATTTATACCCTAAGGTTCTAACGGGAGTGATGGTGAAATAGACTGGAATATGACCCATGGGCTTAGCGTAGGATAGATGAAATGAAAGTAGGCAAGAGGATGCAGGTTTTAGGTTACAGACAAGCTCAAGTTAGAGAAAAACCAAAATGAGAGCAGTTGGAATGGCAGGATATGGCACTTTTTGGGGTGGACGGAGGCCTTTTGTGAGATAGAAGGGATGGAAGGCCAGATCTCGCAGACTGACTCAGTTATAATCTTAGTGCCCAAATATACGATATCTCATTTATGATTAATGACCTCATACCATATAGTAGAAGTTCGATTATCCGCCATGGCACTAAAATGACACCGTTGAATTTGTACCCCATAAAGACGGTATACATAGAAAACGTAGTTTGCAAGTTGATTGACATCTGGGACTAATATCACAAAGAAATGTTGGCTAATTGTCCATTGTAAAAGCACATCTACATGTTGTTTTAAATTCACTTCAGCCAATCCTGAATAATGAGATAATTTTCATTTTAATTCGTAGGGTGGAAGGGAACATGGAGTTCCCATTCTTATTTCTGATATACGACATGGTCTCCCAGCTGATCGATGTGGTGCACTCTTTGTGGGGGATGCTATCCTTTCTGTGAATGGCGTTGACCTTCGTGACATGAAGCACAAAGAAGCCGTCGAAACAATAATGAGACAGGTTAGTTTGAATGGCTGATGCTATTATATACAGTACTTTTATTGAGGGATTGGTGACTTGACAGGGACTTGGTGAAGAATAAAGGAGTAAATGGGACAGAAAGTGAGCAAACCTGACCATTTCAAGGGCAGGATAAGGGTGTGTTAATGATATCGTTGATTTGGTGGAAGTGTTCATGTGACATTTCTTACCTCTAGCAAGACTCGGATGTTAATACCAAAAAAATGTTTTGATTTTAACTTTTTGTATTTACTAAGCCCAACATAGTCCAGTTAGAAGTTCTCTATGTCAGACCTGATTGTGATAGCGCTGATGATAATGTGGACGATGAATACGACGACGATGAGTTGGACCAAGCGAGGTAAATTTCTTACTGTCTTCGTTAATTTTGAAAATATTATTTATATATTACATGTTAAACTGTACGTTACTTTTAATAGTGAAGAGAAGGAATTACAGCTTCATCCTGAACCACCTTCTCCCTCAGATTATGAAAGAAACCAAGATGAATTAACGTTATCCGTGCCTTACACTCCAGAACAATGTGATATGAAGCCAGACATTCAGTGTAATAATGATTCCTCACAGACTACTGTAAATGTTATCACCAGTGACAGTCCTTCACCATCATCTTCCACCAACAAAGAATCTTCTAGTGATAGATAAATTTTGTGTAGTTGTTACAAAGTTGCTTCGGAATTTCTATTGATTTATTAATGTTGAGCATTTTAATGTTTTCTTCAACCAGTGCAGCGCACCTGATTGATAAGCTGACGACATCTTTTCAGATTCGTTATCCTACAAAAATAATCAGCGTCATGCATAATAAAGCTGTCATATTCTCACTAATAACTGGTTAAAGTCTCTAACTTTTATATTGTTAGTGATGAAATGTTTTTTTCACCAGATCATCTCGCCAGGATACTCTGTGGCATCTAGACACATCACTTGAAGATGAAATCTTGATGTAAATATATGTTCTTTGTATTTTATTAAGTTATATTAATGTTTTCTTTATATTTGAAAATGTTAATGACATTGGGTGTATATTTTATTAACAGTTATAAATTAGTTTGCGATAATAATGCACTTCTTCAACATTTTTTGAGCACTTGAGATTTGAAATGGTGGTACTGTAATGTTAGAATGAGTTGGAGGTAATAAATGGTTGTATTATACGTTTAACTCTCCATTTGCACACTGGGGTCTCCTTTATTTTACACTGCAACTACTTTCTTCAGCCTGTTCATTCCTTTACTATTTCTCTCCCTGGATTTCATGATGCATGACATGTGTGCATCGCTACTTGTCAGGCATTATGGTGCAGGAAGATATATTTCATTTGGAGACTGTGGACCAGATAATTATGATTGGTGGGCGATAGGTTATCAATCTTCATGTAAGCCATGTTGTCCCAAACTGTACAGCAGGGTTATCAATGTAGGACAGATTCCGTAGAACTGGTAATCTTATTGGCATGGTATACCTTTCTGGTGTTCAAAAATCATCACATCGTAATGCTGAGGAATTGTCAAAAAGTTTGTTAAAAGTTGTGCTGCTTTACCTGCACGGCAATGATAAAAATCATTTTTTAAAAATTCCATTTGATTTTCTTTATCTAAAAAATTCTTTATATATTTATGAAATGCATTTATCAGGAAGTCATAGGGCTTTGATGACTTCTATTGATTTTATAAAATTGCCTATGACAAACCCCAGGTGTTCGGAGCACCCTAGGTGAACACAAAATGAAGTGTGCATTTGGAGGTTTAACATTAACACTGCCGTATTTTCATGCAGATAACGTGCTCAGGTGTATAACGCTCACACTCAGATAATGCACAGAAATTTTGTTTTTATGTAAAAAAAATATCTTGGGTTGCCCACCCATGCATATACAGTGCGGTAACCAACGCAGGACTGCCAGAGGTGCCAATATGTTTGGTATTAGCAGCATCACAAGGGCTCATAACATTGAGGCGTAAAGGAGCTGTAGCTTGAGACATAGTCGGAATAGATATCCGAGGGGTTCCACAGGCTTATTCGGTCTGTTGTTTATGTAATAAAGTATTAAACAGTTACCCTTAGATGGTTGCAAGAATGCTTGCATTTTAAGGCGGAGCAATCGAACACTACAGACCTAACAGAGTACGGTTAGGCATTTCAGGCAGTGAAGTGGTTATATGGGAAGTATTTAGCCAGAGATTTGTGTATGCGGAGGGAGGCTTCAAAGGTACAGCGGCGAGTCTGTCTCGCCTCAGTTGAAGAACAGGTTTGCTTGATGGAACGGGTGGCTGGGTAGTGCGGCTGCGAGAGTGCATAGGTTGATCTACTGTAGCGTATTGGTAAGGTTTAACAGGTTGTATGAGTTGCAGCTCTTGGTTACACTCGATTGAGGAGGAATATTCAATATTAAGCGGATGATTCGGATGAATACTGAGGTCAGAGCTTGGAGAGATGCAGGGGGATGCGCGGTTTGTATATGCGAGAAAACACCGCTTTGAGGATGTGGCTTTTAAGTCAAGAAAAATGAAGTATATTAGTAGGGGGCCACGTGATATGATTGAATCCATATAAGAGCCTTATTGTCTATCACTGTCTTGTTTCATGTCTTGGTGGCTCAGTTGCCTTGACTTAATTAGTTCATGGTGTGAAGATCGCATCTCACCAAGGAGGGTGGATTCTTTCGGATAAGGTCAAGGCCTCAAGTGCACCTTCCTTCTGCTGAACCTGTGTCTACGCCGTAGAGCACCAGGTAGAGTCTTTTGACGTACAGGAGCACCACATGATGCACAGCTTCCCATCCGACTGAAAGTTTTCTAGGGGCTTCCTCCTTGTCAGAAAGATCTACCTCAGCGAGAATCACGGGTCAAACAACAAGCCTGAGCTCGAGCCCAAGGCTAGCCTCGTGGAGCCAACTGTGTGCAACTCCCGACTACGTTATATTTGTTCAGAATTGCGTGACTTTCTTCTCTGTCCGTCTCTAACCATCTCTGTTATACCTGGCTGAAAGCAGCCTGCTGATCAAGCGACACCAAATACGACAAAGAATTTGTTTGTTATTTGTTGGTGTTTAAGGTCCCATCAACTACAAGGTCATTAGAGACCCGTCCACTGCATAGTTCTAATGCATATGCTGCACAGACACTACACTAATGCGACGATTATTGGGTATTAGCAGTACCCAGCTTTCCCGAGCGACCACCCATGTCAGTACTAACTGGGCTTGCGTTGCTTAACTTCAGTGATCAGACGAGAACTGGTGTGTCCAACGCAACTCGCCGCTCCCTATGACAAAGAAGGAGAGAGTGGGTAAATGAAGACTAAATTGAAGGCACCCTGGGTTCCAGGGCAGGGGAAGACCAACGCGGACGTGGAAGTAGGTTGTACATAAGGGTATGGCAGTGTATGGGGTGGACAGGAACTAGGTAGCAGATAGACGTGAGTGAAGGGCTAGAACACCCAGATCCGACCTTGCCACAGGCGGGATAAGGGTATGATGATGATATGCCTTTCTCTTCAGGCATATTCATTTACCCATTCTCTTCTTTTTTGTCATCTTTGGTGTCGCCTCATCAGCATGCTGCTTTCAGCCAGGTATGACAGATGGTTA
>JAAFCE010001036.1:16795684-16855742 GCA_013389805.1 Trigoniulus corallinus
TTAGAGACATCATCATACCCTTATCCCCCTGTGGCAGGGTCGGGTCCGCGGGTTTATTAAACATGCTCTGACTGGAACCCGCTAGAATATTGGCTGGTGGTCTGTGGCGGATGCCGGCCTACCCCACTGTTCCAACACCGCATTATTCAACCAAAATAGAAATTTTGGCAGGTAAATTGTTGGTTATAATACTGCATGGTGTCTGACCTATTGCACAATAACTATAATGCAACAGGAGTCAGGCTCATGCCAACAGATGGTTAGAGACGGACAGAGGATACAGCCACGCAATACTGAACAAGTCGGAGCCGCCCATAGTCGGCTCCAGGGTGAGGTTAGCCTTACGGTTACGCTATTTGGGCAACAATGTTATGTACATCCTGTAATTAAAGATGCGACAATTTATTTTTAATTAAAAAAAATGTTGAACATAAAAACAGCGCCACCACAGGGAAGAAGTCGAACTGAACCGAAGAGTGTGATTACACATGAGGGACTCGCACGAATTTTGAAATCTTTTGGTTGATCTTGTAGCTACGTAGTATACGTGGACTGATATTCTTCATTATGAGTAATGTATCATCTGTTACTAAGGTAAATTCATAGTATCAAGTGTACAATGATGAATACGTTTTTGAAATAATGCAAAAAATTGCATGAGTGACCTATTTGATCTAGCTACAGTATACGTACAGAATGCCCAGAATGTTACCTGTATGTGGGATAGATCAGTGCTCCGCAACCGTTTTCTCACCTGCGGCACACCAAAGGTCTTCCTAGATTTCCGCAGTACATCAAAAGCTAAAATATACGGCACACCGGTTGCGGAGCACTGGGATAGATGAACAGGTGTTCTATTTCCCGCCTGTATCAATTACGGATGATAGACCACTCAATGCCCCTTCATTTCAATAAAATAAGGGTGCATCACTGCTTCGTTAAACATTTGGTAGTCGAATATCGAAACTTTGTAATTTTGTATGTAATCATTATAACAACTCATTGTTACTGCGAAACCAGTGTCACAGTGAAACTCATCATCATTCAAACAGTTCCCCCACAACCTACCCTTATCCTGCCTTATCATTTCCCGGCATATTACCAGTTGATTTTATACTACTACATAAGATACATTTCACATGCAACAATTTTATTAGTATATTGCTGTTTGATAATTTATTTTGATTTAACAGGGTTGTTTTGTATATAAGAAAAAGAAGACTAAGAAAAAGTCAGATTTCTTTGGTAAGTACAAAATGCAATGTAGGAACCTTTTGTGTCCCCTTTAAGTTTATTTAACTACTTGCGTTATGTTTCTTATAGGTCCTAAGACGATTAAAAACGTGAATAACTTATCTTGTCACTCTACAATTGATCGTACGGTTTTGTTTAACCATTTGTGGAAAGCCTTCGACCGCGCAATAGAAGTTTGTATTTTTTTTATACTATCAAAGGCTAATATTATTGCTGAGGTCTCATTCTTCATTTTGTTTTTATTAGAATGCCAAAATAGATGTGTGCTCAAGTTATCTCTGGGATTTAATCGATTTTATAATAAAGGGAACGAATGCATTCGATTTTAGAAAGGCAACTGTTGAAATTCCAACTGCTATTCTTCTGGCAGGCATGTAAAATATATAGATATAGTACATATATTTCATATTAGTGTAATATTTATATATTTGTTACTAGTGTATTTGAAATCACCGTATTGGTGAATGCTTGACTTACTGGTATAGGTGTTAATATGCCTGATCAGGACGCGATGTATTCGTCCTTGAAAAAAATGCTTTATGCTCAGAGCACTAATTTAGTTGCTTCGATATCTCACGAAGATACTCACACTGTAAAAGACTTGATCCAAAAAGTTGTCTCTACAGTTATAAACAATGTACGTACTGGTAGTTAATAGGGATGTCTATTAGTTATTTAATCATGAATTGGCTTATTAAAATTCGTTTACTTTAGGTTTCCGGAGAGGACATGCAAAAATACAAGTGTACGATGTCTGTTTTGGCAGCGTGGTACACCTCATACTATCAGCATTTGGTAATTATCCATCTTAATGAGATTTTCTTTTTGTGTACTAAATAACCACATCCTAATATGATGATTAGGGTAATTCGAAAGTTTCAAAGCGCCTTTCAAGACACTCATCCCAGCGCGACAAGTTTAGTATTACGAAGGGTACATTGCCACCAATTGTCATCATTATAGAAGACCTGGAAAGGTGCCCAGTGGACGTCATAAATGACTTCATTTTTATTTGCAGGTTATTCATAGTTGTTGATATTACAAAATATTTATTTTCAAATATGAATTCTGGCTTTAATATGTGTAATTGTGTTCAGTGAATATGCATCGGAAATACCATTAACCCTTGTGCTTGGCATTTCAACGTCCATAACAGCTGTATATAACATTTGTCGTCCAGTAGCATTATCGAAATTAACAATTGAGGCTTTCAAGATGCCATGCTCAGATGACTATCTTAATTTTATTTTAGATGAGGTACTTATACTGTTATTTTGAAAATTTTTTCAAGGATAACTATTTATAATGATAAATATGTAGGTCTTATTGAGTTCTAAGTTTCCATTCAAACTGAGTGATCAACTATTTCGACATCTTGAAGAACGATTTGTATGCAGTGATTTTTCAGTAACTGCATTCATGTCAGGTCTAAAGGTAATAATTGACGTACTACATATGCCACTCTTTAGCAAAATATAACACTAAAGCTTTTCCAATCGATGATGCTATGTAGTTAGGTTCCCTATTTCCGCTACTAATTGATATACGGAGATGGTAGGAAATATAAGATTTGTTATATTGGGAATGAGTATATCACGGGAGAGAGGAGGAGGAGCTTGTTAGGTTCATTACCTAGATGTAGGTTATTGGAAGCACCCGGGGCAGAGGAAGACCAAAGCAAACGTGGAAGTAGGTTGTACAGAGGGATATGGTAGTGTGTGGGGTGGATGGGGACCTGGTGGGAGATAGGCGGGAATGGAGGGCCAGAACCCGCAGACGCGATCCTGGCACAGATGCGATAAAGGTATGATAATGATAATTTCTAGTTTTTCCTATTTCCAGTTTTTTATGATGGAATATTTTTATAAAAATCCACTCAGTGTTTTGTGCTGTGAGATAAAGGATATTTCAGAAAGAATTAAAACGTTAGATAACTCCGCATTAGAAGAGGTGCGGCATCTACTATCTTTTAGAAGATATGTAGAAAACAGCTCGCCTAAACTTCAGAAGTTGATGCTCCTTGATGATACATATTTTAAGGTATGAGAATGCCAGCTTTTAGGATTTGTTTACAAGCAGCACATTTAATATGTATATTTTTATTAGTCTGTTATAGAGTTGCTGATTACTGAACTTTTTGAATACCATAATTGTTTCTTCCCTTTTCTACATTTTTTTCATCTTCTAACAAATGATTTGTCTGGGAATTCATTCAAAAGGCAGGTTGGTTAACGTTTTGGATCTTATGAACTTTGGTGCTCTGCATATTATTAGATTATAACCAAGGTACCTTATAGCTACGTGACCTGTATTGCATCTCCCTGGAAAAAGATCTTATTGAGTCACTTGAGATCCAAGAGTACTTGAAAATTCTTCGGTAAGATGTATTGCCTTTATAACTACTGTTTTTTTTGCAGCCCTAGTTGATTTGTTCATCGATATTGAATTGTAGATTGATGTCTAAGGAGGAGCTGTCGATTAAATTGAAGCAGGGATTAGATTATTTAAAGAAATGCAAAACATTGCCTACCAGTATCGAAATGTTTAGAGACACGATACAATCTATTATTAGAAAGGTAGACGGATGTGTTGAAAGTTATGAATGCATCGAAGGAAGAATCTTAGAAGACGAAGTCCATGGGAATAGACGACAGCAGGTAGGCCCAAGTAAGGGTTTTAGCCGTTAAGAAAATTCAGCAATATTGCTGTCTTCGTTTCCCTTTGCTGATCTCGGTTTAAAGATCATCACATAAGGTTTACAACCCATCTTATATCGACCCATGCAAAGGAAATTATATTAAAATGCCAAGTTTTATTAGTTATTACCTATCTAGCCATTGGTTTTACAATATAGTTCTTGAATATTATTCATGAAGTCGCTATTGCTCACTTTCAGGTTCATACCAAGTTTATGACCCGTGACTTTTATGTATAAATTCTTGCTGCTTTTAACTGAACTAAGTGAATTAGAGCGTACTATACAGATTGATTTGATCGTTTATGCTTTTATCGTGGAAGTTTAAAATTGCAAAGGACTTTTGGTAGGATGAGATCGCCAAGTTTTATTCCTTTCCTCCCCCTCACAGGCCCTATCAACATCCTTATGCACCCTGCCATATCATTCACCACGTGATTCGGTTTTTGATCTCAAGTTACTTATTCTACATATGACTAACCATCTATTCATTCAACTTTCTTTAATATCCCCAGATTTCAAAGTTAATACAAGTCCATTTCATCCATCCCATATAAATAATGTTATTTATATACATATCCAGACCTAGGAAGCTACTTGATTTTGATTACTACATAGGTGGTGTGAGGGTTGATGGAGTTGTGGACCATAAACACCTTGGAATTATTTTAAATAGTCAAGGTAACTGGAAGGATCATATTGGTAAAGTGATTGGGGAGGCTGGTCAATTCCTCCGTCTGATTAGTAGGATCCTTGGGGACAGCACAAAGGAAGTAAAAGAAACAGCATATATTTCAATGGTACGCCCAATTTTGGAGTGTGGTAATCCAATTTGGTTTCCCTTCAGACAGGACTTATCTTGGGAGATTGAAAGGATCCAAAGGAGGGCAGCATGAGTTGTACTCCACAGGTTTTCTCGCAGGGAGAGCGTGTCTGACATGATTAGAGAACTAGGGGGATTAAATACTAAGCCAGCGGCATATATCTCACAGCATTAGTCTTTTCATCAGACTGCTGCTGCTGGGGTGCAATGGACCTCTGGTTGGAAGTGTGTCCCTGGCTGAGTATAAGGGGAGAAAGTATCATCCATATAAATTGAAGGAGATTAGGGCACAGACACTCATACTACTGGTCTTTTTTACAAAGGGCCATTCGACAATGGAATAGTCTTGGAGAGGATAAGTGGAGGGCTTCCTCAAAGGAAAGCCCACCATTGCTAGTATTGTGGGGGGAGGCACAAGAATTATAGCTTAGGGTTTTAGGAGTTTTATGGTATCATATGTATGAATGAGAGTTAGTCGCTCCACTGCCATATTGACCAAAGAGGCTGCTTGCAGTGTAGTGAATTAGATATACTTCCCATTACATTCCAACACGTTAAAAGCATATTAGGATTTCGTTTTTGAGCCGCTTTAAGTAATACCATTTCAATTTTTTACGTAGATATGTAAACCTAAGGAGGTCTTTGACATTTTGAAAGAAGAGGCAATTTGCATAATTGAGGAGTCTGTTAGGTAAGAAAAGATTTGGTGAATGATTAAGGTACTCGCATACGAATTCAATACACAACAAGGTTTTTTATTTAGGAAATTTCTTCGTTGTCATCGATACGTTGCTTTACACGAAATTATGTATTTTGATGACGTGGAAGTGAAGCATAACTCAGTAGGAAATAATCAAAAAGCAATACAAGAGGCCTTAGGAAATCCCCATAAGTATTTACAAGTAATAACCATACATCATTTTTTTTATTACAATCTTAATCTTCTGTTAAAATCTGAAGATTAATCTTAATCTTCTGTTAAAATTTTTAGTGTCAATGTTGCATTTTGGACTCTGTAGATAGTATTTCACCAGCCCTTCCAGACCTTTGTGTTGCTTATAAATTACATATGGAATGCCCCAGAATAATAAATCTATGCGATTGGCTGCAGGTAAAACCTTTAATTTTAATGCCGTTTTTTTAATATGATGATTTTTATTTATGCATTTTAGGCGTTCATATCAGTGATCGATTCTCAGCTACTGGACTCTGAAAGTAGAAGTGACCAGCATAAACATATTACGTATCCTTTAGAATTTCGTCACAAGGTTTGTTGAGTGTAGCTTGTAGTTGTGTACTTGCCCCATTAAATGGACTACCCATATGTTAACGTCGCGTTGTAGAGTTTATAGACCTTAATATAATTTTAGAGCCCGATTTTTCTGTTCCTTAACAGCTTTACAACTGTTGGGCTTTATTCAACAGCCTCCACGGAATAATAATAGTTTCGTTCGTGTTATTTGGTAATTAATTTGTTTGATAAAACCACATTTGATTTTCAACTGAAAAATCCTTTATTTTAGTTTTATATTAAATCTATTTTTAACAAAAATACTAACGCACATGATGAAGTCTGATTATTTTTATCCATTTGTGCATTCACTTTTGTCTGGTATAGTTGCATTAGTTTGGCAAGAAACTGGAAGCTGGTCACCCCACCTGCTTGCCCTCGCACATTTGTAAAGGTTCCTGTATTATACATTCATAAAAAAATTACTCAAAAACATTTAAAACATCGGGTTAACGTCTTGCATACTTTGAATGCTTCGAAACTGTGACCACTGCTTCTTTGATCTCACCATCACTGCAGCATAAACGACAGACAACATGACGTGGCCTTAATAATACTGGACTTATGATTCTAGGCCATACCTCCTCTAGAGAGAGTTAAGATCTTATTAAAGTATTCGAAAATAGTATGAACTTTGCAACTCACAATGAATCTCACCTTCCGGCCGCTTTTGTTTTCTTAAAATAACGTAGCTGTAGCGTTCTGTACGGTGTTCTTTCCCCTATTGAAGTAAGTTACATTATGCAATTCAATACAACTAAAGTCGCATCATCAACGAACAACATTTTTCATTTACCAACAAAGGGAAATAGTTTGCTTCGAAATTACATGGAATTTTGTGGTCCATTTTAGGACATGGCATATCATGAGTACACTAATAGTTAAAGAAGAAAACATTATTCACAAAATTAATACCGGTATAAGAAAAGATGCACTATTACTTACTGGTGCAAAGACATGGGAATTCACTTCATTCGTTTGTAATATAAAATCTCTCGCTTCCAAAATTAAATTATGTCCGACCTTTGAGCCATTTTCCACAATGACCTATTAAAGTGCCCCAAGAGTTTGGTATAGATAAAAAAGGTGACATAAATTGAAGTACTTTGTTTTTTGACGAATATGCATCACCAGAAAATCAGCTGTCTTATTCCAGAGATTCTGTATTGTTTGAAGTCGTACACTTCTTGATGGCAACTCCAGAAGAGAGTAGGAGCTTATCACTAGATCATAGGTTATCTTAAAAATACAAGTGAAAGTGTAGCAAATAAATCACGATTGTTCAATTTTATTATTGTATTACTCACAGTATGTAATCCTGGCAAAAACTGCCGAAAGAATATTCGTTTGGTTAACACTTGCTGATTTTGGCCATCTATATAGTCAACGAAAACATTGTTACGTGACACACTGTTTATATTTGCTACAGTTAGTTTACCATTGATAAGTCGTTGCGCAATTGCGTTCATGTCACCGGACACATCTACTGCAAAATATTCTTTGATATCATCCTTCCAAGTATCACGTGTAGCCCTGAATCGCAAACCATAAAAAGTGGCATTTTTACCGGCAGAGAGAAATAAGATTTTGAATAAAGTTGAATATACCATAATGCTGTTGCTATTCCAGATCCAAAATCAAGGATAGCTCTGGGACGAAATTCGGGAGCACCTAATTTTATCTACAAATGAGAGCCACAAATGACTTCAAAAAATGATCATTGAATACTTTAAAATGAACTTGCTAAACATTACTTCATTAAGAACCGTCTTCAAAATTGCATAATTCGGTGCAGATCTTCCTACGAGATATAACATTCCTTTATAAAAGTCATAGCTATAATAATAGGAGTCAAAGTGTATTTTGTTTTAGGCGATGTCGATTTATTTAAATCCAGGCAATAAGCAAACATTTACCAACTTTATTGATTCCCATTTATAAGTTGTTTGATGAAGCTTCGCTAACACGGCGCTATGAAGTTTTTTCGAATCCAATCTAGGTTCTTCTGGAAACTTTTCTAAGTCTGCCATGAAAATGAAGATGATGACAAGATTAAAACTATTATTGACACTTTTATATAACCAAACAATAAATTTCAATCAATTACTCTCTTCCAAAACTTGACGTTTCAACTTTGAGTATTTCTCGATATAGTCCCGCTTTTCTAGAGGTGCCTCTCTACGTAGCAGCTGATTTGATAATTTTTCTGCATGTTTTGCCAAGTTATTCACTGGGTACTCTTTATGTGACGAAAAAAAACAGATTTTCCATATATTACAAAAAATTGACTTATTTATCACACCGTGTGTTACTCTAAGGTGAACACCTTTTAACAGGTTATGTGACGCATCGCAGAATTGATCAGGCAAGTGCAACACTCTTCCTGTATTTCTTCCAGGATGATTTTTGTGTTTGTATATGTCATTTTTCAGCTCGGCATCCACTTTTGGTTCTAATTGTATGTCCGTTCTTGGAAGCTCACTGGTGATTGAACGTCGACCACTGGCCTATTGAAATGAACATGTATTTAGTATTAGTATGTTACGCCAACGGTTTGGGGAGTCGGCCAAGCAGCCATAACGGGCCGGATTCTGTGGAAGCTGTTCGCGGGTGAGGCAAGAGCATCCTCTTCGGTGTTAATTTGGGTTGCGTTGCTTAACTTCAGTGATCTGAAGAGAAAAGGTGTAAAGCAACTCCTAACCCTTTTCCCGCCTATGGCAGGGTCGGGTACCCATCGTGCCACTCTGAATGGATATATCCCACCTTTTCCCTCTGAATGGACATAAGGCGATATATTGGTCATAGTTTTTTCTGCAGCCGGTTGCCGGCCAAAGCTGCCGGCCCAAGCTCATTGAACAGTTCACCTTTAATCTTCACCTTATCCTTTTCTGGAGTAAAATGCTAGGCTACACTAGGGTTGCCATACGTCCCGGTACACCGGGACATGTCCCGGTTTTGAGGTCTGTGTCCCAGTGTCCCGGTCCGACAGTCATCTGTCCCGGTCGATTTAAAATTTTCGCATGTTAAACAATTCTTTTTTTGAAAATATCATTGCATTCAGTACTGCGCATATACAGTACATGCCTAGAGATTTGGTACTGATTCGTCCATGAAAGCACATCACATTTTGCCAGTGAAACTGACTGTTCGGGAATGATCCACCATTGATCCCTGGGGCGGATCCAGACGAGGGGCAATGCAGCAATTGCTTCCCCCTCACTGCCTGAAAGGGGCGCAAATGATACTGCCAGTCCAACAGTTGCAGTCCAATCTGTAGTTGGCTAAACCACTGAAGATAGGTAATTGTCAAACGGCCAGGAGAGGACCTTTTTCTAATTGCTAGCTAGATGTATAGTCAGGGATTATGAATATTTAAAAACATTTGGGGCGCACATTTTTTGAAGTTCTACCCCCACCCAGTCCTCTAAATTATTTTATATTTCAGGGCGTTAGTGAAAGGATTATGGAATTTTTTAATAAAGCTATGAATGTTTATAATATGAATTCTTGCCATTTTGTTGAAAAATATTTTTAAGGGGGGATGTCCCGGTCGGTGGTCCGACAATTATGGCAACCCTAGGCTACACTCATGAATCCATGGTTACAGTTTCGAACCTAGTTTAAGGTGGATAGTTTCATTCGGGTTAGAGGGAAGCCACAAATGCTCCTTAGATGGGATGTAGCAAATCTTTGGCCCTGTCATCTGTACGTAACAGAACCCTTTCGAAGTGGATATACCTGTGAATTTGCTTTCCATGCACAACTCTCCAACAATTTATTTATGTTTATAAAGTTTTTGGGTTACCAGTTTTTGCTCAAGTGTGTTGCTATAAGAAAAAATTGGAGGGAACAATTGCGCTGATGGGGATCCTTTCCAACAATGTAGGGACTCACTTTCAGGGACTCAAATCATCCTTTTAACCTGTTATTTTCTCGCCTCTCGTTATCCTGAACTTGTGGGAACCGAACCTTGCTGTAGTTAAGAACCAAAGTAATCAAAATGATAAATAGAGGGCGCCATAGACGGTGCACAGAGAAAGCAAGAACAGTAGAACTCCAATCAATACACGTGCGGTAATGATAGTCTTCTTTGGACGAGTTATAGTAGTGTAACTAGATTATTCACTGAGAAGATGAAGATCTATGATGCCACTTACCAGGAAGGATCGTAACAAACCATTACAACGCATTATACATCCAAGAATTGCTGAACGTAAGTTAACCCTTATACCATTGAACTATTTGAATTTTGAGGCCCTCTACACTACGCACATTTTACTGACGTCATCATGCAGCAGAGGAAAACGTCGTAACCCCGGTACTACGCAATCAGGAAGTGCAATCTTTGTGCATGGATCTCCAGACAGCTACTTCCTAAATCTTGTATACGTTTTTTGAACTGTGTATGAAAACTGTTATCTGTCATAGTTAAAGCATACGAACTTAATGGTCTCCAAAGAATTACAGAACGATGAAAGTGATGACTAAAAAAATAAATGTGAGATGAATTTATTCATTGAAACGTATGCTTGAGGTTCACTTCCCACTTTGTATTACAGCTTAATGAAGCGCTGATACTGAAAAGTTTGGATACTTTTAATTTAGCTTTTATAAAATACTGTACTTGTAATTGAACAATGGCTACATCAAGACAGGGACCCCAACAAAAGCGTCACCTTGATGCTAATTGTGATCTTCCAGGATTTTATTATGATTGTAGTCGAAAGCGATATTTTAAAATAAATGGCAACGCACACCATAGCTCCTATGACTCTGTTCGTTCCATTGCAGCTCCTACTGCCACCACTGTAACAAAAGATGTTATTACTCCGAATATTATGAAACTAGTGCGTTTACAAGAATGTGGACAGTTTCCTGTGTCGCAATTTAGTGCAAAAATAAAAGTCTCCAAATTTGCCAAAGCAGAACAGCGACGAATTTCTGTGGCATCAAGTTTAAAAGTTAATGGAAGAATTACATCATGCTTGTCATTAATGGCTGGAAATCGCGGCGAGTACATAGCAGGCGTTTGGACAGTCGAAAATCGCCGTGGCCTAAAGCCAGAAGTGGTGGTAGGCAGTTACAAGGTGAACCATTTTGACGCAGATTCTAAGGCTATCCAACTCGAACCCTCTGGATTTTTGACACCTTTTGTTCAAGGCAAGGTAGTAGATTCTTGTTGGGGCACAGATAGTGACGTCCACCGCACTGTTTTGATGTGTACAGTAAATGACAACGCGAGTCAAGGCGTGTTTGTGTCTTTGCCGAATGACACTCCGAACTTACCAAACGGTACAACAAGGATTTATCTGAGTAAAGATGCAGTTTTTTGTTGTACGTTTCATCAAAACGGTCACAAGGCAGCATTTGGAATGGAGAAATTCGGTTTACTATGTGATATGAATAGAGGAGAAATGGTGAGACTTTACAGTGATCATGATAGCGTTTATTGCCTTAAATTTCATCCTAATGGACAGATAGGCTTCAGTGGCACAAAAAAAGGAAATATTTACTGCTGGGACCTAAGAGATCATCCATCGAAAAAGTTTCATCTGCGGATTCATGCCAGTAAACTTGCTGTGATTCATTTAGACGTATTAACAAATGAAAATTGTTTGATCAGCAGTAGCTTTGGGAATCAATTACAGAAAATAGATCTTCGAAGCAGAAAGTTAGTACTGGACTATAAAGAGCACGTGAATGACCACTTGAAAATCCCATTTTCCATTGAGGAGTGCATGAACCTTATTTGTTCTCCAGGTCAAGATGATTGCATCCGATTATGGGATATTGACAGTGGGAAATTAATCAAATCGATAGAGTCTTCCACGAGTTTTTCCAAAGATACTCCCAAAGCACTCTTTAGAGCCCTTTGGCAAGGTGACTACTCGAATCCATGCGTTATTGCAAGTTCCGCAGACCACATTTTAACGTATAGTTTTTAATATACTGGAATGTAGAATTTGTAGTCCCTGATTATGCAAACTAGTTTAACTATATATATCGTCTACAGAGGAATTATTTTTTGGTCTCATGAGTGAATTTTCTGCTAGGATGATAAGCATCACAATCTTATCACGGATGCAACAATTGCAGGATCCTCGATATCCTGTTTACTCTGAATCAACTGTAGTTCCTTTCTTGAAGGCAACGAGACTGTCGTCGAGAGACTATCTGCAAAAAAAGGCATATTTCAAAATTGAATTTTTCAACGTTAGATGTTGCTGTGATATTCTGAGCAATGCATCTGGCTTACTTTGATGTGATAAAGTTCTCTGTAATATGTGAAAAATTGAAGATGCTGTTTTTTTGCACGCAATCTGAACAAAACGATGTTTATTGATTAGGTTTTAATATGAATAATAGCGAACACAACTCTGAAATGTTCCACGGTTATACTTAGGAAAAATGTGCCCTCTCACCTCTATATTTCCATCTGTCTTTGCTAGCCATGCCAGAAATAGGGCTGCGAACAAGTCACCAGTACCAATAAATGAGCTTGAAAACTTCGGCATCTTAAACATATACTGTTCAGCCAGCGACTCGTCTAGTTTGTGATCATATCCAATTCACGAGGTTAAAAAATTAGGCAACTTTCAAGGTCAGCACAAACGTTATTTCAAAACTAAAACAGTATATCACACCCTGTGAATTTCAAAGTAGATTTTAAAAGGTCCACTATCCCGGTATGTCGTAAGAGAAGATTAAAGGGTTGACACATTACGACCTATCTATCGGTCGAGCCAGCCAAGTTTAGGACCAGTTTAGGAAATGCTACGGTACTCTTTTTATGAACTGGAACTAAGATGACCTTTTCTTGTATTTCTTTGTCAAAGGGAGTCATTTAAGGATCGAACATCAAATATGGCTTAACAGAACGATAACACTATTGCTAAGTAAAGTCTGAGCCTCTTCTTGGCTCTGCAATCCATGCTTTATAACATTCCTAAATTTTAATAGTCAGTATTAGTTCAGCGTCATAGCCAAAGAAGACACTTTGGTATGAGCATATGCTATGAAATCGGCCCACTTCATGGCGATTGAGCCAACCGGTATAAAGTCAAAAACAAAAGACAAGAAAATACTGACAAATGCTTCTAAATATATGGAACAGCTTTTGGTCTTCGTTTCTCGGAATTTTTCATTTTCTCCATTTGTTCTCTACAGCAAGTAGGTGATTGGGATCTTTAAATTTACGAGTACCAGTATGTTATCGATTGTAATAACAGAGGCTTACAGGATAACTGTTTTGATTAACGCAAATTGAAAGATACACTTGGTGAATGTGGTAGACTAGGGGAAAATACCTTTACGATCAGAACAATAACTTGCAAATCCTGTCAACTCTTGTTCATCATCACAATCATCCAGCGAAACACTTGTTATTACAGCAAGTTTAACGCCTCTCTTGTGGAACCATTTGAAAGCGTCAAACACATGTTGCCTACTTTCGATTTTTATTTCGGTAAGTAATCTGTTAAAAATATGATAAGTTTTATTTTTGCATTTTTTTTATTGTTTTTAAATTAATGTTTAGCTTACTCGGCCTCGAATTGGTTTGGAGTAACGATATCTGCCAACGGAATTACTAAGTCACGATATATTGGAACATGTCCTTCTGGTACGTACTGCATTAAAAAAAATGTAAGAGAACCAATTAGATAAGATGAAATCTTTTTAATCATAAGTAACTCAATTAATGTCAAGTTTTAAGTGTGCGACTTTTTACAATTGCGTTTTTAAGAGTTAGAATAACACTTTTGGTCACATCGTGATGACTAGTAAATTTCTATCAACCGATAAAGCTAATAGCATTTAATTTTTTTGTTTGCCTTGTCTGTCTACATTTCATGTAGCAGAAATCATCAAATAAGTGAGGTAGACATATGGTATAGGACAGTGGTGGCGAACCTGTGACCCACCGTGCAATTTTAAATGACCCGAACGTGAATGATATCTAGTTTACCGTCTCATAGTGTGTGTGGGGTGGACAGGGACCTGGCGGGCTAATCCCGTAGACCCGACCCTGCCACAGGCGGGATAAGGGTATTATAATGATGTTCTCTATTTGCTACTTTAATAAACTAATTTATTCATTATTAATAATATTTTTATTCATAAAATTAAATAGTGCTTGCGCCTGACCCGGACAACTTTTTGTTTCTTTTTTCGTGTTATTGTGACCCGTCTTCAAAAAAAGGTTCGCCACCATGGTATGGGATGACAGTCTGCGAAGACATAACTAAATTCACGGCTATTAAATGATAAAAGGAGACTCTCGACTGGCAATTGGTCTGCTCCTTCTCTGGAATTGGGCTTTTTAAACTTTTTCCATTTGCGATCCGACTTTGTTGGAAAAAACTTGATATTTTTTCGCGACCCATAGTGTGAGAAGATTTTCCTAACTCTGGGATCTCGATGCTATCATGAGCAAGGATGATGAAATTGCAGAGGTAGGACCACCTAGACAATCAGCACCCTATGCCAACTCCATAGGTTCAAGTTACAAACATGAGGTTAGCATGCATACGAAACAACATTCCACATCATTGTCGCCCTAAATACTCATCGGAGCCGATAGCTTAGTAATAAGAGCACGATTTGACAGACGGCCTGAAATATCTTAAGAAGAGAGCCCTTCGTAGCAATAGCTGTAAATCGCATGGCATTGTAGCAGTACAGCGCAACAGGCAGGATGCAGGAGAAAGTTAGTGAGGAAAATCTCAGGGGCTGAGATGGAAAACGTAATGGGCACAAAACTACGGGGCATCGTCAAGTGTGAGGGTTGCTTACAGTTCTGGTGACTGCTAGAGCGCTGATAATGACGCAGGCAACTGCACTGGCGCACAAGTGAGCGGTGAGTTCAAGCTGAGCGGCAACATTAAAAATGTGAAGAAAATTGGTTTATGTGGGGCGAAGATTACTGGTAGGGCGGCGGCAGGAAGTTAAAGAAAGGTTTTTTCTCAGGCGATGCACCACCGCCATCTCCCGAGCTCTACCCTGGAACCGTTTGTCACATTACTTCAGGCTAGGCTCATCTACAGTAGAACTTCGGTATATCGAACTCGCTTATATCGAAATCCTGCTTATTCCCGCTTATATCGAAGCTTGAGCGCCGGTCCCGCCCGATGTAAATTTTAGCTGTACATATAATTCCAGATTTGGATATATCGAATCTCGGATATATCGAACTATTTTTCACGGTCCCCTGAGGTTCGATATAACGAGATTCTACTGTACATAAGTCGGAATCGAACTCAGTCCGATCGTACCACAGGTGGATGCCCTAACAATTCCGCCACTCGCTAAGGATCAGCAGGAGAGGTCCGTTAGTCCAAGCCGCAATAATGTGCGACCTTAATGTTGATAAGAACTGGGTTGAGGAAGACAGAGGTATACAAAGCCATAGATGGCAGATCAGACTAATTGCTCCGAGCAACTACTGCCGTGCTAACATGTTCTTAAAACTCGCTCCACATCACCGAAAAAGTTGGTTGTCAATGTATTTTTTTTCAAAGCAACTTACCAGTTTTCCGTTATCACCAAGCACTGGGTCACATACTACAGCCAATAAAAGAAACAATATCATTTTGTGAAAAATTGGTGATGGAATAATTAATATTAAGCATATGGATGTGATTACCATAGGTTAAAGTAGGTGTGGAAGACTTGAGATCTTTAACTACATCGACCAACTTGCTTAAAAAAGATGGAGAACCAATGTACCCTATTGAATATCTCAGTTTATTGAAAAGCTTCATAGTTGTAAGATTATTAATTTCAATCAACCGCACTAAGAGAACTACAAATACCTGTTAGTAAATGAGAATAGTGGTGGATATTGTTTAGTTTTAAACCGTCAACCAGTTGTTGCAACTCCTCCCCACTGAATATCTGACCTCTCCAATGTTTATAACCTTTAAAGAGGTTTTTTTTTTTACATTTGACGTAAAATTTGTGACATCCCAAGGCAACTAGGAGAGCCATTAAACTACTTCCGGGTGCAAAATACGGGCAAGAGTTTTATCAGACCAGTTATGTATTGACCACATGAAAGTACACAGACCATGAAGAGCAACTATTGCCTGTATAACTTTTTAATTCGCAGGAATCTTAGGTCTAATTATATAAAATGTATGCATGATTTATGATTGAAAAAGGTGGATTCCACTTCTAGGAAGATGAAACCGATGACATAATAAGGATCATGAAATGCAATCCCCCTTTGGACACTTCAAGCATTACAGACCAAAGAAAAGTCATCACTATTAAAAATGGTATGACCTTGTTCAGTGAAATTTACTCATCTAGTTTGGCCCAATTATTAATTACAGTATATGATTACATTTTCTAGAGAAAGTTGATAGTTTTTAAGGTTGGGAACAAATGGCAGGCATACATGTAGAGTGAGTATAAAAAGTATTCGTACATCCCGGGAACAAGCAAGGGGATTAGTAAATTGGCATACCCATTCAGGATATGGGGACTACAGAAGAAAAATCCAGTATGGCACGTGAATGCTTGGGTAAACAACATGAGGGTGTCTACCAACTGGGAGAGGAGAGTAAACAGGATAACAAAGAAGAAAGACATAACACTGCACCCCGGGGAGGGGGCAACAACGATGCAAAGATTAGTACAGGACAAAGTTAAGGAATGGTGGTTAGGGCATGGAGGGAAGGGCAGCAAAGAAAACGCTGAGGGTGTATGGGAAACAGCTTAAGATAGAGAGGGGGTAATTATTACAATACGTGGGAGAGCTGGGTCACTGGAGACG
Organism: Trigoniulus corallinus; assembly: GCA_013389805.1. NCBI lineage: Eukaryota > Metazoa > Arthropoda > Diplopoda > Spirobolida > Trigoniulidae > Trigoniulus > Trigoniulus corallinus. The sequence continues at coordinate 16,812,525 of JAAFCE010001036.1, forward strand.
AAACAGAGGATGGCAAAGATCACAGGTGGAGAGGAGGGCTGTGGTTTATGTGGGATCAAGTGGAGGATGTCGGGCATGTGATACTGGCATGTCCAACCCTGGACCACTGCAGGAGGGGTTAGAGAACCCTCACATTGGAAGAGGTCCTGGGGTGGTGGATGTTGGGGTGGAGTGGCTAGAATGGGTCCAAAAGGCAAGGTCTGAAAGGCATGAAAAATCTCACTAGCAAGGTATCTGTCACAAAGGATTACTTTAGTGTAGTGTTTGTGCAGTCTCTGCATCAGAACTACACAGTGGACGGGGCTTTAATGACCTTGTAGTTGAAGGTTCCTAAAACAAAAACAAACAAATGATTACATATTCATATTCATGGCATTTCACTAAGATACAGTATGCATTTTGCAAAGAGCAAAACTAGAGGTGTATGAATACTTTTTGCTCCCAGAAAGATAAGAGTCCTTTTTTGTTGTTTGTAATTTTCTCATGAAATTATTTGATTTTCGTTTCACTTTTGTTGCTAACTGCTTAAAGATATACTTATTGAAAATCTGTTACATGCTAAATTATTTAAACACAATTTTGTCCTTTACAAACTGCAAATCTTTGTGAAATGCCATTGTGAACGAATACTTTTTACACTCACTGTACGTCTCAATATTATGCTATCGATTAAGAAGGGAGCAGCTGGAAATAGTTTCATTATTTCTTGGAATCACTCATGTTTCGCGTTAGGATTACATTTCAGTACAGAAATCCTTACTTACCTGTATGATTTGACAGTTGAACAGAATTAATGAAATCCACCTCAAATCCTAATACCTATATAGAACGCAACATGTATTAGCATGGAAAAAAGACAACAATTAAAAGTTGCCACATACAAAGGGGGGGGGGGGGCACCATCATCTTCATCAATATTTCTTCGATTTTAGTTTTGAATCATTCAAAAATATTTCTATAATTCAGTCTGTCAATTCTCAATATCTCAAAACTGCAAGAACGAAAGGGGGTTGGCATCATATGAGAACTATTAAAATCCGTTTAAATACCCAATTAAGAGCGATATTTAAAGAAGTTATTTCCTTTTAGAAATATTTTTGTTTGAACGTTTCAAAGAAAATATATTACAGCGACCATCCTGTCCTTAATACAGGTGCCAAATTGGAACAGTACCAAAATAAATTCCTAGTCTTGGCCCACATGCAATTGATAGTTTTCTAATAGCACCCCAAAAGGAGGTGCGTCATCACTATGGTGTGCCTCACGTTCCAAGAGTGCAAAAAGAAAAAAAAAGTTATATTGTCTTGTGATTATTATCCAGTTAGACATACAACAGTGGCATCTGTATTGAACATGATTATCATTACTCCCTAAACAATACGTTATAAAAACTATGTATGTACAATGTATTAGTTATAGATAATCTAAAAGTGATTTAAAGGGTAAGGACGAATGTCCTTTATATAATAAATGCCATTATCCATGGAGCTCCTGTGGGACACTAATGACCTTGTAGTTTAAGGGCCCTTAAATACCAGACGAATGCGAGAACTAATTTGCATTATAATTGATAATAATTTACAATACAGCTTGTACTGTGAAGAACCCACCTCGGAGGCCCAGCGATAACCGCGCTTGTGATTGCAGGTTCGATGTTGGCAGATGCAGATAGCTTCTTTCAGGCTAGAGAGAGAGGCCCCGTGGAATATGAACATTACGGCATCGTCCTTTCTACGTATATGAAATATGCATTTAGTTCGGCAAAATTCGAAGTGGAGGAGCTAACACCTAGGGCCGGTGGAATTGGCTCAACCATGAACACGAAGAGAATAAACACGGGCATGCATTGTTAGGTCGGCAGCTGGCTGCGCAAAAATATCATTCAATAAATCACTTGTGTGTTCCCAATTCCATGAGACAATGGGTATGTAGATGACCTACAACAGGCGGGAAATGGATTAGGTATCCACTTGGGTACAATCGACACTTTACTACAGCGCAAGAATTACATGCAACGTTTTCCCACTCCGGCCCAGGTAGTAAAGTAATGGAGTGGCATGTTCATCCATTGCGCCAGTGGTTCCAGGTTCGATACTGGATCGAGGTGGGTTGGCTTCTTTCGGGTGAGAGAGGCCCCGAGTGCGCATTCTTTCGGGTGAGAAGTAAAACTGAGGTCCCGTGTGGTGTACGATGGCATTTGCACGTAAAAGAACCCTTTCTACTAAGTAGATGAGGCGAAATTTCCATGTGTAGGAGCTCGCCCCCCCCCCCCTTGGCGTCGGTGGAATGCCCCATCGAACGACGATAGCAGCCGGCTGTGGAAACACCGTCAAATATATCACCCTTGTGTCCATTCCGAGGAACGAGATGGGTACCCGACCCTGCCATGGCGGGAAAAGCGTTAGGAGTTGCTTCACGTGAACTTCATCATCATCATCATCTCACCCTTCTCCCGCCTGTGGCGGGGTCGGGTCTGCAGGTTCTCATCCTCCACTCCCTCCTATCCCCCACAATGTCCCCCTCCACCCCACACTTCTCCATGTCCTTCAGCACCACCTGCTCCCACGTCCGCTTTGGCCTTCCCCTACCTCTGGTGCCCCCAACCACATGCCCACCCATAATGGATCTAATAAGCTCCTCCTCCTCTCTCATTACATGCCCATACCACCTCAACCGCCTCTCCCTCATCTTCTCTGCAATGTCTCCCACCCCCAGGCTCTCTCTAACATAATCATTTCTTACTCTGTCGGCTCGTGACACCCCAGTCATGTAGCGCAGCATACGCATCTCAGCCACTTGCATTCTCCTTTCATGGTTCTTCCGAGCCGCCCAACACTCTGAGCCATACAGCATGGCAGGCCTGACGACCGTTCTGTGAACTATTATGTGAACTCTTCACGTGAACTATTATGTTATTATTCCTGGTAGTGGTATATGCCATATAGTCTCCAAAACAACCTGTCTAATCCACCAAGATGCTGGGTTTAGTTTATTTGGTTCTTTATCATCCGCTTTCCTGTTGCTAATGGAGGCGAATTCCTTCACCTAGAAATTATCTACATCTTTATCTTACTCCACGTAGAAAATCCGTTTAACACTCGGAACCGACTCTCAGAGAGCTTAAAGGGTCGTTTGGGGGGGGGGGAGATCACAATAATTGGTAGGACGTCAACTCGTAGTTTTCTGGTGCATGTTATACGTTGGGTATAAAAAATGCTTTATCCAAAAATTAACAATAAAGCTTGATGCGCTACATGCCAGGTGCAATTTAATCGTTGGAATATAGGACTCTGTTAGGTTAAATAAAAGTTTCATTGAGTTAGGTTGGGTTTAATAATTTAATGATCAATGGTAAAATGTACTATTAAATAATAGTTTTATTTAATGATTAATTTTACTAAGCTTTATTGTTAATTTTTGGATAAAGCATTTTTTATACCCAGCGTATAACGTGCACCAGAAATTCTACGAGTTGACGTCCTAACAATTGATGCACTTGACCAACTGACCCTACGAATTGTGTTCCTATCAATCGTCATAGACGCGGCTTGGGGTCTCTGTAAGAAATAAATTGATCAATACGAGGTTTTAGAAATTCTAAAATTCAGTAGAAAATAATCTAAAATGTCTCCAGTAATTGTTATTAAGACATGTTTCTTATTTTTTCTTTGATCCAGATGATCTTTGATTTCAAAAACCTTTCATAAAATAATTTAAAAAGTATTTAACACCAAAACTTTCACTGGGGGTTCCCTGGGTTTTTAAAAGCATCCTTCGTCCACCTCTGCTAAGATCGAACCTGAAGTATGGGAGATAGTTATGGCTGCGGCGCGTTTCAAACCCACGGAACGCGGCTGAAGTGGGTGGCGCCTCCAAAAAGTTAGGAAACCACTGCTTTACAGGGATGCAGGTTAATGAAAGCCCCGGAACAGGGGAAGGGAGGACCAAAGCAGACGTGGGGAAAAGGTTGTACGACGAGATACGTTAATATGTGGGGTGGATGAGGATCTGGTTGTTTGTTTGTTGGAGTTTAAGGTCCCGTCAACTACGAGGTCATTAGAGACCCGTCCACTGTATAGTTCTAATGCATATACTGCACAGACACTACACTAATGCGACGATTATTGGGTATTAGCAGTACCCAGCTTTCCCGAGCGACCACCCATGTCAGTACTAACTGGGCGTGCGTTGCTTAACTTCAGTGATCAGACGAGAACTGGTGTGTCCAACGCAACTCACCGCTCCCGAGGATCTGGTGGGAGATAAGAACATGTCACAGGCGGGATAAGGATATGATGATTCAAACACGTTTTATGTTGTTGCGATATGGACCTTATAATTGTTTGGAGATGTCAGTTCGTAATACAGTGAAACCTCTCTAGTTGGTACACCCCCCATAAGAGGAGTAGTAATAGCCTATGGAGGAAAAATCGGTGCCTGAAGAATTTGTACCGATATAAGGGGTGTACCCATAAAGAGGTTTTACTGTACGTGCTTATAACGGTTACAAGAGAAGCCATGGGTTTTTCCTATCAATCCATTAGCCCTTTTCCCTCCTAGGAAGGGCCGCGTACCCATTTTCATACCATTCTTTGACGCGGGACAACTGCTTTATTTCCTGTCCGACGAAAGGCGCACTAGGGGCCTCCTTCTGCACAATCAGGTTGGGTGAATCGCTGATTAGTCTATCATTAAAATTTTAATACTGAAAGCCAAAATGAGTGTTCTGGTTTTAGGGCAGAAAAATTTATTTTTGAATTGTCATACGTTTTCAACGCACTCGTAGGTGTGCAAATCAGTTATTTGTGAAACCAGGGTCAGTGAGACAGGAGGAAGTGAATACAACTACCAAGTGGCCCCTCGTTACTCCTACAATGTTTCAGAAAATGTATCAGGTCAAACTAAGGCCCCCCCCCCCCATACACGATCGCTCCATTTGGATGACGTCCAAAAATCAGCACATACACCATCACTCCATGCTGTTTACGCCATTTTGTTTTCAGTTTAGTTTAAGTTCTGGTGAGAACAGCATGGATGAAGAATATGGTGGCGGGTAACCATCTTGTCCCTCTTAATAGACACAAGGGCGGCATTTTGGTCATTGTTTTTCCACAGCCACAGCAGTCTGTAACCCCTATGCCAGTGGTGGCGAACCTGTGACCCACCTGAACGTGAATCATATCTTGTTTATCGTATCATAGTGTGTGGGTTGAATGGGGACCTGCAGGTTAGAACCCATAGATCCTACCCAGCCACAGGCGGGATAAGGGCATTATGATGATGTTCTCTATTTGCTACTTTAATCAACTAATATATTCATTATTAATAATAATTTTTTATTCATAAAATTAAATAGTGATTGCAACTGACCCGTGGACAACTTTTTTGCTCTTTTTTCATGTTATTGTGACCCACCTTCAAAAAAAAAAAGGTTTGCCACCACTGCCCTATGCTTATTTATCATCAGTCTACTGTTTGTCTTTTTGGAGAATTCCGCCAACGCCAGGGGGGGCGAGCTCCTACAACTGGAAAGTTTGCCTCATCTACCCGTCGCATAGTAGAGGGGGTGTGGTCGAGTTGGGTTGGACACCAGTTCTCATCAGATCATTGAAGTTAAGCAGTGCATGCCCAATTTAGTACCAACATGGGTGGTTGGTAGTGAACGTTGGGTGCTTCTAATTTCCCCTCTCCTACATCCCCTACACCTACCTCCTCCTCACCCGCGAGCAGCCTCCTTAGGGTTCGGCCTGTTATGGCTGCTTGACTTACTCCCAAACCCCTGAATATAACATACTAAAATACTTTTACGTGCAAGTGACATCATACACCACTCAGGTCCTCTCTCGCTTGAAAGAAGCCAACCCACCTTGGTGCAGTATTGAACCTAGAACTGCTGACGCAGTTACCGAGCGTGCCACCCACTACGTCACTGACGCGAGTTATCAAAATTTCTATAAGCATTCATTTTAAAAAAAACAACGTGCCATAAACATTGCAAGTTTATCAATAACTCCCTGCCAGCCATTATGGTCCACTCTCCAAAGCTGCTTGTCACATACTGATCCCTATTTGGACCACGTTTTTCCCACACACGAGCGCGCCACTGTTTCAAATGACATGGTGCCACTCCATTTATCAGTTGTTCCTCCTGGTGGCAGGGCATACTTCCACCACGTTTTTGCCACACACGGTCAGTTGGCATGATGGAGTGATGGAGCGATCGAGTGGATTTTGGCTTGACCAAAATTCCAACCAAGCTCATCACGCCACGTCATCCACTTCAGTTTCCCCACACACGATGCGATTTTGGATTGACACCATGCCATTTGGACAGATGGAGCGATCGTGTATGGGGGCCTTAAGAAGGTTTTCCCACTTTGAACCAACAGAAACAAGACATTGAGAAAGTGAATTGCTTCACCGAATACAACAGTGCAAATAGTCAAGGTAACAACTGTCGTAAACAGGAAAACATCTCTTGATGGACCCGGATATTTAGCTGTTATAGATTCGGCTATCAACAAAACAATGTATGGCTAGTGATGTAGGTGCAGGTCTGTAAATAAGATTAATCACTGATATTCCTCCGATGACTCGGTCGTTCGGATGACTGGATTTACAAGGAATCAAGGAAAAACACCCAAATCGGGCACACAATACAATCAAGACAGGCAGATAGATGAATGAATGAAATCATCCATTCGAATCACCCACATAGCTAACATCTCCATCGAGAATAACATATACTACAAAACATACTCTGATAATACAACAAACATCTTTATCTATCTATATTTCTGACCTGAAGTGGGAACACCGCACACTTATTCCCAGCATAACCTGAAACAACGTGGCTTTGAATGGACAACACTCGCTGAAACGGTTTAGTCGACATCGCCATCGTCAATGAACTAAATGAAAGCTGATGTCGACAGAGGAGAAACTCATTGGTCACGTGATCTACGGTGTTTCAGACCTAACGTGCACTTTCGAAGCACGTTGTTGAAATCATGGAATGTGTGATATGTCCATGGTTCTCTCGGTAAATAATACAATTTTAGTCACTTTTTTTTGGTACCATTTTTTTTTGTATTCTCTTACTAATTTATTTTTCCTTTAATTCGTTGAAGGGATGACAAACTTAAGATTTCTCGCCTGCTATTTAGTGGAGATTCTCAAAATGAAGATGAAGCTCTGGAGGAAATGATGGCGTGGTCAGCCAGGTGAAAATGAATGTCAGGTAATAGTTGTTGCAATTGTAATGAAAATTAATGTTATCTTTTGGGTTTTTCATGTCGAAGATCCTGGCCTCAGGTTCCTCTCGGAGTCGAAGTGACCATAGGCTTAATCAGAGCTCTTAGGTTAGCCGAAAAACCAGAAAGCAGTATCAAAGAAGTGGAATTAATTTCCTGTATGTCATTAGTTAGGTATAGCATATTGAGTGAAATACAAGACGACGTTAACATTTATCCTTCCCGAAATATCAAAGTACCCTGTAAGACGGACCCTGAGTGTTGTTGACTAGCTACTGATTGCCTAACAATCCTAATATTTGTAGATTCGTCAATCTGGTGACTGAAGTCGGACAAGTTTTCAGTAGTCGTGCGTCATTGTATTTTCTAGCAAAACAGGTATTTGTAGATTTTATCTAATAATGACCGCATGCTACATTTAATGATAATGTAAAATTTCACCGTTTAAAGATGGGTGTCCCAGATTGGATTATAGAATTGCGCAACTTTGCTGCACACTCTAATTTACCATCAGTATCATTTATTAAAACTGGAATCATATGGGCTTTGAAATGGATGAAGGTAAGACTACTGTAAACATATTGTTAGCTTGTTATCTTACATATCGTTGAGTTCATGCTAAAAAATGAATACGCACTTTGAAGAGTGTTAGCACAATCTATCCCAAATCTTCAAAAAGTACGGCATTCTACATGCGAAGTACATGCAATTAAAATCTTGATCTGTTTGTAGTATTCAAAATTTTCTTGTGATTTTCACACATATTACAACAACTTCTAGAACATTATTTACAGTTTGATTTTCGGAAAATGTTCATTTTTTGCATTTGCCATTCTAACACATGCTAGAGATATGGATGTATACGTGTGGTGTACGTTTGTAGGAAAATTACTGGAATGATAAAGAAACTCTGAGTGATTTCTCTATGGAGTCATTGAAAGGTGGACTTGGTACTATTTACGGAGATTTGTTGCTTTTGCAATCGGAGTTAATTGAGGTACTTTGCAGATTTTTATTCTTAATTTTGGAAGGGTGCTACAATTTTCAAAACGCCTTAACAGTTTTACCAACCGCAACATCTATATACGTCTGGGGACTATATGTTGACGAAACTGGTGAATAATTCAAGGTTAGACAAGTTAACGTTTACTTCATCTTGCTACTTTCGCTTAATAGCCAATGTGTTTTTTTTTGTTAAAGCACGATTGCCAAAGTGTTGGTTAATACAGGATTACTTTGGCCAACAGCCCATCAAAAGTTGAAAAGACATTTAGGTAAAACATTGTTGTCGAATGAATTATGAAGTACTGTTAGGTGATTTGTTCTTTACCCTATTCGTTAATTATTATTTTTTTTTGCAAAAGCCAGTACGGAAGATGTAATTAAATATAAACTCCGACTTTGGAGTCCTCTAGTTACGGTGTTAATTAAAAATGATAGGTTACTTGACTTCATTGAACCATTACTTATGGAGGCTTTTCTACGACCTCGTATGAAAGGGCGAATCGCCGCCAAACTTATTACAGTGTTTATGAGGAGATTAAAATCGGGAGGTATGTATTGTAAACTTAGTTTGAAGCTTGGGGTAAACCGTTTAGATACATCATATAGGTCAGTGATTCTCAATCATTTTTTACATGTTATTGCAAGAAGAAACATTTAGAATAAAAGACCGCCGTTAACTGCTCGTTATATTGTCCCGCATTTTTATAAAATTTTGTGTTGACGTCGCTTAACGTGTTATTTAAATTTTGTTAGATATTTCAAGAGACAACAAGATGTATAAGCGTTTTTACATGAAATTGATAAAGGTTATATGTCTAAGATTTTTCATTTTTCTGAAGTTGTAGCCATGTATAATGGTCTTTATGTTACGTTTCCATAGATGAAGCACAGCCATCTTAAAATGGTTATACAATTCTTTCCATTTTCTAAACAAGAGGATTTGCTTAGGCTTTCTGCAAAGAGATCAGCGTGCAATAATAAACCAGTGAGAACACCCATTGACGATGTAAATGCAGAAGCTTATCCAGAAGTTGACACAAAGTTTATGGCTTACCCTGTGGGAATCCTGCCTGAGAGTTTTGGAACACAGCAGTTAAATTTAAAATTACCGGATCATGTTGACATGCTGGGAGATGTAGCCGACAACCATTCACGACGGTAAATATAAAAAATATGACTATTACACTATCATCGTAGCGAAATAACTTTTATTCTGTTTGTAGTTTTGAATGTGGCGAAATTGAGCGCTTTCAACAAACAAAGCTGATACCACCATGTAAAGATATACCATACTTGCTGTGAAAGCATCCTGTTAAAACAATCTTGACATAACGTGAATACGAGAAAAACTTAAAAAATAAACTGTACTTGTGCAATTTATAGTTGCGTGAATGAACTAAAGCTGGTGGGAATGTTTCTTGGAGGGCATATAATCATTTCTTCAATGGATTACATGTGCTTAGTTAACATTCTATTAACACTCACAGGCACAGTAGGTATGATGGCTTTCATAAAAATTCCACGCATCATTATCACACATCGCATAATGTGTCATACTCCGTCCACCTTTTATTAGTACTTGGTACAAATATTTCTTTGTAGCTGTTCTACTTGCTGGTTTCTTTTGCTCTTCGGATACTAAATTAAGAGACAATTATGCTGTGAGAAGTTAAAACATGACATAAAAACTGCTTGTTAAAGAATTCACGAGGATACTACAATTTCAAGTTTGGGAGTAGTTGCCTCGCTCTCTCTACATATTTGAGACTTCATTTTGGCTTATGAAACATGCTGAGAATGGTCGCACAAATGGCTTGGGGATTGGTTTCTTTGGGATGAATTTCCATTGCTGCCCTGACTTGTTCTTCTGGAAATACTGATGCTAGATGAAAATACAAGTGTTTTCTTTGGTCCTCTGATGATCTTGAAGGGCTCACCATATTGTTGGAACCGGGAAATGATGCTACGGAACCGTTTTGCCAAGTCATGTTTTGTCCAGTGTGTGGAAGTGGGGGTGCTGCAGAACCGATAATCCGTTGAGCAGCCCCTCCCCAAACGTAAGGTGATGATTCAAACTGGTGAAGCTGGGTATCCGAACTACTGGTAGAACACTGTGGATAGGAAGCGTGTGACCTCCACTGATGGTAGGAATCTGGCGCACTAGCAATGCGGGTAACAGTTTGATGGACATTCTCATATGGATTCCAATGTTGATGAAGATGACCCTCGGCAGAACCAGCACTATTATGACGAGTCAAGGGAGTGTGTTCTTGAACTTTTAATGTAGTCGCATTTTCAACATCCGAACCTAAGCCTGGCTGCTGCTGTTGACCAATAAAACTCCTCATGCGCACTAGGCGTGGATCGCAGTTTGGATTTAATGTTAGTTGACGTTGCAACTTCCTGTGGAGGTTCACTCCTTCGCCTTGTATTCGTTTTCTGTTATCTGGATCGGAAAGTCGTTTGGCAACTGCAAGATGATTGCCTCCATCTTCATAAAATGGAGAAGACCAGGTAGGCATAGTGTGTGGTGGTGGAGATGATGGCGGTGTGGCCTGCACCCTGCTGAAATCGCCTTTCCAAGTCAGAGTAGAAGGCTGTTCATGTTTTTCAGGTTGTTCGTTTCTTTGCCTTCCTTCTAAAATCTCTTCTTCGGTTGAGGAGTGCGCTGGCTGGTACTCGGTGCTAGGTGGCAATGCTAAAGACGGCACTAATAAAGATTTAGTTCTTTGTAGTGCATTCTTAATTGGCGCCTTTTCAATAGGCCTTGAACCTGGCAGTGGCGAACTTAGAGATTCTTTTAATTTGTGCATGTCTGTGTTAAATAAATAAGTCAATGACATTAGAGGCACTGAATGAAAACCTAATTGACAACAGATATTCATTAATTATTGATAAGGTGTAAACTAACCAGATACTGAATCCAGTACTTTATTTCTTGACTTGACCTCTTGAATATGAATTTTGGCTTGTTCAGCAAGTTGCTCCGAGACAGATTTATGGGGTTGATTTCCACGTTCCGGATGATAATATTTGCATTTGTTTCCATATGTACATTTTTTGCCATAAGGACAAGGTGGACATGATTCCGCGAGTTTTGGTGGCATTCGAAGAAAAGCATCTAAAGATGGACCGTGCCGTCCTAATGGATCGTCTGGAGGCATAAACCTGAGACACACACTTCCGTCAGTTTTCATCAAGCTATAACTACTTCCTCCGTAGATATATTTACCTGTCGTTAACAAAGGAATACATAAGGAGACGTCCCTCCACGACCCGTTTATATTCCGGACTTTCATTAAGAAGATCTCTGTAATTGTCGTTTGAAACCACTATGCCATCTGTCTCTGCTGCTAACTTAAGAATGTAGCGATCATCATGACATGCCATTCGTCGTCCTCCCATCTGACGAGATGGCGTGAAAACTAGTACTCGTTCTTTTTCCAACTCCCACAGCACTTCTTGGTCTACAAATAAAGCCAAAGCATTTCATGACTGACAGCAATCCAGCGACATCCGTAAATTATCTCCAGCGTCTATGTACCTTTTATGATAGCATCTGGTCGAGACGCTTCTTTCCTCCACATTGGGACAAATACAGTTATATCCTTGTGGCCTCGTGTTTTGAACCAGTCAATACACAACTTGATGCCACGACATGAGAACACCTCTTTATTACCATGGCTGAAATGCAGGGAGGAACATGGATAAATATTTTTATAGAAATTTTTTTCCAAATCTGATACATATACTTTACCTCATGGCTACGTTGCTACCATCAATAACGACGTGTCTTAAGGCAGATCCTTCCACATCACATGTGAGGTCAGATTTTGACGTACTTAGTTGTGAATTATTTTCTACCTGTTGGTTTTTAAATTCAATCCGACTATTTGCTCCTAATTTAATAAGCTCTGCTAACAATTCATTTTGCTCCGCTTTGGGACCAAGTTTATGAAGCGCGAGCTGCGCTTGTTTCTCGGTGTATCCCAACTTGAGGGCGAATTCAATTTGATTAGCATAGTTTTGATAGGAAACTGGATTATCACCCACCGCAGTTTCAATTTTTACTACTCCGGATTCCGGTTCATTTTCACTAACTTGAACATATTCCGCGAATTCCGCTGCCAAAGTATCAGAAATGGTGCGGCCAACCTCTTCATGTTGAGCATCATGGCAACCCGATGGACTCAACAGGGGGTCTGAATTCTCATAGTCAGAGTCATAACTAGAATCCTCGGAATCGTGTTTAGGACGGCCCTCGAGATTATTAGTCCTATAAACATCAGACACCAAATTGTCCTCTGCTGCCTCGTCGTCCACCATAGCAACAATGGTTGATACAAAACCTGTTGGATTCTTCAACGTTTCAGCCAGTTTCAAATATACAAGAGTTAAATCCAACGAGATGTTCTAAATTCAGGAAAAAATGCACACGCACATACACAAACACACACTATGATGATCATTAAAATGGGAGATGCCTTTCCACACCCACGAATCCGTCTTAGTAGTCGACGCAGCCTGAAATATAAAATATAATAATATTTCATTCTTGTCTCTATGCGGCAATTACACTACATCAGTAATATTCAACTAATTTCCTAAATTACTAACGCGAATTCTAAGCATTTGTAAAATATAATTGAAGTTACCAAATGGGGTAGATCAACGTTTTCCCCTCACTGTTTCAACGGCTGCCTCGTATCCGTGTGTGAATTTGACCTCAACAGACCTTGGTAACATTGACATGTGGTACGGTTAAGCCTAACATCCGTGATGTTCAGGAGATGCAGGTAGTTCTCCTGCACAGCTGATAGATAATACATACTTGAGTAGATCCGGGTTGGGTAGGCAATTTACACTTGGTTTTCCATGGCCCAATTCCCCCTTTGCGTTCTGTCGGCGACCCACTGACAATATTGCTTTGGATCCTGTACAAGTTTTCCTAATAGACTATTCTGTTAAATGCTTCATGTTTGCCACATTCCTGGCAAATTTTGAAAACATAATCAGTTACCATATCGACCCACATAACTATATTATCTTAGGGTACGCATAATCGACATTTTCTAATAATTACTTCAATGAATAAAATTCAAAACTATGTCAATATTATATCCGACAAGAGTACAAACTACTATACAGATTTTATCTAGTTTTAAAGGTAACAGAAAATTAATAGTTTTTTTTACGAAATTCAGTTACTGTATTAGTTCACGTAATAACATCTTATTATACTCAGTAATTTCTATTACTAAAGAAAATCTGCCATACATTTTGATTAGGATAAAACAGGATTTCTTAGATGTTTAATTGAAACGACAGATGCGTTGAACAATATTAACGTAAAATGCGATATCTATAATATTAATCACAATCAATCAAGTCTAATATTAATTTGATACTGAATGGAGCACCACTTAATGGCGGCAATTTCGTCTGCTAATATTGGTTATTTAATTTGTGCGGACTCTCTTACCTGAAAAAAAATTATTCTAGTTGTATTTCCAAAATTATTTCATCACAATATTTTATTTTAGACATTTTCATATTGAGTGAGCATACAGTCTATGTTTTTTTAGCTTTTTTTATTAGCTTGAAAATGAATGTCTGAAAATATGTTCGGATACCCAGATTCGCGATAAACATCTAGTCCCATTATATTTTACAGAAGTTAAGATTTAAAATTAATATTGGTAAGTATAATTATTTGTACCATTCCACATTAATTAGTATGACATTCTCACTTACAGTTGTTTACGCCCGCTTTCATATCGAGAACGAACTCCAATAAACGGTTCTTCGGTCCGCCGACTTCCGTTATGATATTAGAACACGGATTCCTCAAAATTTCTCATTTCAGTGTCACCAGTCTAAACTCCATTTAACGATTTCATCGAAAAAGTCAATAAATATTTTATTAAATTCGCGCAATATATAGTCACTCCGACACTTCTTGTTAAGGTAAAGTCCGGTATTAATCCGTCTAGTTCGCATTACTGAATGACATTTCTGCTCAACAGTACAGACATAAGGACTTCCGATTGAGAGAGGAGGGGAGGGTGAATAGTGTCCATTTAAGAAAAAGAAACACAGCACCGATCACGTACAAGAAAATCCAAAATTAGAACTCAACTAAAGTCTTTACTAAAATTCATTTCATTAACTAATAACTATGGGATTGTGTTATTAAAATCTGAGAGGGTATCATGGTTTTCAACATTTTACCAAAGTAGTAAGACGGTAATTTCTGAAATGAAACCATTGGACGAGACGCGGGATTGGTAATAAATTAACCAATGAGGAGGGAGAAACGTTGAGAAATGCAGTATTATCGTGTTGTAAGCATTTCCCTGCTCATTGGATTTCTTTGGTGTGTCATTTTTGTTGTTGTCGTGATATGGTCTGTTGATTGTGAGGTGTTTCCGGCGTTTTCTGCTAAAATAACTGCTATTTTCTAGGTGTTGAATTCACACATTCGGCTCACGGGAACGTGGTTGCGACCACCCCCTATTTCGTTAAGCTAAATTGGTGTTCAAAGTACCAGTCAAATTCGGCGAAAATATGTCCAGCCAAAGTCTTAATGATCGGATTACTGCAGCTAGGTTGAGCATTGCCGGGCAAGGTTTAGCCAAGTCTGTTTGTAAAGCCACCACCGAAGAAGTCATAGGACCTAAGAAAAAGCATCTCGATTGTGGGTATTCAGTTTTTATTGTAATTTTCTAAGATTTGGAATTACCCTTGAAAATAATGAAGCAATCGATGTTAATGTATGTTCTCGAACGTAACAGCTGAAATATCGTAAATGGGATGCCATCTACTAGATGGAGGGTCAAATAAAACACGAGACTTCTTGTTATGCGTATAATTCGGGGGGTTATTATAGTAACAGTGACACTGCTGTTAGTTCTCATGATAACAGGAATTCAGCTGGGTGTTGTAAATGACTTATTTTAATATTAGATTTCAAAAAATGACAGCCTCAAATCGCTTTTTATGGTTTTGTTGCTGCGTTCATACTCTCAGTTGAAGAACGTGTTGGTTAGGGTGAATGGTATCATTAACCTAATGATAACCAATAGTTGATTAAACTGATATTTATATTGTAATGTCAAATCGTCAGCAACTTGTTTAATTTATTCTTTGTATTTTTATAGACCTTTTGCATTGTACAAATGAGCCAAATGTATCAATTCCTCAAATGGCA
Source organism: Trigoniulus corallinus (assembly GCA_013389805.1). Lineage (NCBI taxonomy): Eukaryota > Metazoa > Arthropoda > Diplopoda > Spirobolida > Trigoniulidae > Trigoniulus > Trigoniulus corallinus. The sequence continues at coordinate 16,827,993 of JAAFCE010001036.1, forward strand.
AACTGTCTTATTGAACGAACAAATAATACCAGTTGGGTAGTGGTCTTTAAGGCCTTAATCACCGTTCATCACTTAATGTGTTACGGAAACGAGGTTTGCTTTTATATCTTAACTTTTATGTCGTTCCTTAAATTTTTAGGCCTTGTATGTGTCGAATTAGCATAAGATAAAATATCGATGCGTTACTTAAACTAACATTTAATCAGTGGGTGTAAGCATGTATCGGAGCGCATGGAGGCTCAGCTATGTTGGGGAAATCCATACTTTCCAAAAGTTGTCGGATTGTTCAAAATTATTAGTCAATTTTCTGGCTATCACGTGACCTTTCCCAACGCCTGATATTTTTAAACACTCAAGCATGACAGCCTTACAGGGAGTGTTAATTGAATTTATTGATAACGAAAACGATTTCGTTGTCTCTTTGTTCCTGACCCTCAATTCAATGGCAACAGCGATTCACACAGTATTTGGCTTCTAGCAATTGCAGCATTCAGCTTAGTAGTTTCTTGGATAAAGCTGGTGTCCAGGGTAAGTTTTCAAGTTCTACATTCATCGTTTGATGCACTTACTTGAAGTCATTGATATGTGTTACGTAATTTAGGGTATGACATGTCTACATTTATTAGACGATATGCGAAATACTTAAATGAGAAAGCACTGTCATATAGAACTGTAGCATTTGACTTTTGCAAAGTTAAACGAGGGTAAGATTTAATCATAATTTAGTACAATTACACGCAGCATTTTTACTGATAAAAGTTTATATCCTCAGGAAAGAAGATGGAATTTTGCGCACAATGAATGCGGAGAAATTGCTGAAAACACTTCCAATATTGCAAAATCAGTTGGATGCACTGTTAGAATTTGATGTAAGAATTGGAAGTTTCCGATGATTTCTTTCCTCGCGCTTTTCAAATTGGCCTGAAATCTTAGTGTGGGAGTGTTGTGAGGAATCGTGCAGTAATGATTAGCGATTGAGAGGATAGGTGTATTTATCTTGGCTAGCGCAAAAATGCTGTTCCAATATTGCTTTAAGAAATGCATGAAAGTACCGTAATTAAGACCTTAGTTTACGATTTTTTTGATAGTAAAAAAATGAATTCTTTTAATGCCTTCCGTAATAACAATTGTGTACTGATTTCATTTGTAATCGTTTCAGTGTACCGCTAATGAATTGACAAATGGTGTTATTAACACGGCTTTTATGCTGCTATTCCGTGATCTTATACGTTTATTTGCTTGTTATAATGATGGCATTATAAATTTGTTAGGTGAGTATTTGCTAACTTTTGATATCATTGTTACGCAAACAGTGCTTAGAATATATTAATATTTGCTATGTATTATAAATATTTCTATCCCTCTTACTTAATGGAAGTCGTAGTATTTAAAAAATTGCGTGCTCTCATTTAATTTCACTCGGTATCAATACACTTTGAAGTCTTTGATACTTTCCATCTAGTTAAAAGCACATTTAACCACTTTAAAATTGTCAGTTTTTGCATTTTCCCATCGCTTCGACGCCTTTAAAGATATTCAGTGGTTGTTGCATTTCACTTTTGTGGAACGAGTTGGTGGGGGAGTTGATTGGGAAAAGAATACAGCTGTGTAAGACATTTCTTTAAACTAATTTACATTGGCCATAACAGGAGAGCCAGTCCTTAGGTGCTAAGTGGGGACGCCGCCATATGTTTGTGACTGAAGGGGAAGGGTGGTTATCCACATGTAAGTAACCTCGCGGGTTTAAAGTATGTGTCCATGAAGTCTGTATCTGCACTGCTGATAGGCATGATGCTGGTTTGTCCACAAAGAAAGGTATCAAGCAGCTCCCTGTATAAAGTAGTGATAGTATTGATTATAACAGTATAAAAATGTATTCAAGATGTCTGTTCCAGAAGAATGAAAAATAGGAAAGGGTATAAAAATGGATGAATGACTGTTAGAAACTATAAACCGATTCTCACATTATAATGTAATGAAAGAATCCCCATTGAATCAGATGTTTGTTGCAATTATTTGCATACGTGTGAAAATACAAAAGGCCAAAGGAGCCATAGAGCTTTGTTTCGAGTTACAAAAAATGGATTGTTAAAAGTGCTGGGCGAGCATCCTTATACTCTGTTTAATTTGTGAGGTTTAATCTTTTTGACAGTTTAAATAATTGGGTTTAAAGCATGCAGACCTTACCATTTTGATTGATGCATATGCTAAAAAGGCGGGGTTTTTATGTAGATTTGTTTTTCTATGGTTATAATTTTCACCGCTGTAAATACAAACCATTGGCGCTTAATATATTTCAAATCATAAATTATTAGGATTTCGATGGTATACAAAATTTCAATTTAATGTATAAAACGAACCTCCTGAATCGTGATTCATAGGGGAAATTAATTTGTGGCGTGTAATTTTATCATACAGAAAAGTATTTTGATATGAACAAAAAGATGTGCAGGGATGCATTGGATATCTATAAAAAGTTCCTTATACGTATGGACAGAGTTGCTGAAGCACTGAAAGTTGCAGCGGTAATGTATATCATTATAATAGATATTCAAATATCTAGAAATGTTTTCATCTGCATACCCCTCAGTCTGTCGTGGGTCACTTTATTGTGACTACTTATGAATAACAATTGAAAAATTCTTGGAGGTTTCAAATGATTGTTTTATTCTTGAGGTTAAATAAGTATTATTGCAATTGTTACCATTTCATCAAATTTTCTTTAATGTTTATGGCTGTTGTCTAAATTAAGTGTTAATTATAATGCGTTTTCTAGAATGTTGGGATTGACAAAGGCGATATACCCGATCTCACGAAGGTTGGTGACTTACTTTGACTTTCCTTTATTTATTCTTAATGATTGCTGAATATGCCCATTAAACATGAACCATGTAATATTAACGGTTAGTAATTCGTTGTTAGGCACCTAGTAGTTTATTGGATGCGTTAGAACAGCATTTAGCTGCATTAGAAGGAAAGAAAGGAGCTCAAAGTGGAGGAGCTACAACACCTACACAATCGACAGCGGGGAGGTGATTTTGATATTTCCAAGTTAAAGACTTTGTTAATGCTAAATTTTCATTCTAGTTTTTTTTTTTTTTTTACTTTTAGGCAGTCATCTGTGAAAAATGGTGTCTTGGCCTTGTCACATACCAGTAGTGCTTTTGGAACGGCTGCAGCAGCAAGTGCAGGACCACGTCAGAGTGGAGTGAATGGCACTGGCTTGGAAGAAGATAGCTTGAAAAAATTAGCTTTGGAAGAAGAAGAGGCAATTCTTGAACTACACAAGGTATATTTGTGCAGATATGAAAGCCGGCGTCTGAAAGGCTACGTTTTGTTTGAAATAATTAGGATTTAAGGTTTTTGTGATAGTTTTATGTAGCTATGCGGTCCAATAGATGAAACACGACTGTGTCGGTTGAAGAATATTACTTGCTATAATTTTGTGAGAAATTTGGGGGCTGCAGAAGGAAAATTTTAAACGTGACCATTAGATATTGAGGTGTGGCCCTAATCCAAGTCATGTGGCATAAATTCCTACCTGGCCAGTGGGAATAAGGTTGTAAGATAGGGAGAGCAAAAGTAGTGGTATTTATTGGTAACTGAACACTGTATGTGTAAATCTAGTCGCCCGCACAATGTTGGTGTAAGATGATGGTACGTAAATGGAAAAATGTAAAGTTTGCGTATAGTCTTGTTTGTTCTCCAAAGTAAGGCACAATTCATCAGCATTCATCTTGAAAGATTGGACTATTCAATCTCGCAGCATCTCACACCAAACTATGGCTTGCGACGTAATTTTGTGACTCACGCACAAATGGACAATTGCACAGATCCCATTAACGATGGCATAACTGCAAATAATAACTTGAGTGAAGTTCAACTTAGGCAAAGTAACATGACTGAATGACATAAGAATTTTTTGTGGTACTTTCTTCGCCAAAGTTTATAGTATCAATTTATTCCTCGTTATCTGCTAGAGACTTGGCAGATGCTCATGAAGGTTCTTTGGAAAAAAGTTTATACTTCCCTGCCATCGACGAATCTTTTCATCATGTAATACTAATACAGATTTCTCATCCAAATGTTACTGTTAGTTATTTACATAAATGAAACCATGTCATTTCGAACTTAGGTTTAACAACGTTTGCTTCTCAAACTAACAATTTTAATAGTAAATATGTCTAATGATTGTACTTTCAGGAGCGGCGTATCAAAGAATTACAGACGCAATTTCAAGGAAAGGACATTAGCTCAAGTACAGCGAATACAAACCCATTTTTGTCATCGCCAGGCGCTTCAGCTTCTAATAATTTCATAGGTTCTCCGCCACATACCAGGTAGCTTAAAATCTCGCTTTTTGTCCTAAGTTACTGTTCGCAATATATAATGTACTATGAGTGTTTTTTTATGTAGTGAACTTGGCGGAATAACATCTGCTAAAGCTAGTGACGACCTTCTTTGTTTGACTAACAACCCATTTTCTGACACGATGACTGACAGTGTTCAGTCGTCGTCCGCTAACCTAGGAATGTTTTGGAATGACCAAAATGGTAACTTGGAAATTAGTTGAAATTTTGAGATCTTGTACTCAACATTTGTTCTTTTGTAGGACTTGTTTCTCCTTCAACCTCAGGAAACGCTTTTGTATCGGATGCCTCATTCTCAGCAATTTTTGGGAATAGTCCTGCATCTTCAGGCAAGTTTAACGTGGTACCAATTTGGTGTTTTAGTGTGGGGGATGGGTGTGATTTCATCAACATGTTTTTTAGCGTAGTTATTTCTTTGCATGCATAATGCAACGAATTCTTGCTTTGCATGCAGCTGTTGGAAAAAGTAAACCAGATTCTGCCACAGCGACAGGTTTGTACATTATTTTTTTACAACATGGTAGTTTAAGATTAATCGCATATATGTATGTCAGTAGTTTTAATGTGAACACTTGCTATTTTTCTTTGTGCTGCTGCATCCAAGAGGGCGTTTCTGGATCTGAAAAGGGAGTGTCTTGTGATCTTACTATTCCTGGATTGAATCCTTTTGCAACAATTTCTAGTACTACACCTTCTCCCTCTATACCTTTTGAGTTTGGTGGTCCAGGCACCACCCCTATACTTGGGACTTTGGAACCCCAAGGGTTTTTTGATGACTTTGGTGGTGCATCTAGCCTTGGGGTGGATGGCAATGACCCTTCTGCTGCTGGTCGAAAAAGTGTTGCAGAACCTGTACCATCTGCAGGCTTGGGTTTTGATGGGCAGAGTGCCACTTCTGGTGACATACTCTCCATATGTGGTAGTTCATTACTTTCACGGCCAGTCTCTCCTTCAGCTGGAGTGCATGCTCCCAAATCTACTCCAGTTTCCTCTCCTGCACCACAGTCGCTCCTTGGCGATGTAGATGCTTTTGGCGAATTTCCATTTCGAAAGCAGTCTGGTAGTGATTATTCTGCACAAGCATCGACTTACGATTTGGGGGCGTCTTCTGTTCAGCAAGCATTTGTCCCATTTGCGGAGTCTGCTAGTACTGCATCATTAACATTGGGACAAGAGTCGGTAGTCTCTTCTAAACCAACTCCACCTACAGCTTTGGACGACTTAAATGCAGTTATTAAGGCTGCCCTTACAAATGCTCCAACCAGTAGTAATATTAGTAGCGGGAGCTCTCTTTCATCCAAAGGGCCTGCTGACGATGCGTCTGCTTATGATATGCTTAACGTTAATGCTAAAAAGAGCATAGGTTTTGGATCCCCCAGCAAAATTTCTTCAGGTGATTGTAACCTGTATTGTGCATTTGTTCTAGTATTGTATCTATGAGTAGTTTGCTGTTTATTTGTGGGAATAATTAATATTTATTTGTTGCCTGTATTGTGTTGACTTTCAAATTACTTTTTATATTCGTAAGATTTTGATGCATTTGGAGAAATTCTTCAGCCTGTTTCTTCAACGACGGCGGCATCTTCATCTGGTTCATCTCGAGTGCTAGGTCAGAGTAAAGTAATAACGGGAGATTTGGATTCTAGCCTAGCCAGTTTGGCACAAAACTTGTCTATCAACCGATCGGTGGCACCTTTGCAAAAGTATGTACATATGTGTACGCATTATTTTAATTGAAACTGGAAAGAAAGTCTTTGTAGGAATATGTCACATTAGTTTGACATCTGAAATGATTTCGGATGAAACCAGTGATTGGGAGTGAGGAAATTCGTTCGTTATTGATGACGATAATTCTATTGTTAAATGGTCGGGAAGAACTCAACATGAGAAAAATTCGCAGAGATCTTTTTTCCTGTTATCGTTTTTCGTTAACTGCGAAGATACAGTTGGTTTCTAACGTGTCTGGTATGTGGTTGTCATATGCAGAAGTGGAAACCTGTGGAATTCGCCAAAAAGTTCTGCCAAAACGGGTGGTGCTAATTGGACTCCCCAAATTGCTAGCTCAACGTCTCAGTCCTGGTCTTCACCACAGCATAAGTACCAATCATTGGTAAGTTGGATCCGTTGTTGTTTTTAATGGCAATTTAGTTCTTGCATTCTGAGTTGTCATCTTCGCCATAGAAATTGAAACTTAGCTTTGTTGGAAATATAAATCAATAAATAATGTCACTTTTTATGTTATTGATTGGGTTTCTTTGGTATTATGTTACAGAGCAGCACATCGGGGAGACCTGCAGATTGGTCTGGTGGCATGATGGCTGGACACTTCCCTCAAGGAGGACAGTCTGCCCCAGTAAGTTTTATTTATATACCATAATTGTAGTTTACTGTTACTGAATAGAGAATTACTTTACAGGCTAATACTGGTCTAATTATGGGATCTGGGGCACCTTTATCACAGCCCCCACTGGGTGTTCAAACTGCAAAAGGATTTACAGTACCTGGCACATTTATGACGCCTGTCTCTGCTGGTCAACAATTTCAGCCATCGCCACAAAAACAACAGAATGCTCCTCTTGACCCATTTGGAGCCCTTTAAAGCTCACAGGAATGAATCATCTTTAGCTGGTTATTGAAGGATGGCATACATTTCATCCTGTGACTGTTTCATTGTGTATATATAACTTGTGGTCACATAGTTTACAGCAAAATACTCTATATATTTGTGGCAATAACAGTTTCTTGTATCCATACATTCCGTGGTGATTTTAAAGTGTGGCTGTGCTACACTTGTGATTGATAGGTTGTCATTGCATAGCATTGCTTCTTTAGATGTCATCAAACAAGCCGGCTGTTAAAACTACTTCAATAGTACGTTATATATATGTGGCTTAAATGTATAGAAATTTGTTATTGCTGTTTCCTCTTAATGGTGTGAATATACCTTCTGTTGCATATGTCTTAATTAAAATCATAGCATTTATTTGCTCGTTTTCAGGTTATTTTTAGGACATATAATAAGATGTATAAAAATAAACACGCAGCACTCGAAATAACGCGAGTAAGAACATTCCATAAAAAACTATAAACCGGCAATTTTAAAACATTAAGAACCACAAGAGCATCTGTTGCTATTACCAAAGTAGTCCTTTCAATCTTAATCATGTATTTAACATGAGAATTTCCATTAGAGCAATTATCAAACAATTTGTAGTTTACGTTGTTTTTCTTCTAAGAACCACCACAGGTATAAAACAAAACTGTGACCTTAAGGTTATTATGCAGTAGTCCAGTATGGCGTCATCTGAAGTGAAAAAATATATCAACAAACTTGTACAAAAATTCTTATTTTGAAGGTGTAATCTCTACCCCACATTTCAATCCATATTGTCGGATAATTCCTCTTCTTCCAATACGCCGTCTTCATTGTCCTTATCTTCGTTATCTAAGAGAATACTAATTTATTTAAAGTCTTTTCATGAAACTTTTCAGAAGTTTGTTCTTACCCACAACATCATTTTCTTCAAGCTCTGTGGGCTGCTGGTAATCCTCCTGCATAACAACCACGTATGAGTTGATGAAACAAAAATAAAAATATCATTTGCGAATGTTGACTAACCAAATGTTCGTTTTCTTCACTTTTTGGGTGTGCATCTATGATTAGATTTTCGTTGTTCAGATTTTGCTGAGCGTCACCGTCAAGTTTGGCATCAAGTTTTAAGAAAGAATGCAGATCATTTATATCTACGGCAGAATTAAAGTCCTCGTAATCCTACATATCAAGACGCGAAAAGATCATTTCTTTAAATGTGTTGCTAATTTTACAAAAGCCACAAAGGTTTAAAACACGATAAATGTAGTGGCTAACAATTGATAGTTTCTATCATCCGTATATTATACTCTTAAAACTAACGTTAATTTTATAATGGTATCAAATGTGTAAGATGTAGTAAGTAATTATTTAAGTAAATATGGTAACCAGTAAATATGCCTACTCCGCAATATAAGTCATCGTTAAAAAATTGAGGTGGCAACGGGATGTAATCATCATTATTCGTTTTGGATTTGCAGTATTGCAGTATTTTATTTCGTTCATCTTCTCGACCTGGTTCCGTTATGTCAACTTGCTCATACGTTACGTGAACACTGTCTAAAATAAGTAGTGCTCGCTGTTGGCGTTTCTTTACCTAAAATATACGTACATTTATACAACATTAATCATAAATGTCATTTCTACTACTTCACTCATAAAGCAGACGAATAGGAATAATACAAACTTCTTTACTTCCTGAAATTCCAGATATGTAGACTTTTATTACCATTTTTCTCAAAGTTTGAAACTAGATACTACACCCTTCGACTTTTTAAGCCGTAAAAAAAGAAAAAACATACTGATGCACTCATTCCGGAAACTTCCGTTTTTAATTTCGTACAGCATTGTATCAATATTCCCTTTTATGTGAGAAAGGTTATTTAAAATAGTTTTAGAATAGCCCTTCATTGCATCACTATGTTGCCTTCAGACCGGGTGCTTAAAAGCATGTGGGTAGCGATGATCTAAACAGAAATAATGGGCATCGTTATATCGAATCTGGTGAGGCCTTTTAAAAATTATAATGCATTAGGCCGTGCGCACAAGTATTTAGAAAAAAATCCAGTCAGACCAGCGCCGAAACACCCGACAGACGCTGCTAGCAAGAAACAAACAGTAGAAAACAGTGAGTGTCACATCTAATGTGGGTTATGTTTTTTTAATGCTTTTGTATTGCGCCCGAAATTTACGATAATATCCTTCATATCCATCAGACCACCCACTCTAATTATCTTTGCAATTATAGGAAACTTTCAATTGATGCTTTATTGATCAAATTTGCCCGTTAGGAGTCGATCCCACACATCACATTCAACTACCTGTGTTCATCATCCCTAAAATGTTTATGTAGCAGATTTCTCTTTCACTACAAAAGTTAATGAACATGATTATGCCACATTAATATCGTTATGTCACTTTGTGTTGAATTAATAATCTATAATATTAGTATTTCGTTGTTCTAAACGTAAGTTCACCTCTTGTTCATCGCCTCGATTGCCAAGCACATTATGAGTAAATACGGCACATACTGTAACCCTACTCGGTAATTAATTAATGAAATTGATTTTCAGTTCATTATGTATTTTTAGGAGATGTGTACACGCATGAACATCATCAACTAGATAAAAATGACAAGTTGCTGGAGAACCTGAAAAATATATATGTTACGTCACGAGATGCACCATTGAAGGTATGTGTCATAAAGTGCGACGAATTATTAGTTCCTCGCGATTAATGGTTTTATTCTCTCAAGACATCCGCCACCAGAACGATCTCTAACGACAAAGGGGGTGAGGTGTCAACGTTAGAACCCTTGATGTCTGAAGAAATACATCCTGGGAGAGTTACGTTATCACAAGCAGTTGCTTTTATTGCAGAGTATCAGGCACAACCACAGCAAACTACTTTAACCAACATTTCCAACACCTATAATATAAATATCAATCTCATCAATAAAACCGTGGAGTATTTTGGAATCTTGCAGGTAAATAAAATGCCTGCCGACATGTCGAGTACAAAACTACCAGAGATATCTGCACTAACAGATTCTTCAAAACGTCCTCCACGGTAATTTTGCTTTCATCTGAGAATGTTCATTATTTTAGAATATTACCCGTCTGTTAAAAAATGTTCTATTTCATACAATGTAAATGTTATCTAGGTTTTAATCATAGGTTCGTATGTATATAAAAAATATGAAAGTAGGGAGATCATTTACACTAATTTGAAATGTGCATTCAACGTATCTTGTCCCATCTCCACACTGTAGCGTCATCGCACACGCAGAGCAAAATGCTGCCATCACGACTTAAACTGGTTTGTCGAATAGCAGCGGTACATTTCGGATGTGTCAATATGGTACACCTAAAAACGATTTAAATGTTTTAAGTCGAATGAACGTACACGAATGTGATTATGGTGCGTGATTAGGGTACCTTGAAGTTGTAGGATCATCAACGTCAATATCCCATACAAATGTTTTACCGACTTGATTTCCAAGAGCTAATATCTGTAACACGAAATTATAATTTCTGTTCTTTGAAAACAATTCCCAAACAGGTTTTCGTTACCTTTCTCATAAAGTCCATTGAAAATCTCATGAACCATATGTCACATTCTTTATATTCAAATCGATGTAGAATTGTAATATTGTTGTCTGAAGGACATGATGTATCAGTTTCGTCGAGTTTCCCAGGTTTCCAGCACACAATACAGTTTTCACAAGACTACAAGAATTTGCGTTATTATCCACACAATTTCCTGTTCATGTAATACAATGGACTATTTACCTTCGAAAGAACAAATCGCCCAAGCCACCTTACACAATCTACATAGTTGCGATGTACGTCCCTTGTTGAAAAATCAGGAAAGTGCTGTTTTAACGTTGGAAACGGGCTAAAAAAATTCATTCAAAAAGTCAATACCACTTTCCTCCTAATTTCTTGCACGATCCGACATCGATTCTTGGTGATACTATGAATGATCACCATTTTTTTTTTTGCAATATACTCAAGAAATGGCAGATGTTCAACAGGGCTTAAGATTTCATTAAACACGCCTATAATTTCTCAGTCGGGAGGTATAAATGTTAGGAATTTGGGAGTTGACGATGGGTAATGTCTTCTATAGAATATGGAAAATCCTTCAGTATAATTTTAATTATTAAAAGTTTTATACCGTTAAATACAAATGGATGCTGCGATTTGGTATGCGAAACTTTTATAGGTATAACACGCAACTAACCTGTTTGTTTTACTCGGGTTATATAAATAAGAGTTAACAATGGTCTTCTTACACCGCTCGGTATTAATTCTCCACATTTTCAAAGAATGATCCATTCCACAAGACATAATCTTTTCTCCTAACAAGTCGAAATCCTGAAGTGGTTGACAAATAACGCAAAGTTATGTCATATAATATGAAGTATTAAAATTTACCATGTTGGAGCTTACGGCACTAAGAACTTCATCTCTGTGACCTTCAACACCTCCTAGGATTGCGATGCATTGATCAGTTTTAATATTCCACAGTCTTAATGCATGATCTGAAATACATTTCTTGAAATTTAAAATGTATTCTTCTATTTGTCCGTAAACAGAAATACACATTACCTTTACTAACAGACAGAAGGAGGTTCGGATCAGTAGGATGAAATTTAACTTCATTAATGGCATTCCCATGCCCAATATAATGCTGAGTTGAAAACAAGAAATTCACTTGAATATACACTACATAATGAGAATCAATACAAAACCACTGTCATACTTTTATGCATGCTGTAACTGCTGGGCTAATTATACGAATAATTCCGTGAGCTCCTGCACAAGCTAGCAATGTTTGTCCTGATACATCATCAAATGACCAAGCACACGTGTAAAAATTTTCATCAGTCTGTAATGTTGTCAAGTGTCATTCACAATTCAGCAAAATTAAACATTAAAAATTTAAATGGATACGTCTGGGTCTGCGTATGCTTGAAGTAAACGAACGGAACCTCCTTCCAGACATTCATATATAGTGACCTAAAAGGTATTAATTATTCCAATAATACCTTCATCACATTACAACCATTAAACCAAGTTCCATTTTAATAAAATTCCGGCAATTTACCCGATTGCTCCCAACAGTTGCAAAGATCTGTGGCTGACCCTCTTTCAAATTATGATTGAATTGCACCCCAAATAAAGGTTGTCCATGGTCTTCCTGAAACGTTTAAATAATCCGTTTAAGTTCAACTAGTTGTCAGACACTTATAGTAACAAATGTCTAACCTTCAAATAAACCGAGCATTTAAATGACAATTTTATGTTACGATATCTTCGACCCCGTCCTCGTCCTTTCTTCTTTCCGCGGTAAGTCGGCGTTTCACTGCGAGAAGTATTTTCTGCTGTTGAACCACTTCCCACGCTACTTGTTTCATCCTGTAAATTACCATATAGTGTTTATAACAATGTAATCAGTTGCAAGAAAAATTCTATCAAAAGTGATTAACATGAGTGTGGTGCTAATGTGACATTAAACATTTGACTGTATATTTGAGTGCTTAAGGTCCACACTCTCACTTTCCATGCTTGCTCCGTCTGTATTACTCTGTTCGCATTTGAGCTTAATTATTCAGGGCAAAACTTAGTGGAAAACGCATCCATAATAACAATAAATAATCAGATACTACAGTAAGTACGGTCTTCAAACATCAGTTTTAAAGTGCATTCTTTATTTCTAACGCGCGTACAGTACTTACGATTTCATCTCCACTTTCATCATTTTGCAGTGACATTGGTTCAACCAGTCCTTTAATTAGTCTCCTTTTGCTGGCTAAAGTGGCAATATCACTCAATTATTTAAAAATTATTATTAAAAGAAAACCACTCTTAAAAGATCACCTATAGCGACCTAATGTCAAAGAACAATACGCGATCAGAAGCGCCATGTCGGTAACACGCTTTCCGTTTATGCGACATCCGGTAGCTATAGCAACACGAAAGCTTTCAATTTGTTTTTTTAAGGTCAAGATCAAGTTAGCTAAATAATCAAATTTTTATTGCACTTATATGTCTGAAAAAGCAAGAAGTAACCTGTGGAAAATTTAGTTCATTGTTACGGAATAAGTTGCCGTGGTTCGGTTTTTGGTGAGATATGACATTTTGAGTCGCAACGACACTGAACTGAATCGCAACGACATATGGCCATGCAAATTCTTGTCGGCATTTCCGCTTTACAAGTGAAATAATTATTGCTGGTAAGATGGTGTGGCTGGCGGAGATTAAACTATTCACAAAAGTCGTTAGACGAGTTGTGTGATTGAAGTTATCATATAATCTTGTAACGTTAATCTCCTTCCTCTACCTCGCTATAATTAGTCGCTGCTGCTCATCGTGGTTGTTACGGTAACTGTTGCCCAGGTAACGGCTATTTGTTGTTGTTGCTTTCACGTATTATGAGTTTGACATCACATCTTGCTTTGATTTTCTTAGCAGCCATATGGAGGTAGATCGCCAAGGAATGATCAACAATGATTTGTACAATGGATATGATGAATTTAAACCTTCATATGACTTCAAGGTATTTATTCAAAATTATTTGAAAGAGATAAAAATGTTCGCTGTTTAACCTGCTAGTTTCTTTTTACATACATGTATGAATGGACGTGTTAGTTGCACTGTCCAACAGTCCAACGAGTTTTCTTTATAATTATTGAAATAATGAATGGGTTCACCTCAAACTGAGATATGCCATTTCATTTTCCTTATGCTGCACGTAGAATAATTATTGTTAGGCATCAGAGGACTGTTGGCATAATAAAGTGAAATGAATTTCACGACTGAGGAATTGCATACAGGTCACTTGTATGTTCACCAGGGGAAAGCTCCACCAATGATTTCACCAAGGAGGGACAACATTTGTGAAGTACTGCAATATTCTGAATCCCACTTCAAGCATTTAGACTATTAATACAGTATGGCCCTTTCAGAAGTTGTCCAAAACCTTAGTCACATTTGCGTCACAGATGTTGCTGGGGTGCCGGTGGAGATCTAGACATATGGGTCTAGCATAAAAGAAAATCTCACTAGCAAGGTGTCCGCCACAAAGGATTAAATATTCATATATTTGTTCCTTTCGGCTCATGATATTACATGCCGTACAATATTCCTAGTTCGTTCACAAACACAACCTTAAGTAATGTAATTCTATTAGAGGGTAAATGTAGCCATAACTAGATGTGTGATGTGTACAATGTTACCTACATTTTTATAATGGGACTACACATAGATCGGAAAAATTCGTAAATGCAGGCTTGTAAATCCCTGGTGTCGGTAAATGACGGACTGACATTAACTAATCAAGTCGATGACGTGCTTTATTTTGCTTTCGTCCTAGTTTGGAAAATATGGCACTCAAAATATGTCATCCTCACACGAGAGAATGTCGACTGCATTTATGTTATCAAGTAGTGGTGGGAATAAATCTGATGCAACGTCACGACCATTAACGGCAATACGACCTGTTGGTTATTCATCACGTGGAAGTAGAAGAGGTAGGTGTAATTGTAGTCATCGAACATTTGAAATACTGTACGTTCGTTCAGCATACACTAGTAGTAGCTGCTTTGCCACACGTTTCGCTTATTCGACAATTTCAAATTGTGACTTGTATGATACTTCCTTTACTGATGGCAACGAAGTAACCCACACCCCCTCATTATAGTATTGCTATTTGGATGAAATAGAATAAATGCAGAATTCAAATCCCGAAGATTATTTGTAGTAGTACAGTAGATGAAACTAATGAATGAGCTTAAAAGTATCATGTAAGCATTGGAGTAGGTGAAAATTCAGCGTTCTCAAGGGGACGTCTAGTACTTGAATTCTCAGAAAAGGAGGAGATATACGATGATGATAAAAATTAGCCGGCCTGTCTATCATTCACTTGCCTATATGACTATGAAAACCTTAACCTTGACCTTGATTTGATTATCTTATTGCGATTATGACTTTAAAATGCAATCTTTTTTCTTGTTTTTTTTTTCGTCATAATTTTGTGACATGTTTCGCTTTCAAGGTGCATTTGACCCATTGCAATCATCAGGGAATATATCTTCCAAGCATATTGGTGTAGAAGACAGAAATGACTTGTAAGATGCTTTATAATTAAGTTATTACTAAAGACGGTCTTTTATTGTTAAATGCGTGTCAATATTTCCAGAACTGATGAGAAAATCAATTTGCTTGAGAAAAGGGTCAACGAACTCATTGAAGAAAGCTGTGTTGCCTTAATGAATAAAGATATGAACTTAGTAAGGGGTTTAAGTTTTTAAACGGTAGGGAACATTAGTTCTTTTGTACTTTTTAATGAAACATTAATTCTTTTATACTGCTAAGATTATTATTGCCTTTTCTCAGAAATTAGGTTGATCATTTTAAACCAAACGTTTATCTTTCCAAAGCACTACCATTTCTTTCTGTCAAACTTGTCTCAAGATTGCTTTAGTCTGCTATCAACTCCTAGCCTTCACGTCCATAATAAATCGTCACTCAGTCACAATCTCACCATCTTATTACTTATATTTCTTCCATTAATTTATATACACTAGGTGAAGTATTTCATCATCTTAGCTTATAACTGACCCTCTTTATTTTCCATAATCAATATTCATATCCCCGTAAATGTCCCATACTCGTTCCGAACCCTAGGTATATACCTCTAAGCCTGAGATTCTGATATACTGTAAGTTGGATAGCGAATGGATTTTATTGTGTAGGAATAATTGATCTTTAGGACAGATGGTGGAAGTCTTCTAAGTGTCACCCAAAGTAGTTTGACAACGTTTCCCACAAGTTGCTTCTTTGGCGATTTGTTGCAATACTTCAATTTCTTGTGTACATTGAGCCCAATAGAAAGTTTGTAAGATTCTAATTATTAATTTTGCGTTGCAGGCGCTTGAAAAAGCAAAGCAAGCTGATCAAAAAGAGAAGCTACTATCACGACAGAGAGAGCAGTTGGGATTGGGAGATCAGCCTAACCTTGATCTTTTATTTACCGTGAGTTTATGTGCGAAAAAAATCTATCAAGTTTTGTAAAATAACGGGAATGTCATTTTCTCTAGGTGTTACTTAACTTAGCCAGTCAGTATGCTGCAAACGAAATGTATTCAGAATCCCTAAACATCTATCAAACTATAATGAGAAATAGAATGTTTCAAAATGCAGGTTTGTTTAGATGACATTAGATATTTTCTAGGTATTAAATTCTAAAAACATACTTCTCCATAACTTTCAATACTCAATTTTTAAGGCCGACTTAAAGTAAATATGGGAAATATATATGCTAAGTTGGGAAATTATGCTAAAGCTATCAAGATGTATAGGATGGCATTGGATCAGGTGCCAAATACACAAAAGAGATTAAGGTATATTTAGAATTAACTTAAAATTGCTACTTTTTATATGTATGCTATTTGTTTTTTAATTATTACTGAATGTATTTTTCAATTTCAAGAATCAAAATTATGGAAAATATTGGCATTCTATTCGTTAAAATGGGAAAATACAGTGACGCAATTACTTCGTTTGAATACATTATGGGAGAGTATCCCGACTTTAAAACTGGCTTAAACTTAATTTTATGTTTTTATGCATTGGGAGATCAAGAAAAAATGAAGAATAGTTTTAAAAAGTTAGTAGACATAAGAGTGGCAGTTGAGAGTGATGACAAGATCGTGTTAACAATGGTCAGTGAAAAACTCTGGTTGTATTGTGTCGTTAAATCGTTTATATATAAATGTATTTGTTTTTACTTGACATTATATAGAGTAATCCACATTTTGAATTGCTAAGTGAAGCTCTCAAAGGTGATGATCTTCATGTAGTGGAGCAAAGCAAGTAAGTATGAAAGTCACGTTTATTAACCTAATTATCATCATTGCATACACTAATGTTCAGATATTCGAATTGTACCATTTCACGTGTTACGTTAACTTTTACTAATGAATTCATTTTATGTATCGCTATTTAGAAGTTTTTGAGCATTTAGTGCTTCATCTTGAGTAAAAGGTCTCTCTTGCATACTTATTATTAACACATTAATGTAGCTGTCGTCCTTAAAGAAAATTTTCAAAATTCTTTTGCTGGATATTTTATTTAACTGAATTTACTTTTAAGAGCTAAACAATCACGTTATGAGAAGCGGAGTAACTTATGAATTGTATGGAATATCGGTAAAGAATATCAGTTAGACCATTTGGTAGAAAATTTGAAGGAAGATCAAGACACTCTTGGGATCAGGTAGTTAGAATACAGCGGAATGTGTGCTCTTTTGTAAAGAATGGAAAAAAGCACACATACAAGTGGCTAATTATAATTTATCTAGTGGTGGTTGTAACTTGTTTACAGACAATGTTATTTGGTTGATTGCGTTGGAAATAGTTGCAGATCCATTCAATTTTGAACTATCCAAAATAACTAGCAACTTACCATTCTTGCATTCGTATCCCAAATTATTGTTTCTATTTCAATTTAATGTATTTTTTTCAAGAAAACTAGAGGCTGAATGGTGCATTCTTATGGCAGCAAAACTTATTTCACCGATTGTGGATAAAACAATATCAGCTGGATTTGCTTGGTAATATTCTGACCAGGATTATGTTTCAATGTGCTTTTAAAAAGCTTCATAGTAACTCATTTATACCACAGGTGTGTGGATATTATTAAAGGCTCGCCATATGCAGATTTAGCTTGGGAGCTTGAGATTAACAAAGCCATAACATTTTTGAAGCAAAAAGAATTTTCACTGGCAATACAGACATTAGAAATATTTGAGAAAAAGAAAGACAGCAAAGTTGCAAGTGCAGTTGCAACAAATCTTTCATTTTTATATATTTTGGTAAATAGTTTTAGATGCCTCTTACTTAGCACAATGACTTTAGATTTTATTACTCACAATTTTTTAATGACAATTATACAACTTTGATTTAGAGTATAATTTATTTGGCAATCAGTAATTCAAAACAGTTTGGCTCTTGGAGATTTTTATTATATTTAATTTCGCTACCATTTCATATTTTTATTAGAAAAACGACATCACCCAGGCGGAAAAATATGCAAACATGGCCTTAAATGCTGATCATTATAATTCTGGTGGATTGGTAAATAAAGGGTGTTGTGCCTTTATTCAAAATAATTTTGGAAAGGCACAAGCATGCTTCAGAGAAGCCTTAGTAAACGATATAACCTGCATAGAGGCCTTGTTTAATTTAGGTACGTTATATTATGACTGAGCGACTTTCATATGTATATAAAATAAGATTTAAGCATGTTATTCTTCATAATAACAACCTAACTTTCCTTAGGGTTGTGTTTATCGCACGCTGGACATTATGCAGATGCCTTTAATTGTTTCAAAAAACTACATTCAGTTGTGCCAAATCAGCCAACCGTGATTTACAATATTGCAAAGTCATGTGAACTTTTACAAGATAATAATCAAGCGATAGAATGGTAATTATTTTTAATTTAAGCCATTTCACAAGGGAGTAAATGATTCTTGGATGGCCTAATTGTCCTCCCCAATCCCAAAAACAACTGCAGATAAAAATTATCGTCTTCCTTTAATTTAAAAACTACCTGCGTTTTGTAGCCATTTTAAACCATTTTATAAATTGTCTTACATTGTATGAAGTTTTCCGTGTTGATATGATTGGCAGCATTCTGTTCCACATTCTTTTGAGTGTTTAGGTATCAACTGCTGTTAAGTGTAATTCAAACGGAACCAGGCACTCTTTATCAGCTGGGTCAGTTATTGGAAATGCAAGGTGAAAAACAACACGCATTTCAATTCTATCTCGATGTAAGATTTGGTTTACTATATAATGCCATCAGTTTTGATGTTTGGACTTAAATTTGATATTTCTTATATATGACTAAATGTTACAGTCGTACAGATATTTCCCATCAAAAATAGAAATTATTGCCTGGTTGGGTACATATTATGTGGCAGCAGAAGTATATGAAAAGGCTTTAAAATATTTTGAACGAGCTGTTTTACTGAAGTAAGATATATTTAAAATTCATTAATTTGTCATTTAGCATGGACAAATTTGATATGCTTTACCCATTTTGTAGGCCAAACGAAGTAAAATGGTATCTGATGATTGCTAGCTGCTATAGACGAAGTGGAAATTACCAACGGGCACTTCATTGGTATAAGTTAACCCACAATAAGTTTCCAAGTAATGTTGAATGTAAGTATTATTTGATGCTATAGTAAATCATCATCATAACACCCTTATCCCGCCTGAGGCAGAGTGCGGGTCTACGGGTTATAATCCTCCACTCCCGCCTATCCCCAACCAAGTCCCCCTTCACCCCGCATGCCTCCATGTCTCTTTGCACCACCTGCTCCCACGTCCGTTCTTGTCTTCCTCTACTCCTGGTGCCCCCAATTACCTGCAGTCCGATAATGGGCCTAATAAGTTTCTCCTCTCTCCTCCTCATCACATGCTCATACCACCTCAAGTGATGCTATAGTAAATAAGAGTACATTATTACATAACTCGGTTGCATTGTCTACCGACCCGTCTCGGTGGCGCAGGAGGTAGCGTGTTCTGCTATTGTGTCAGTGGTTCCAGCTTCGATACTTGTTCGAGGTGAGTTGGCTTCTTTCGGGCGAGAGAGAAGCCCTGAGTGCGCCTTCCGTCGAATGGAAAGTTAAGCCGTGGCCCAGTGTGGTGTACGATGTCATTTGCACGTAGGAGCTCGCCCTCTGACATCGGTGGAGCGTTTCAACGAACAGTAGGCCGATGCTAAATAAGCATAGGTGTTGCAGCTTTGGTCGGCAGCCTTTTCTATAAAAATACCGTCCAACAGATCGCTTATCTGTCCTTCCAGAGAAATAAAGATGGGTACCCGACCCTGCCAAACTCTAAAAGGATTAAGAGTTGCTTTATACAGTGACTGCATGTATCATTCTGATATAACCAGTCTAATATTTCTTTCACTGTGTGATTCACTACTTTGGTGACATGGCTGCTCTGTCGTATTTGTATAAATTGTTGCCTCTAATGCACAGTGGATCGTAGTAGTGTGGCCAAGTTGTGTTGGACACGCCAGTTCTCATGAGATCACTGAAGTTAAGCAATGCAAACCCATGTTAGTACCAACATGGGTGGTTGGTAGAGAAAGTTGGGTGCTGAAAATTTCCCCCTCCTACATCCACTACACTTACTTCCTCCTCTCCCACGAGCAGCCTCCTAAGGGTTCGGCCTGTTATGGCTGCTTGGCCTATTCCCAAACCCGTTATTGTAGTATAGCATAGATATACGAGTTTTCTCATTACGAATTACTCCATATAATTCCATTATTCAAATTGGCTATTAGCCCGAAATGATGCGAGAAACGGTTCCAGGCTACTGCAGGAGATGGTGGTAGGTGTTTAATTGGTAGTCCAGCAACGTAAATCCGACTCTAGGTGCTAATCCTATCTTACCTTCCTAAAAAATTATACACAGCATTTATGAGTTCACATTTTTGTATCGACAAAATGTTTCTCTGCCATAAATAGTCTTGTGTATTGTGAGCAGTGCCGGATTTACTTATAGGCTAATTAGGCTGAAGCCTAGGGCCTCAACATTTAGCGGGCTTCAAAACTTAAGAAAAGGGGTTCAAAGGGCTTGAAAGGGGCCTCAAATTTGAAATAGCCTAGGGCCTCTCAATATCTAAATCCGGCACTGATTATGAGCTCGAGAGGAACATTTACATCAACAATTTGTCGAGTTCGGCAATAAGTATGCTTATACATAATTTATATTCGTTATATACAGTATGTCGTTTGCACTTCTGCGATATAATAATTATATAATTTACAGATGGTATATTGAGTGATGCTCTGAGACAATTTATAGAATTCCTCAATATTAATTTTTGTGTTTTGAACTTTGATTTCGGTATATTGTTGTGTGAGCCATTACGAGTCGTTATATTACGAGGTCAAGCCATTTTTTATTCAAAAGTTATGATTGAATTTCTTTTTCAGGCCTCAGATTCCTTGTAA
Source organism: Trigoniulus corallinus (assembly GCA_013389805.1). Taxonomy (NCBI): domain Eukaryota; kingdom Metazoa; phylum Arthropoda; class Diplopoda; order Spirobolida; family Trigoniulidae; genus Trigoniulus; species Trigoniulus corallinus. The sequence goes on from JAAFCE010001036.1 coordinate 16,848,999, forward strand.
GATTGTCAGTTGATATGGGAATTCCAGATGCTAACAAATACACCGCACTTTTAGAAAAGGTGGAGTCTAATATGGAGTCTAAGGAAAAGGTATACATTATTTGTATATCTTTGTTGTAGACGTATAATGTTCAGATAATATTTATTATTTAAGAAGCTATCTGGAGTTTCAAATAAACAGGAGTTCGCTTCGTCTTACAACGTAACCGAAAATGGTAAGTTAGTATGGTTAAATACTGTATGATGTTTCATTTATTATTTGATTTATTCACATGATGTATTGACCCGCCTCGGTGGCGCAATTAGTAGCGTGCTCAATTTACTGTGCCAGTGGTTCCAAGTTTTACGCTGGATCGAGGTGGGTTGGCTTCTTTCGGGAGAGAGATCCACGAGTGCGCCTTCCTTCGGATGAGAAGTAAAACCGAAGTCCCGTGTGGTGTACGATGGCACTTACACGTAAAAGAACCCTCTCTACTATGCAATGGGTAGGGTTAGGAGTTGCTTTGAATAGCAAAGCAACTCCTTTGCGTGCTTTGAATAGCAAAGCAACTCCTAACCCTTTATGTCGGTTACAAGAGTAATATATTGGACGGTGTTCTTCCGCCCCTACGTTTATTGATCGTCGGTCTACTCTGTTGCTTTGCAATTCATATGATGTATTATATATAATTTGTAACTAAAATAGACATCTGCAAGTTGCAACAGTAATCAAAATTTTCTTAAACTAAGTACGGTACCTATATTAATTGTTAATGTAATTATTTCAAAAAGTAAACATTTTCCTAGTAAATGCATCAATCAATAATTACTTTTCAGGACATTCTAAGAATTCATTAGAACTCTCACGGGTTGTGGCAGAAGAAAAAACAACTGCTACTTTTGATGAGGGGTTTTCACACGTAGAGCTAGGAGATGACTTTCTTCCATAGAAGGTAAGATCTGTTAGGGTAGTCTGATGAAATGGTTCCTTATACTTAGCCCCGTTCAAAAGTCGGCATGTTAGCGCAAAGCCCACCACACACAGAGGTTTTTTTGTTTCATTTTACCCAAACGGGTGTATGGCTGATGTTTGGGAAGCCTGTCATTGCATGATTTTATCTGGCAGATCAATAAAGGTAACGGGTAAACTTGTAATGTATATAGGCATGGAATATAAACTTGTGACATCTTCTCTATTCCATAACTTCAAAAGCTAAATTCAATAACCAGTTTTGTGTTAACGACACGTCAACACAAAACGAGTTTATTTTGTCTAGTGACACAACCTCATAATGTTCAATTAGTGTGTTATAGAATTTGCTTTGAGTTTAAATATTTCAAGGATGATTGTGATTTTGAAGGGATATCAACATAAAAACTGAAGTTCATTTGCATATATAATTCCTTTTTTGATGCAGGTCTTTTATCGTTCGCCGAATTGGAAGGGTATACGCTGTTCGTGAGAGAAAAATGATGTGAATACCTCTGTGATGTTACTGTACAGCGTCTTTGACCAACCAATGTGATCATCAAGAAAAGCCACCCTGATTACTGAAGCCAATTAAAAAATGTAAAAAAAGCTTGAGAATGAAGGTATTTTGAAGAAAAAGAGGTTTAAAAGTCTATTGACGTGGCTCTTCCTCACTGCCCAGCACTCTGATCCATATAGCATAACTGGCCTAACCACTGCCCTGTAAAACTTCCCTTTCAACTTTTTTGGGACCCTCCTATCACACAGGACTCTACTTGCCAGTCTCGACTTCACCCATTCCCCATTGATTCTATGGGGTACATCTCAATTGTTTTGGAATGTTGATCCTAAGTACTTCACCTCTTGCACCTTTTTCACCAGTTCGCCTCTAGAAAGTAAGTCATCATTATTTTCCTGTCATTCCCAATTGAAAGTTAAATACTATGTCTTCTTCATGACTTGTTTTCTTTTGTATATGTAACAATTCTACGTAACACTTCTACTACAATTAATAAATAATACTTGCTTTCTTTTTACTGAATTTCACTTGACACTACGAATATGACATTTGGGAACGCGGGTATTGTAAACCGGGGGTTGTCAAGCTGATGGACCGCAACGATTGTAGAAGGCTTTACTTTGTTATACTCTACTTAAAACTCTTGACAAACTGTAAAAATCTTGACAAGGAGAGTTTCTGGCATAAGTATAATTAAGTTAAATTCTCTATTATATATCAACTATAATAATTAAATGTCCATTATTACTTCTGTATATATTCTTTTGATTAGATATTTTTCTTCAACTTAATACTTTCTTTATGACTATTAATTTTATATTTCCTTAAATAAATTTTCAAAGAAACAAATTTGAAAGGCAGGATGATTACCAATATAAATACGTATCGTGCCACCCGCGTGAACCTTTGCCTGTTGGTAAAGTAGCCCATGAGTGAAGAGGTTTGACACCCCTGCTGTAGACTGAGGTCCACTATATTTTACAACTCCTGGTGTGCACCTACTACCTAAAATATCTAACCTTCCGACCACAAGGTAACGTTTTTCGAAATACATTGCAAGGTGGGGTCTGTTATGACCCCAAAAAGAAATTATTTTCAATGCTAAAATATATTCAGAATTAGGACATTATCATCTATATTGCATTAAACACCATCTATATAAATGCTAAACAGTGAAAATAATTTGAAACATGCAAAAAAATTATATAATAGTCAATTAACCTGAGTGACGTCATGAATTGTTTATGAACAAGCCACAATTGTCATTTTATTATGTAGTCTAACAATAGTTAAAAAGCGGTAAACATTTTGTATACCAAAACATATGAGTCAATTAGTCCAAATTGAATCTACAATAGAACTCTAGATATCCACGCTTTCAGATTCTGTAGAACATTGCTCACAATACAGTACAGTTTTTGAATGCTCCTTGCATATAGGAAGATTACATTCTTGGCATTTGTTAGTTGTTTTCCTGTCCTTTTTTCTATCACAAAAGTGGCATCTTCGTCTAGTTGATGTTGCAGAAGAGGTGGATGATCCACCTGGTGCCTCCACTCCCAGAACTTTACTAATTTCAGAACGTAGTAGTTGTGGTAGTTTCTTATTGTACAGTCTTTGTTTCATGTAAAGTTCAGTAAGTGAGAAGGCAAGGGATTTTAAAAAGTCAACATGACGACAGATAGAGCTTTTTCTATTTTTGAACAGTATAAAGCTGTTCAGTGCTGCAGCATCAAGAACTCCATAAAAAATCCTCATGGGCCATCGATTTGTTGCTCTTTTGGTTGAGTATAAATGGCAAAGCTTATTGAACACATCAACCCCCCCTTTTGTCATATTGTAGAATTCCACAATTTCAGGTTCGCCAGTTTCTAGATTTACCACTCCACAGTCATGCATTGTTGACAAAATGATAACATTTTTATTTCGTCTCTGGTTGAAAGCAACTAACATTTTGTCTGGTTGGTATAGGAATCTTGATGTCATGATGGGGATCCCATTGGAAGAATTTAGTGAAGGTGGAATTTCTCTCATGTTTTTACGAAGGGTTCCCACCATTGTAAGATTCTGTTTTGTGAGTTCTTCAGCTAGTTCATAAGAACTAAACCAACTGTTCATTGTAATGTTCCGATTGGTACCCTTGATATTCTTAGTCAGTTCCAGGACATACTGTGTTGGTAGAAGTAATTTGCTTTGCATTGCTACTGATCCTTTACCAATGTAGGGAATTCCTCCACAGAAATAGGAAGTTCGAGCATCACACAAGGAGACAATTTTTAGTCCATATCCATCAGGTTTTTGAGGGTTGTATGTTTTAAATGAACATCTCCCTCGGAAACTGAATAATGATTCATCAATTGTTAAGTATTCAGATGGTGTATAATACTTCCCACAGTTATCTGAAAATATGTTCCAAAATTCACGAAATGCAGTGAACTTATCATTTCTTTTTCTTTCTTCACGAGTGTCTTTTGAATCAAACCTCAATGCACTTACAAGAAACTGAAACCTGGTTTTTGACATCACAGCACGAAACAATGCGGGTCCAAATCTCTCTGAAAACATGTCCGAAATATTCAAGCAGGAATTTCTCAATACACCATTCAACAACAGCAGTCCAAGAAATGCTCTCATTTCCAGTTCATTTGTTGGTCGTATATTATACAGAGTGGACTCGTATCTTAGTGATTTTTGCCTGATTTCTTCATTGGTATTTGTAACCAATAGATCAACGAGTTCAGCATTCAAAAACAATGAAAAAAATGACAACTCACTGTCAATATTGCAAGCATCACCTTTTGCTCCGGGTAAGTGAGTAACTGTGTTCCTTACTGGCGTTCTTAAACCATGGTACTTCAACAGTGAAGCCTCTGTCCAAATGGTTTCACCATCCTTCCCAAGAACAAAATTTCTTTCATCACCGTCTGTGGAAACAGGTTCTGATTGGTCAAAATCCATTAGTAAATCAGGATTCTGTTGAATGACATTATAGTTGTCATCTTCCTGGTCGTCAGACAATATTCCATCCTCATTTTCACTACAAGAACCGATATCAGAGAACTCTTCTCCTTCCTGCTCCTCCAGTTCCATAAGAATTGCTTCCACTGGTATAAAACTTGGATAGTTTGCCATATTTCCACAGGTAGATCAGTATGTTGATCACAATAAATTGTGGTTCTGATGTCAGAATGGGTGCATAAACTCAGTAAATTCAGAAATTCACTGCATCAAAGTTGAAACAAATATTTATTGGAGAGCCCAATAACTATTTTCTCTCCTTTCAGCATTCAGAAGAAATAAACGAAGAACAGTATTTAAATGGCCAAAATGAATAAAAAGCATGAATAAAACACTAAAAGGCTTCTATCATCACATGTCACTCCAAAATCACTTTTATTGTTTCAGCACTACTTCACTCATTTTATACTTGGCCAAAATTAAGCATTGTCTCTAACTGTTATCCTCTTTAGATCTCTTCAACTAATCCCATTTGTTAGGACCAGTCAGCTGACCTATCATCCAGGACTTTCTTAGGGAGGAATCGGTTGACCTGCCTTTACAGACTATTTCCTAACTTATGTAAACAGTAATTTGACCTGTAATTGGGCTATTTATAACACTTTAGTTTGATTATGATAAGATTTCAACCCTTCCCACAACTTCTAAGAAATCAAACCTGCATTAAAACCCTTAAACAATGTAGGTCATAGATAATCATCTCAAATTAAACATATTGAAGTGCATTAGGCTAAACCCCATGTGTCTAGGGATAATGCTGACTATTACTGAGAATAGATGAAGAAAGTGGTTTGAAGAGGCATTACCAAAATGCTACATACATCACAAGGTAGTCAGGAATGACCCCATACCTGTCCCATTCCCAAAAAATGGATATAAAATATGCTAATCACTTAGGAGACCTACCCAATTTCCTACATAAGTAAAGAAGACTTTGGAGAACAGGTACTCAAAGCTTGGTTAACATTAGAGAAAGTGGTACATGTGCAGCTACAATTTTGTAGGTCTGGAGTCTAGTGAGACTCCACCTGTGAACGGAAGGTTAAAAGTATTTTCAAACTCGGTACGAATCGAGAACTTCTCTTTCGGAGAACTTTTGCATGATTGATGGAGACTCCATTTGTTGCACAATCGCCAAATACTGTACATCTATTGTCCACAAAGTGAAAGCAGTTCCTGAATGTACAGTAAGTGGAGTCGAACAACACGTATGCAAAAGTTTGGGGAAAAACTGAAATGCTTATTTCGCTTTATGACAGATACCCGGCTTAGCTCTCAAAAAGTTTTCTGTTCCAACAAGTTCATAGCTCTTCGTAAAACCGTCACTCAAATTCTGTAACGTAAACTTAAAAATCAACATACAGTATTTCTAAATCCTTGTAGGCCTATGTTATAGTGTTTTATAAAAGACAGCCAGTGAAAAGTCGTCTGCAGTCCACCACTCCGTTACATCGGACGTCCCGCATGGAGGAGTATCTCCGCGAGTGTCACCCTCTGCTAGTGAGTGGGCTTTAGTGACACAACGCACTGTTAACAAACAATACGCGTGTGGTTTGCGCATGTTTATTGCTTATCGCAGGCGGTCATAGCACAAAAAAAGTATAGCGTTTAGTGTGCGGCAGCCTTAGGATTAAATAGCGTTTGGTGTGCTTCCGTAACATGCCTCGTAATGTCACGTGACTACGTGAGGAATGTCAACAATGTGACACATGGGCGTAGCACCTGTCAATCACCTCCTCCTGCTGCTTGCGAACATGCTAGGCGAATACAGTCGCCATTTTGATATGGAGAATAGGTCTTCATTGAGGATTTGTATTCATGACGTGAAATTCTTTACGAGTTGCTCTGTGAGTGCCTAACTGAACTACAATACACGAGTGAATAAGATAGAAGAGTTTACACATTGCAGAACTAATGCTACAGGGGTAACTGTATCTCTATAAGCAACCAAATTTTTGCTCTTATTTTTCCATGTACTACGAGAATTCTTCTCATGTCATTCCATTTAATTCCACAAACTTGGGGACTATTTAATATTGCAATGTAGCATTGCAAATGATATCTGAATTTAGTACATATTCTGGCATCATTAACCATGACAGGTCTGCATAAACAAGGGTACGTAATTTTAAATTAAACCATTTAAAGTGTTCGCTACTTGATACCGTGATGAACAGATAAAATGGAGGCAGTTGCATACAATGTGGCGACTATAGATGCATACGCTTAGCAGTTAAATTGTTAGTATTTTGAATGCT
>JAAFCE010001036.1:16860316-16950222 GCA_013389805.1 Trigoniulus corallinus
TCACTTCAAGCCACTGTTAAATTTAATCCATTCTCCCTTTTGATGCAGTCGTGTAGTTGACGTTGTCCCGCGAATTTGTCGTTTTTCATTGAAATGGTAACTTTTGGACTAGAATTTAGCCCTGGTTTTGAAGTGATTGAAGATTTTTTTCTTCCAAGATTTTTAGAAGAAACCTGCCTATTGCTCAAGGCAAATGTTGTTGAGTGCAAGTTTCGTAACTTCTAAACCCTGTATTTTTTCTTTAGGGTACACAAAACTCTGCGACTGGTGGAGTATGGGAGTTATTATGTATGAGATGTTAGTGGGCCAACCTCCTTTTTTGGCCAATAGTCCTGCTGAAACCCAGTACAAGGTATTATTTGGTTGTTAATCCTGATTATTCTGCAGCGATTTTTCTTATTAACTTCTTTTTCAAAAACACTTTCTATTAATTAGGTGATTCATTGGGAAGCTGCATTGCGCATCCCAAAACAAGATTCGTATTCAGCGAATGCTCGAGATCTCATACAGAAATTGTGTACCGGCCACGAGAAACGACTAGGCAAGCTTGGGCCTGATGAAGTGAAATCGCATCCTTTTTTTGATGGAGTCGATTTCGAAGGAGGCCTCAGACGTCAAAGGGCACCATACCTTCCTGTTATTCGTTATGCAACCGACACTTCAAATTTTGATCCCGTGGATCCTGATAAACTCAGGAATAGTGATGGCAGTGAGGAGAGCAGATCCGAGCCAGGGGATGACAAGCATCCTGAGCATGCCTTTTTTGAATTCACTTTTAGAAGATTTTTTGATGACGGGGGTCACGCTTATCCGACCAAGTTGGGTTTAGATGATAGTGATAGTCAGAATCCAGTTTATGTTTGAAATATTGAAATTGGCATTCTAGACAATTTTAAACCAGAGCTTGAGCTAGTCTTTGCAAGGCAATGTTCACATATATAATCCATCCATCACTAATTTGTTGCGAGACTTCATTGTAGATATTTAAAAAAATTTGCTTTTTTTAGTTGCATCAAAGGATTGACAGCCGAGTTTGAAATCAGAAAGCTAGGTTTTGTTCTTTCACAGTCATCATCATATAGTATAGGAGTCGTGTATCTATTAAAATGTAAATTATGAAATGTTTGTAGGGGGAAAGGTCAATCAAATTGCACCCCGACATCCTCTTTCGTGTCTGGCTGCGGTTTTTGTTGATTAGAAAACGGCCGTTGTTTTTTGTTAGCTGTTGTTATTGTTGTTTTTGTTGTTGCTGTTGCCATTGATGAATTTGAGGGTGGTGGTGATGGTGTTGTTGACGTTGTTGCTGCTTTTTATCGCAATACTCATTTTGCCTATTTATTGTTTTCTGATGATGTTTGTACCAGTGACATTTTGAATCGACTGTGGAAACAGCAAATGAATGCTCATTATGAAAACTTGTCTTATTGTACAATACGTTTTGTAAATTAATTTTGGTGGTATTTACCACTATGTATATAATTGTATGGCATACATTTTAAGTTAATGGTGCTCCTTGTTAGAAGTGTGATACATTTTGCAGCTGAAACTGTAGTGTCACAGAAAGATGAAATTTGCGGCCATGGTGCTAAGAATTGTTAGTCGTCCTCGATCGTTAACAATATTCGCGCGAATAAGTAATAAAATATTTTATTATGTATTTCACGCTTGTAATGTCTTCATCCTTACCTTTCCTGCACTCTTCTCCTTCTGCCAGGTGTGATTAACTGACAACATTTGGCGAATTAGAGATTCACATTAATTTTATTAATTAGCGCTAAATGCATGTCAAATAAAATTATGTACAGCGACAAAAATAGGGACGTATAACAAATGTGTTGAAAAACAAAATTGACATATTGCGAGGAAATGCACTGTATTAATAAACTGAGAAACTTAAAATATCAACTCATATTGCAAAGCATGTGCCTCTCTAAAGCAGTCCTCACACAATCAGTATTATGACAAAATTGTTAATTCTAGAACACTGAAGCCATCTTTGACAATCCTCCAGTATGTCGGTCAATGCAACCATCGTTAACTGTTAAGCAGACATTGCTGCTCTATTAATGTCAAAAGTGTGGGTAAAAACGGTAGTATATACCCCTCTACACTACCAATGTTATTAGCAGTAAGTTTAATACCATCCATCAATAATACAGTTGGTGTGAGAACCACTACTTAATAGAAATTAGCAGCATCTATTATGTTCAGCTTCTGCTTCGATTAAACTGAGCCTTTCTCTTGGTCGTACAAATCCAGTTTTGATTCCCTCCCAACCATCATCAGCTTTTAAATCACCTTTCTGTACGCGAATATATATTTCTTGGGCAACTTGAGTAAACACTTTCTCAACATTTCGTATAGTCTTAGCTGATGTCTCGGAAAATCCTAATTTATAGAAGTCTGCAAACTGCTTGGCCTCTTCGTATGATACCTCTCTTGAATTCTCCATGTCGCATTTACAGCCGATCAAACAGAAAACTGCTTTGTGAGGTTCAATGTGCCGTTTGGCCTCGTACAGCCACTCACCCATGTGGTCAAAGCTAGCCCTCTTCGTTATGTCGTATACTAGCAGCACACCGGCGGAATTTCGGTAATAAGATCGAGTGATAGATCTATTGTATATTAAAGAGAAAGGAATTGATTCGTACCAGCTGAAATATCTAGGTGAGTGGAAGAATAAAATGAATTGTAGTTCGGTGAGGAGTTTCATTCCATCCTAGACTGGAAGAGGACGCATTAGATCATATTATGGCCCTATATACATTTACTGCTGTGGATATTACCTGAATCGTTCTTGACCCGCGGTGTCCCACAGCTGGAGTTTTATTCTGACGTTTTCTTTGATTTCAATTAGTCTCGCGAAAAAATCAACGCCCACTGTAGGTTCACAAACTTCTGTGAATTTTCCTTCGGTGAAGGCCCTAAGAAGTGAACTTTTACCAACGGTGCTATCGCCAATCAGTATTAATCGAAACTGATAATCGAATATTGCATCAACCATGGCGGCTGCAAGAGTTTTGTTAAAAACGTAGATAATCGATCATTTGTAGCATCGATACACATTTCGTAAAAGCAAACAAGATTTTTTTTCCTAATTAAAACTGTCTACTATTAAATTGTTATCTATTTTTCAAACAAGATGTTGATTACCTTTACTCTCGACTGCCAATGTACATGGTCCGTAAGTGTATATACAGTATGTGCCACAGTTGTAGATTATGTAGGCTATATACAGTATAGCTACGCCAAGTTTTACTTTTAAAAAAAATTTCAGAAATTTTGATATTAGGTGTTCAGATAAAACTTGATAACGGTTATAATTAGCCAATACCACATTATTGTAAGTTGACGTCCATTGTACAGGCACAGTGAGTGTATTTGATAATCCCGGATACTGTATTATACAGTAGGTATGACTACAATACATATTCAGTGACGCGCTCGCCGATTTTAAAATTCAAGAATACGTCCGCTGTCATGATTGCATTTTGACAACCCAGAAAGGGTTGAAAACGACATTGACCCCGGTTGTTGAACGACTTAACCTGCCGCAAAACAAAGACAATTCTGAAAAGAAATGTTGTTATATTTATGATATGTAAGTGCAAAGCGTAAATATAAGGAGTGATGTGGATGCTAATTATAAATAACATTTCAACTTTTTATACTGTGTTAAACAGAATTACGTATATTTAACTATTGAAGTGTCAATTTTTACTGCATCTTAAAGTTTGACAAATCATAGTATGGAATCAACAGGAATAGATGATTCACTTTCAAATGATGCCGTTGATCCGAAGATAGAAGATAAAAATAATGGGGACACCGTGTTGACTGTCAAGCAACAACTGAAAGTCTACCTGTTTCATTTAAAATCTTGGTTAGTATTTGAATTACCTGACAACGAGAAAGAGAGAGAGGGGGGAGGATAATTTACTTGTTCATGAAATTAGTACAGCACCCTGAAGAGAGTTACAAAGAAGGCAGCCTACAAAGAAATATATTGTAGTAAATATTATCTAACATTTTCGAGCCTCTTAACCTTTGCAGTCCTGGAAATATACCATATGTAACCGACAACTTAAATTGCATATTTATGTTACTCTAATACAGGTCAATATAGAGAGCGTAATTTGATTGTCAACTTTGTAATTATTTAAATTGTTATTATGCACGCTGACCATCCAGGGCAACCGGCTGATCAACTATACATCCAGCTAAGCTTGGCGGTTGGTATGAAAAGTAGATAGATATACTGTAATACTGATTAATTTTAATAAGTGAGCAAGAGCGAGTTATACTGCATGCAGTGCCGGATTTAGATATTGAGAGGCCCTAGGCTATTTTAATTTTGAGGCCCCTTTTCAAGCCCTTTTGAGGTCCTTTTCTTAAATTTTGAAGCCTGCTAAATGTTGAGGCCCTAGGCTTCAGCCTAATTAGCCTAATGGTAAATCCGGCACTTACTGCATGCGGTCTGCAATATCCCTGTTGCTTACTGTTATTGTGCAGTCGGTCAGACACCATGCAATATTATAACCAACAAAGCATTAATTTACCCACCAAAATTTCTATTTTGGTTGTATAATGCGGTGTTGGAACACGTAGGGTAGGCCGGCATCCCCCCACAGACAACAAAGCCAATATTTCCTGGGGGTTCCAGACGCCTGGCATGGGTGCCCACAGTCAGAGCATGTTCATTGGATATCGCAGGCCTGACCCTGCCGCAGGCGGGATAAGGGTATTATGATAATGATGAGCAAGAGAGAGTTATGTATTTACATCCTGATTGCACAAAGTTAGATGTATTAACATGTACCATTATCAAATGAGGATCAAATAGTCTGGTCATGACATGAGAAGGGAGAAAGATTCACTGTGAAGATGCAGTTAATAACAAGAAGTAGACAGGGTAGAAGAAGACCCAGTAGAAGGGAGATGGCGATTAACGTAGTTCTCGGTTAAAGAGAAGAGGGAGTGGACATCTAGAATTTTCAGATTATGATAAAGTATAGTTCTACAATGCCTATCAAATTCAGTTCCTGTGAGGGATTTTGACCTTAACATTAAGCTTCATATTACGGGGGTTTTATAATGAAAAATACTTGGGTCAAGTCTGTGTGTAAATGTTGAGAGAAATGATTACTGATCTTTAATGAAAATATAGAAAACTGATTTAGCTACTTTACATCTTGTATTTTGAGTCATTTAAGTCGTATACTATAAGTATTGTAAATGTAGAGTTTGCTGACTAAGTGATAGTTGAGATTTTTGTATACATAAACGTGCTAATTTTAATGGATTATCGGACAATCCACAATAATCAATGCCACTATAAAAAATACTGGTAATGTAGATACAATGGATGTAAACGTACCAAATTTTATTTTTCAGGAATGTTTGGAAACCTGTGCTTTTAGGTCAATGTGTGTCACTTTTAAATTGTATTACTGGTGTTATCAGCCAAAGTTTAAGTACAAATTACAATGTGGAAGCACCAACAGGTGAGTGAAACTTTTTATCTATGTTACACTAACGGAACAGAAACTTTTTAAATTGAATGATTAAAATGTGATAATTAAGCTGTGTATCTGTTTTTTTCAGCTCAAAGCTTTATGAATTATGTTTTATTGTGTTTGGTTTATGCAACATGGCTTGCTTGCCTGCCTGGAGAGCATGGAATCGCCAGAATACTTCATTCGCGATGGTGGAAATACATCCTTTTAGCAGCTATTGACGTAGAAGCAAATTACATGGTTGTGAAAGCGTACAATTATACAACGCTTACTAGTGTGCAGGTATAGTGGTATTAAATAAATGCTTATTTATCTGTGCATGCCTGTTTAGTGACAAGTTACGTTACTCCTAAAATTTCAGCTTTTGGACTGTTTCACAATTCCAACAGTTTTAGTTTTGTCTTGGATATTTTTAAAAGTACGCTATCGCATTATTCATATTTTGGGTGTTGGAATATGTTTATTGGGAATTGGATGTGTCATATGGTCTGACGCTAAAGACGGCAGTAATGAAGGAGAAGGTAAAAAAATGAGTTGTTAAATTATAAATATCAGTCAGTTTTGTTAAAAACGCGCATATCTAAAAGTGAAATCATAAAGATGCAACCGTTTAACAAATTAACATGTATGAAGTACTGTTAAAGATATCAAATTTTAAGATTTCAGAAATTAATCTTCGAGAAACAATGAAGGAAATTATTCAGCAATTGAGTTATCTCCTACTCTGTTCATGATGCATCATATGTTTATAGCATGAAAAAACTACTGTATTCATTTAAGGCTCGGATACCCATGAGTCTTGTTGATGGTGGGACCCTAGCTTGTTTAATGAGGGTCTAACTTCTGAAGTCAGTTTTTCTTGCCGGCACCAAGGGATGAGCATCCACATCTGTAAAATTTATCGTCTAAGCGCATATTTTACCCCATGTAGAAAGGGTCCTTTTATGTGCAGGTGACATTGTACACACCACATGGAACCACAGCCTTCCTATTCGACGGAAGGCACACCTGGGGCTACCTGCGTATCGTCCAAAAGAAGCCACCCCCTCGACCAGAATCTAGGCCGGATTTTATTACTATCGCAGTTGTGTAAAGTTGCCGGCAGAATGGGTAGCAGATTTTGTCATATTATTGCAGCTATATCATAAAGTTACAGGTTATGAATTTCCATTAAGATTTTGAGATCTATAGAATGCTTGACTTTAACTAGTGCATATCTAAATACTTTGATCTAACCAATGTTTGTTATTTTGACTAGGATCCAATCAGTTGCTTGGGGATTTGCTTTGTCTGGGAGGAGCGACACTTTATGGTATTTCTAACGTGGGACAAGAATTTACTGTTAGAAATTTTAACGGTATTGAATACCTTGGAATGGTCGGTTTATTTGGCAGCTTCATAAATGGAATACAACTGTATGTTTACTATTAGTGACTTTTTAATAGTGCTTCATCTTTGTAACCACCTTTATATCCATTTTTTATGTCAGGGTTATTTTAGAAAGGGATACACTAGCCAACATTGATTGGAATATATGGCAAATAGGTAAAAAGTTGTCTTCTGGTCTGTTATCTTCTATTAACGGAACTGTTATAGTGACTTTATTTTTTACAGATTTGTTGATGGTGTCATTCTCCATCACTCTTTTTATTTTTTATTCTGTCGTGCCAAGAATAATGAGGTTAACAAGCGCAACTGCTTTTAACCTAGCTATGCTGTCATCTGATTTTTATTCCCTTGTCTTAGGAGTATTCATCTTCAAGTTTAAAGTAAGTTTTAAATATATCTTTAATGAAAAAAAATAAAGTTAAAAAAATTCATACCTGTATGTTCAATGCCACTACCGTAGAGCCCGTGTATAATCTTGAGGTAGGATTGTCAGGTGTCCTTTATTATAGCCAAACTGCCCTTTAATGAAACGAAAGAAGAGCAATTTGTCAGTTACTGTATTTTCATTTTTCCGTACAATATTTCTGCATATGACAGATGAGCTGATTATTAGAAACAATTCAGACAAATTTTCTATACGAGTTATACTATACGTAATTAATAGCTTAATATGAAAACTACAAGTTTTATGATAGTCATCCTTCTCCTACTGTTTTTGTATTTCTGTATTTGTTGCTGTCGGTGTTGGCCCAACAAAATATCCACAGTTTCCCTGGGATTCCTGTCATGTGTTGTAGTTGGCAATAAAATTAACGATAGCAACTATTTCCCGACAATTTTTTTCGCTCTATTAAGTGTAGATACTGTAAATGACAACACTTCATTAGATAAGAGAGCTTGTCGGAGAAACGGATTGTCTAACGTGGAGATGGTGAAGTGCATTTCTGAACAGTTTGTTGCATCTGGCAGTAACGAAGGAAATTTTCTCCGTCACTCCTCAATTGGTATAGGGAGCAGCTTATTGCGTTGGACACACCAGTTCTCGTCTGATCACTGAAGTTAAGCAACGCAATCTCAGCTGGTACTGACATGAGTGGCCGCTTGGGAAAACTGGGTACCGCTAATGCAGTCTGCATTAAAACTATGCAGTGGACGGGGTTCTAATGACCTTGTAGTTGAAGGGCCCTAAAACACTAACGAAAGAAAAAGAATTAATTGGTGTAGTTAATTCTGATTGTAGTAACAACAGTCGGACTGTTCTTAGGTTTAAAATTAAAGTTAATACCCACAGCTTGTTTCTGGTTCGCTGTGTCTGAGATAGTCACATTAGAATAATCCAATCTCTTACTAATCTAAGCAATACAATAGAACTAATATGCATATACTGTAGAATGTAGACATTTATGCGTTATCTTTGTCATTTTGCCGTTTGGAACTAACTTTTCCATGTATTGCAATTTAGTTTCAGTTACTATACTTGTTATCGTTTGCACTGGTAATAATTGGAATCGTGATCTATTCTGTCATACCTCCGCCAAATGCACATCAAACGACTAATAACAGGTGAGAATTACGAACTCTATGAAACTGATCCACTATTTTTGAAGGTCAATTACCATCAGCCCCATATGACTTTAAATTCTGAGAAAAGAGAAAGTGACTTTGATTCTGATATTCAAGTACCGTAAATTATAGATATGTTATCTAATGACATAGTTAATGACAATGGTTCTCACGATAAAAGTGAGTTGATACGCTGCTAGTGTAGCAGGAGCAATAGCAACTCCTGATAGAAATCTCTTGGCGACTTTTGATTTTGTGGTTTTCTACTTTTGCCACATTTTGGTAGTAGATGCTGGAACAATTTTTTTCTTATCACAACCAGGATTTTAAAAGCCTAAAGAAGCTCATGATTATATAGATCCTGATATAGATCAACAAATCTCAACATAGCTGCATACCACTTCTTTACTGGAAACATTTTTAGCCTCAACCACATCTAACGCACACATCTGTCAGAGATGTGAGGGATGCATACTCATGCGCTTGGCGTTTACTGCATTACTAGCATACTATCAACTCGCCTTAATACTATGGGTGTTGTAGGAGGGAAGAGGACTAACTAAAATTCTGTTCATGTTTATGAAATATCGCGGATACGCCTTAACAGCTTTATTAATTAGGTTTTCTTCTAGGGAAGCCACAACTGACAATCCAGAAAACAAGGAGCTTTCTTCAATCCCTTCAACCTGTTATAATTCAGTTTCTAATGAGGGTCCCTTCGTCTCATGCCAGAATAACACCCAAGAGACACCATCATTTAATGGTCACATATAAGGCACACATCATCAGCTCTAAATCTGTTTAAATCGGGTACCAAAAATCATTTTAAAATGGAACTCTTAGTTTGTGTATGATTTTAAGGTGCAAGAAATTTTTTTTTTAAATTATCAAGTGGTTTAATACCTTTCATTAGTTTGGATGCGCACTGGATTGGACAAAAACTTTTCCCCTTGCAGTGTTTCATGAATATATCCAAAAATCACTACATACTGTACATAAGCTATTAGATTTGTCCGTAAGGACATGGCAGTGTGTGGGGTGGACGGGGACCTAGTGGGAGATAGACGGGAGTGGAGGGCTAGAACCCGCAGACCCGACCCCACTACAGGCGGGATAAGGGTATGATGATAATGGCATAAGCCATTAGATCAGTGTTTTTCAACCTTTTTATTGGAACGGAACCCTTTGGAGCATTTAGACCTCTCGGGGAACCCCATACAGTGACAGAAAGCAGTTGAATTTGCGGCTTAATGTTTTAGCGAGACACCCGAAGTTCATCTTCGACAGACAAGTCATTCTCGTTTCTTGTGTTTTCATTGTTATTTTTATATTTTATCTTGCCATTGGCGGAACCTTTGGGTGGATCTCAAGGAACCCTGGTTGAAAAACACTGCAGATGTTACATTGTGCGATGGGACAGGATGCCTTTTATGTGATTCTGTCGCGTGTGAAAGAACGCTATCACCTTCTGTCATAAAAAAGCAATTAATTAGTCACGTTTTTCTTCGATGTACTATAAAGACGCATTAATTGGTGCAGATACAGTGTACTACGAGGCTAGTACAGATATAGTATCAATCTTTAGACCCGATTCGGATGTTCAGCATTCGATTCCAGCTCTGCTCCGGTCACGGAGGGAGGACAGAAGCCGCCGCGTGTTTTGGAGCTAAACGGGTGAACCCAAGGAAAAAAGGTGTCAATAATCTTCAATTGCAAAATTATATTTTTAAACTGTTTCACAACTTAAAAAAAAAAATTGGCCCGGAAATGCTAGATCCTAGTGGATAATGCTGACATCCGTGGTGTAGCTACCCAGAAGGAAATTATGAACATTGTTGTCAGATAGTACCGGAAGTGTTCATAGGTAATAAGCCTTATGCTTTGACATTCGAGTTAATGCGTTAATTTAGAGAATGATCTTTTGTTTCCCTGTCGTCTACTAACTTTAGTACTCTGTCATTTATGGAACTGTTAATTTTATTCAAGTAGAGTAAATTAAGATCGCACATTATATATCAATATAGTCATAAATGCAAGATTAAACCCGTTCATCGCTCTGCGTTTACCCTTTCGTGTATTTTATTTAATGTGTCGTGTCCGTTCTTTTAAAAATTTTGTCGAATCTCGTAGTTCCTGTTCCAGTGTGAATTCAAAACCAAAAAGACATTACAGCTATGAAAAGAAGAAATGTTGAATGTGGAAAACTGCGACGTTCCATAAAACGTAATAAAATGACGGAAAATTTCTATGGAAGGTATGCTTTGACAACTTAGGGTTAATAACATGGCTGCCTATACTTTGATATATAAATGATTTAGAAGCAAATGTTTTTTTTACACGAAAATCAACGAAATTCTCTGACTTGCATATCAAAAGATGCTAAGTAGAAACATTTCTTTCAATAGATTTATGCAAAATCCTGGTTCTAAAATACGATGGAATAATTCCTGTCAGCTACAGTAGTACGTCAATGCATACGAAATACAGTTTTGATAAGATTTTCCAAATGTGTCGCTACTAAAACATAATTTATGAAGACATTACGTATTTTAGCATTAAGTACACAGTTCGATATGACACAAATATGTTTAAAGCTCTCTACAAAGAATTATAGATATTAGAGATATTTAAATTTTGGAACGGTTGATATACAATGAAATGGGCGCGTGAACTGTACTCAGGTGAAAACATGACAGCTAATTACCCAATTTTGATTTTATTCTTGATTCTGATAAAAAAGAAAAGTTTCTCTATCGCTATTACTCGTAGGTCTTTGTATTATTTTTACTACAATCTAGCATTATGCTATACTTTACAGTATCTTCATGTACCTAAGATTTCTGATGGTGTGGCTTCTAGTTTTATTAGCTGATTTTATTTTGGAGTTTCGCTTTGAATACTTATGGCCATTCTGGCTATTGCTAAGAAGCGTTTATGATTCTTTTAAATACCAAGGTTTGGTGAGTTTCTAAAAGTATTTATATATGTATTTTTCGTTATTTAAATGACTATTTTGGATGCTGTAAACTTCTTTAAATTGCTTTGTTTCAGGCATTTTCAGCTTTCTTTGTATGTATAGCTCTCACGTCAGATATGATTTGTTTTCTATTCATTCCTGTCCACTGGTTGTTTTTCGCTGCTAGTACTTACGTTTGGGTGCAGTTTGTATGGTACACAGGTAATATTTCTGATCACTTTTCTAAATAGCAAATTATTATAAATCTAACTTTTGACTTCATCTTTTCAGATAAAGGAGTATGTCTTCCAACAGTCTCTTTGTGGCTGTTGTTTGTATATATAGAAGCATCTATAAGACTTAGAGAACTAAAAAATTTACCTCTACATTTAGATTTATGTAGACCTTTTGCTGCTCATTGGTAAGTTGTCAGAAAATTGTCGTTGTTTGTTCACGGCCTGCTAGCGGCGCAGGGTGTCTTCATTGCATGCATGATTAGAGATTTTCTCATCATTTAACTGTTGATATATCTTGGTCTAATTGGCAAACTTAGAGCAACTTCAAACCGTCCGTACTTAAATATATTGTTTAGCTGATGTGCATCTGTAAATGAACTACCATGTACAGTAGAGTCCCGCTTATCCGACCTAATTGGGACAGGCGGTATGTCGGATAAGCAAAAAAAGTGGGATAATCCGAAATGCATAAAATAATTATTACATAAATTGATATATTAAAAATGATAGCAAAACAAGCATTTATTGTTCCTAACATTTAATTATACATGCATACATGTAAATACATGTTTAATGTTTAAAGAAATTTGTTATCACACTTTGTTTTCCACATTGGTATCCTGTTCTGGCAGCAATATCGTGCCAACGGTGCACACGGAGACCGCACCCAGAGGGTGTCGGCTAATACGGAACGTCGGATAAGCGGTACTCTACTGTAATGTCAGCACGTATTTTACGAACTAAACACAGAGTTAATTTGACGTGGACTAATGATTAATAGTACTTCTTTTTTTCACTACTTAGCATTGGATATCCAGTGGTCACCTTAGGATTTGGATTTAAGAGTTACGTGGGATATAGAATCAGACAGGTTTGAAGTTATTCACTAAGTATATAGAAATACTGTGGTTTTCATTTTCAGCTTTCTTGACTTTTTTAAACTTTATTCCTTTTATGGACAATACTATTGTTGTGCTATACGTAATTAACTAATGATTTTTGTCGTCACAACAGAGACGACAGAAGGAAGTTGCTAAAGAAAATGAGTTTTACATGCAATTAGTAAGACAGGCATTGCCTCAGGAACAACAGAACAGTTCAGTGAATCCAGATAAAGGTGCCTGATTTTGTTTGTGATTGTTCTGTGGGGTTTATATATAATAGCTAAAATGTTATCATTTACCTGAATAGTATCACCACATAAAGCAGTTGAGGAGGCGGTAGCAAATGGATTAAATATTTCTGTTTCCAAAAAGTCACCCATTGCCAATTCGAGTGCGAAGACTTTTGAGTTTAATAAGTTATGTGATGCAGACCCAAAAGATACAAAAAAACACATTTTCACCAATGGGAGTATAGTTGAAAAAGAACTTGAATACATGGAAAATGAAATTCAGAAGCGTTCATCAGTAAATTATTTAGATGAAAATACGGACGTGGAAAAAGATAAAAGTGTAAAAGCAAGTGGTGGAGTGCATCGGTCTTCACCAGCGAACCGTTGGAACCATAGTCATACTTTAAATGTCAAAGAAAATAAGGAAAACGTTTCACTCAATTGTCAGAGCACGACAAAAAGAACGAAAAATTCATCTTCTAAAGAAAGCACTTCAACGACAAATAACTCTCAGAAGGATGAACATTTGTCAAGGTATTGCATTTGTCTTGCAATACGTTGTCATAAACCATTAATTTTATATGCATATTGCATTCTTTGTTTTTAGGCTAGAGTCTGATGTTAAGCGGTTGAAGTCCGATTTACAAGTTAGTCGACAATGTGAGGTTGAACTGCGTGGTCAAATCAACTCTTTAATAATAGAAGACAGATCAGTGAAAAGCGAATTGACAAATATTCAGCATGAATATGACAGCTTACAATCGAAGTAAGTTTTTGAATGCCAAACATGGAGTACTATTTCACTGAAATAATTTGTTGCCCTGTTATCTATCTAGGCTTCATGGGCTAATGACATCACGGCAGCAAGACAAACAGACCATTGTGAATCTAGAGAAAAAGCTTCAAGAAGAGAAAAAATGTCGTTCATCTGTCGAGGCACAATTGATACTGTCAGAACGGAAAGCTAAGAAGAGTGAAGAAATTACAGTAACGCGTTCTGTAGTAATGACAACAGCCAGTAATGCAAGGTGAATATTACAGATTTTTTTATTTACTAAAAATGTTGTTTTAATATAGTTAACCGTGTCGAACTCCATTTAAAGGTTAGAGTGTACAGAGAACTGCAAAATGCGCAGAAGAGACTTAGAAAATGAGAATAAGCAATGTAAAAGAGAAATAAAAGTATGGGAAGAAAGGTTGAAGCAAGCAGAGAGGGAGGTCCAGGTAACTGCAACTACTATATTTGAAAATATTTTGCTGCAAGTTATTAATATCGCTAATATTTCTTAGACTCTAAGGCAGTACAAAGATTCTCATAATGAAACTGAGGTATTGATGTCTGCGTTGTCTGTAATGCAAGACAAAAATGCCCAATTGGAAAGTAGTCTTAGTGCAGAAACACGCTTGAAACTCGATCTTTTCTCAGCATTGGGAGAAGCCAAAAGACAATTGGAAATTGCGCAAGGCAAGAACTTGATACCAGATTGTAGAGAATGAAACATATTGTGAACGTTAAAACCGTTTGATGCAACTTTTTATCTTTATTTTAGCGTTAGGAATTCAAAAAGATAAAGAGATTGAAGATTTAAAATCGAAGGTGGCGGAAGTTATGGCTGTTTTACCATCCACTAATTTTCCTCCTGTTGCTCTGGATCCTGGAATTATCACTACAGCACATTATGCTTCCAAGTTTGTTGCAGATGACAAAATATGCTCATCCAATTTAGATCCAAATGCTTCTGTTTACACGCCGAAGACACTAAGTGGAGTGTCCACTGCCATTGCAACGGACTTGTGATTTTGTTTTTTTTTTCAGTGATATGTTGAAAGTGTAAATGAGTCTGTGTCGCATAAGGTATGCCGTTACAGCATTCTGTGAAGTTTGCCAATATGTTTAATTCTTCCAGGTCACAATGGTGAAAAGAATATGACTGCTGCATATGTTTTAGTTTCCTTGGAAGTGCATCAAGTTCTAAACTTCGTGAGTCATAAGCATGCGGCCTTCACCATTCTGTGGGAAAGAGGTCAAATAAATGTAGAACTCATGAAATTGTGAATTACATTTAGCAGTGTTACTTTTAATTGACTTTCAACTATATAAACAGGCAACCTAAGACATTGCTCTCTTTGGGCGACTATGACTCAAATCAAAACCTTTGATAGAAAGACAAGTTGTTGAGCTTTCTCATGTCTTATTGGTGACCAAGAATTATTATTTCCATCCCCCTTGGCGCTCCAAGAAAGACAGAACTGGATGAGAGGAAATGAGGACGATATGGAGAATTTATGAGCAAAACATTGGACGGTGGTGTCAGGTGATTGACTGCGGCTGCCAAACAGATCCCCGCGATCTTACATAGGGATGTCCGTGTATTTTCCAAGAAATTTGAATGACTTCTTGACAGTATGCCTACTTCATTTTGATGATTATTTTTCAACTTCAACGTACTACAACACCCAAATGACAGTTGCCCATTTGAGAAGGATGCCAGATTAAAGGCTCCCTCACACCAACGCGAAACATCGCAGTCGCAGCGGATCTTTCATGGCGAATTATTCGCATCAAAACGCTACCCATGACGAGCAATGGTCATGTGTACACCGCAGCGAATGTATCGCGCCCGCGGTTGCGAAAGTGCAGCGAATTATTTAAATTATTTACAATCGCTGCATGGCACGGCTTCAGTCGTCATCGTTGTTCGAATTTCGATAGAACAAGATGGCGTTCACAGAAAAACTAATAGAGTTAATAAGAATGTATCCAACTAAACTGACGCGTTGGTGTGAATATAAAGGCGAATCCACCGCGTCGCAGTGCGTGCTCCTGTTCGGCGCGTGTTCCTGTGGCGAAAATTCCGCCGCGACTGCGATTGTTTCGCGTTGGTGTGAGGGAGCCTTAAATCGTTCGAGTTATAGTGGCCCGAAGCACAGAACAGAAGGCCCGAAGCGCAATAGCAGGCGTCTGTACTCTTTACTAGATTGGTCACTGTGTGGCGTCATTAGTCTCATTACAGATTATGTACAGTATATTGTGTGATTAGTCTCAGTAATGACAGCCGTTGAAATAATTTCCTACCTTAATGTCGGGTTATCAGAAAGCGGTGTCGATAAAGACCCTTATTTGCTTCCTGCAAGGTCTGGAAGGGTCGATAATAAAAGTTAATCTACGAAATGAATCATCCATCACAGGAAGACTTCAGAGCGTTGACGGGTAAGCCCTAAATTTTACCCGCTTTATGTTTAGCTTTCAACGCTATTAAGGGTTTGATTGAAATTGCAGTTTGATGAACCTTCAGTTAGAAGGTGTAACCACGCTATTAACCAACGGAGTTAAATTATGTTTCGACACCATGTTCGTCAAAGGAACGCAAATTCGATTTGTCGAAATTCCGGATAATATAAACGTTTCAACAACGCTCAACCAACAAGTTAAAAAGAGTTTCAGTACGAGTAGATATAACGAACGCTTTACAAGAAAATCAAAATTAAAAAAAGGAAAGTAGACGATACCATCACTGAATCAAGTGTAAAATACAGTATGTCGATCTTGTGCTAATAGTTTATAATAAAACTTCTTGTTAACAATTTGTACAACGTGCAGTACATACTGTGTTAATTGAGGCAGGCGTAGGCCGCCCTCAGCATGGCTTACAAAAGGGGCTACATGAATATGAATGAATATGTAATTCTTTGTGACGGAAACCAAAGCTAGACCCATTTGCCTAGATCTCCACCAGCACCCTAGCAACACCTTTGCCTTCCTCGCCCATTCCAGCCGCTCCACCCCAGAACGTCTTCCAAGGTGGAGGTTGACATATTCAGTTCGTGTATGGAAATCCTTTTCAGCATTATTCCTACCAACAATAATAAAGAGATTTGATTGAATATTCGCACTGCCATCTCGCAAACCGATATGAAGTCAAGGTTACTATAGATAAGGTTAAGTATGACTGACATCATCTAGGAAGCACTCACTACCAAAATACAGTATCATCATACCCTCATCCCGCATGTGGCAGGGTCAGATCTGCGGGTTCTAGGACTTTCACTCCCGCCTATCTGCCACCAGGTCAACGTCCACCCCACACACTACCATATCCTTATGGACAACGTGTTCCCACGCCTGCTTTGGTCTCCCTCTGCAAACGGAGCTTCCAGCCACCCGCATTCCTGAAATGTACTTAACGAACTCCTCCTCCGCTCTTCTCATTGTTTCCATATCACCTCAACCTACTCTCCCTCATTTTTTCCGCGATGTCCCCCACCCCTAGGCTACTTCAATATACATACCCATTCCTAATTTATCAGCTTTCGACATCCCGCTCATATACCAAAGCATTTGCATCTCTGCTACTTCCATTCTATTTACGTGGCTCTTCCTCACTGCCCGACATTGATCCATTTAGCATAGCGGGCATAACCACTGCCCCGTAAAACTTTCAACTTGATTGGGACCACAGGACTCTAACCATACTCCATTGATTCTATGGGTCACATCCTAGTGCATCTCCCTATTGCTTTGGAACGTTGATCCTAAGTACTTCACCTCTTGCACCTTCTTCAACAGTACGCCCCTAGTACGTCATCATTATTTTCCTGTCCTTCCCAACTGAAAGCTAAAGACTGTCTTCATGTTTATCTTTAGCCCTCCCCCCATTTCCATCGAACCTCTAATATCGCTTAGGCCCTTCTCTACTTGTTGTCTAGTCACTAAGTTTTCCAATGTCGTCGGCAGCAGCCCCTCCATAACCAGAATGAAAATGTATGGACTTAGTGCTGAACTTTGGTGTACCCCACCCTTCACTGGGAAACTCCAGTATTTCCCCAAGGTTCGTTATCCTGGCTATGGAACCTTCATACATATCCTGAACTACTCAAATAAACCCTTCTACACTCTTTTTCATAATATAGTACATCCCAAACTACCTATCGTGGAACACTGCCATAAGCCTTCTCCAAGTCGATAGAGATTGCATGGAGGTCTTTCTTTGCTGCCCTATAGTTTTCTATTATCAAATATAAGGTTGCCATAATTGTCAGACCACCGACTGGGACACCCCCTCCCCTTAAATATCTTTTCAACAAAACAAGAGTTCATATTATAAACATTTATAGGTGTGTTATAAAAAAATAGCATAAACCTTTCACTAACTCATTGAAGTATAAAATACTTTAGAGGGCCTGAAAAAAACCTTTGGGGTCAGTTTCACTGCCAAAATATGATGTGTTTTCATGGATGCGTATGTACTAAATCTAAAATAAATTCACAAATAAAGTAAAAAAAATTATATTACTTTTTCTGTTTTGAGCCCCCAAAATTTAGAAGTTTATCCAAGTAGTTTTACCTAATAAAGGTGCTTGCCCTGACTAATAACTGGATAATTTTATGGGAGCGGCGAGTTGCATTGGACACTCCAGTTCTCGTCTGATCACTGAAGTTAAGCAACGCAACCCATGTCAGTACTGACATGGGTGGCCG
The DNA here is from genome assembly GCA_013389805.1 of Trigoniulus corallinus. Classification (NCBI taxonomy): domain Eukaryota; kingdom Metazoa; phylum Arthropoda; class Diplopoda; order Spirobolida; family Trigoniulidae; genus Trigoniulus; species Trigoniulus corallinus. Next base: position 16,878,570 of record JAAFCE010001036.1, read on the forward strand.
CTTGGGTAAACTGGGTACCACTAGTATCCAAAAATCGTCACATTTGTGTAGTGTCTGTGCAGTCCCTGCATCAGAACTACACTGTGTACGGGGCTCAAATGACCTTTTAGTTGAAGGGCCCTAAAACACCAACAAACAACAAATGGATAATTTCACCATCTATTTGTGCCTATTTTTCCCTTATACACAAAACTAGATTTTTTAGTAATAGGTGCATTTTTAGAAAAACCATTTTCATTCAAGAAATTGTAAATGCCTCGCACTGTTTCAAAGTCTCAAACCATTCATTTGATGGGTCATTTTATATGTTGGAGACCCAAAATTTGGTCAAACTAGCCATATACAGTGATACCTCGGTTGACAAACTTAATCCGTTCCTTGGCTCTGTTCATTAACCGAAAAGTTCGTGATATGAATCTATTTTTCCCCATTGAAATTAATGTAAATCCAAATACAGTAATAAGTTTTTGTCCTAGAAAATATTTTAACATCTTATGGCTTTATGTGTGGAAACACAGCAATGCAGAAAGGAAATAATCACTAACACCACTTTCATTTTTGTTGCTGGTGTTTTAGGGCCCTTCACAAGGTCATTAGTGCTCTGTCCAATTCATAGTTCTAATGCAGACTGCACAGACACTACACTAATTCGACGATTTTTGAATATTAGTGACACCTAGTTTTCCCAAGCGGCTACTCATTTTAGTACTAGCTGGGGTTGCGTTGTTTAACCTCAGTGATCAGATGAGAATTTGTGTGTCCAAAGCAATAAGCCACTCCCACCACTTTCATGTTTAGCTATAATTTCCTTTTGTGTATCAATAGTAATACGTTTAGGATTTTTAACACCAGCTTACTAACACTTTCACTTTTTTGAGAGCCATCGCAAGGGATAAATTTAATTAAATAAAGAAAAAACTAAAATATCAACATTTGTTGTTAGGACTCTACTGTGCCCATGCATGATGGATGGGATGGGCGTTGCTCTGTGCAGGGTTTTGTGTGCTCTACGAGTGCGTGTTCGTAAACCGAAGTTCAGGATTAGAGGTATCACTGTACTTCATTCTCTCATTGCTGCATTCAGAGAAAGTGGTAACTTGCTACAATGCTCCACTTACAGCAGTTTTGTGGAGTTCTTCTTTACCAGGATTCTAATATTGCTTGCATTTCAGGGCTTAAACCTTGAAACAAATCACTAGATATGCAATTAACAATCGTATCAGCCTCAACAGGGCTTGCATTTGCAGCAGCACTTCGGGTGAGCAATTTAATTTCATAAAAGCGTATTTACTGTTAGACACAACAGACAGTCAAACTGGCTTTCCAATTTGCCAAATACACGTCCTCCATGCCAGGATCAAGGCTCAATGATATCCATTGCCAGTTCTGGTTAGCTATGGACAGCACGCAGTTTCCAATCATTACATTATTATAGAACAACTGTGATATCAAACTCCCAATGTTTTATTTTCACGCGTGTGAAAAACTGACAGAATTGGAGAAAACGTGGGTCAGTTAAGAAAAGTGTCATTTTATCAGGCTAAAATATTGTCAAACATGGCATTAAAAAAACTGCATCATATTTCTATTGTGTGAGAGTAACCTCAACTGCATCAGTGGTTGGTACACACAGGTGAATCTCTCCACCATGTGAAGTGGGAGCTGCTTGGGCAAACACTTCATAAATTTGGTGATTACCAGGAGTAGCTACCATGGATGCCAAATGAATACAGGTATTAGTATCATGTAATGATTGTGTTACAGCCATAGTTCTCTGCTCCTCTAAAGACACTTCATCTTTCACAGATTTCAACACATCATCTCCTGGGATAGCAAGTTTCTCCAAAGCACACGTTTCTTCTACTATCATGTTGGCGTCCTCCATTATAAAATTTTCTTTTTCATCTTGTTCATGGCAGTCTCCATCATCCCCACTCTGGTTTCTTTCTTCTTTGGTGACTTGACTAACAGCTGATGAAAATGTTGCTTTTAAGAACTCTGGTAAACTTGGAAGTCCTCCTGGAGGTATTGGATGTCGTTTAATTGTAGCACTTGTTGGTAACATGATGATTTTCTTCAAAATATTGTAAGCTTCGATATTTTCATTTCGGATTATTTTGGCCAAAGTTTTAAGATCATCAGACCATCGATTTCCATGACTATTTGTTTTTTTGGCCATCAGCAGTTCCTGAACTAATCTTAAACACACCCCTGATAAATATTTTGACAGTTCCTCACACAGAAATTTCACGTTATCTTTTACTGGTTTTTTAGCCTTCGCATTGAGTATTTTGACACGTTTCTTTAAGCGGGAAATTTGAATTCTGCTAGAGGCTACTTTTTTGCATAGAATAAATTCTCTCTGAGATTTTAAAGTACCATCAGTCTGAACAAATTTGCATCTCATGGTTGCAGGAGTTAGAATGTCCCTTCTGAGAACTTTTGCCAAGTGAGATGGATATCCATTAATAGAGAAAAATGAGCTTGGCAAGCACGGATGATTCGGGTGATTAGACCGTGGCTCTGAACTTACAACAGTTGTGAGGATTCTCCCATTGTTAGAAATTGAAGAATGGCATTCTAGCGGTGTGGGATCACTTACATTTGATACCGGTATGATTGTTGTTAATGATTCAGAATCTTTAACAATCTTCTCTGATTCTGGAGTAGTAGTTCCCACTTCATTTGCATGTTGTTGAGTTGATGCATTTTCTTCAAACTGTGGTTGAGTTTGCAAACACGCGAAATGATCTTCACATAAATGACACTTGTGAGGAATTTTGAGTTCTTTCATCTGATCATTCCCATGGCAACCTATAATCCATTCACGGCACCTGGACAAAGTTATAAATTTCTCATTTGAATATTGGGGAATGCTCCTCAAAATTAATGGATAAATACAAATGAAATTATCATTCAATCTTCACAGAGATAAACTTACTTTGCAGCCAGTTCCACAGATAACAGTATTTCGTGCCACCTTTTGCATACCACACGATATACATATTGAGAAACTTTTTCGATATTTTCAACTGCGGATCCACATCTCATGCAAAACTGTATAGAATTTGTTTCACAGTCAAGAATGGTGACGGATTTCAATAATTTTCGATGAAAAACGCACAAATCGGCTTCTTCCATACACACCTTGAAAGAAATCAATAATACTTTGTGAATTTTTAACTGCCTATTTTTGCAGAGGGATGTACAGACGAACATCTCATCTACGGACCCCCCCCCCCTCCGTAAATACAAGACACATAAGTTCAAAATGAAACTGGGCCCCAATGACCATTGAAGTCGAAGGGCCCTAAAACACTAACAACCAAAATCAAAATGAAACAATTGTATTTTCTCAAGCAAACAACTCCTAGAGCTAGGGATCTGCAGCGCTTCGTGCCGCGGAGCCCCAGGGTTCCAGAAATTATGTCAAGCACAACCCCAGATTTCATCTCTATTAATTAATAAAGTTCATTGCTTTAAAACCTTTCTTTACATTTACAGAGTTCTTCCTTACATCTAGGGATTTATTTTGTAATTTCCCTGCATGTGTCCTGGCTTCATGGATGTCATCCAACTGTCTAGCTTTATGAGGCGTAACTTCAATCCTCTTTAATGTTCTTGACTCAGAGGTAGAGGTACCACTTTGAAGAGTAAAGTTAGTTGACGCTGGTTCACTTGTAATTTTTGATGGGCTAGACGTGGGACCATTCAGAGTTGGGACTGCTGAACTGCTTAAACAAGTTCGACGTTGATACTTCAACAAATATTTACTCTCAAAATGGTGTGAGCAAAGCGCATACTTTGAAAGTATCGTCTTGTCACACTCATAAAGAGCTTCGTTCCCACAGAACTGTATCCATTTCTTACACCTATAACAAAAGCATATCAGAACACGTAAAAGTCAGCACTAGTGAAAAGTTGTGATGTCGTCGTGCCAATTGTAATGGGGCATAATTGTTATATCGGTCGCTCTTATGCGTTATTCTGCTATCGGCGACGCTGGGCGTGGCTATATATATGCAGATCGCTCCTATTGGCCAGTGCGTATTACGGCGGCGTTTGCAATCCCCCATACTATGTTAATTAAATAAGTTGGAATTCGAATTAAACTATAATTTAAAAACAAAATCGGTATTAAAAAAAAGTGGGATTCATAAAAAAAAGATTCATTAAAACGGGATATTCGTGGCTACACGAGATCATTCACAGAATCGATATGTATCTTGTTCGCGGGGAGAAGGCCGGGGGACCGAAACACCGAAAGTAAAGATCATTGTAAAGGTACTTAGCAAAGATAATTCGGCAGCCGATAATTCATAGGAAGTTTAATTTTAGGAAACAATCCTTTACAATGATCTCTACTTTCGTTGTTTCGGTCCCCCGGCCTTCTCGCCTTCGGCTCGAAGGCCTCCTCCCCGCGAACAAGATACATATCGATTCTGTGAATGATCTCGTGTAGCCACGAATATCCCGTTTCTATGAATCTCGCTATTATTATTAAAAATATTATTATTATTATTATTGAAATCCATCACATCATAGCAATTCAAATCGTACGGGGTTGCATACACCACTGTAATATGCATTAGCCAATAGTAGAGGACTGCGTTTCATAGCCACGCCCAGCATAAAAGCCGTCTGTAGAGCGACCGATATAACAATTATGCCTTGTAATGGTGCCTAACAATTGTAATTCAACTATCACTACTCATATGGGGATCGTTTCGTTTGTATTTTAGGGCCTTTCAACTACAAGGTCATTTACAGCCCAGTCCACTGCATAGTTCTAATGTAGAGACGGCATAGACACTACACTAATGCGACGATTTTGGGGTATTAACGGTACACAGTTTTCCCAAGCGGTCCCCCCCATGTTAGTACTAACTGGGATTGCGTTAGTTAACTTCAATGATCAAACGAGAACTGGTGTGTCCAACGCAGTATGCCGCTCCTCATATGGGAAAAGCGGTAATAACACAGTATTTGAAATGGCCTATTAAACTAACGTTCACGCATTTTAATACTTACCTTTCATCATCGTTCACAGGAAATAAAAATATTGATGCTTTTGTATTTTCGCTACACGTTTTAAATATACATTTCCTGCCAGGAGCCATTGTGAAACCTCTCTAATTGATACACCTGCGGGACCCGGCCAAAGTGTACCCATAAGAGTGGTAATAAAAGCCTATTGTCGACAAATCGGTGCCTGAAGAATTTATACTGATATGGGGGGTGTACCCATAGAGAGGTATGTATTTTTTGTTTATAAACTTCACGTTTCCGTCTGCAGTACCACTACCTGTGATCCAAGTGCTTCCGCAAGGAGTCTAATTTGAATCACGAACGGCGCGAGAGTTGCTCTGTGACGTGACGTGATCCAAGTGCTTCCGCAAGGACTGTAATTTGAATCACGAACGGCGCGAGAGTTGCTCTGTGACGTGACGCGAAGAACAACGAACGATTTTTTTTTTAAAAGCTGCGTGTTTGGCTGCGTCTCTGCTTGGTTTTTGTCTGTTTTGGCTACGCAGTATGGCGGTATACTATATTCGTTAGTTTTTAAAATAGGAGTTACAAACCAGTACGTATTCTTACGCATTTTGCTGATTGCATATTGTTGGCTTTTATTCAGACTAACGATGTTCATATTAAATTAGGATTCAAGCGTGAAGTCAGTTGAAGAAATGCGTTGTCACGTGTTCCTCCCGATTTGCAAGCAAGGTAAACTAATAGTCATATTTTTGTTGCAAATTTATTTACCAAGTGATTTTAAGATCACTATAAATCGGGTTCAATTGAGTTTTGCGATTGCACATAAAATGTTTAATAGAAGCGAATGTTAGTGTGAAAGTGTCAGGGGGTTGGACGCGCTAATTTTATTATAAATCAATGATGCTACTTATTTACCTACATTTGTTGATTAACAATGAAATATAAACTTTCTGAGAATCTATTTTATATGAAAAACTCTTATTAAGTGTCAACAATAAACTAAAAGCAGTTTTTGTGTGCTGTATTTAGTCGTTGGCATGCGCCATATTTTTCTCCACGTGTCTCGAAGTTGGCGGCATGGTCTTTCAAAGACTGTGACAGGTATGAAGAATGTTACTGACTTGCATTTTTTAACAACGTTTGTGTAACTAAGTTTTTATGTTGTGTTATGAATTTAGGAAGTGGCGTATCAATAGAAGGAGGAAGGATGGTGTGAATATACTCGTCCAATCCAAAATGTCTTCCTTCTCCCATCCATGTGCCCAAAGAAAGATTTAAGCAGTTTTTTATTACGTCCTTAATTATTTTGAGTGTTAAAAAGGTTCTGACGCTTTAGTAGTATACTTTTTAAACTTTAGTCATTTCTGTGCTACTACAAGTATTATTTTTGTGTTTAGTGCTGGACGATTTCGATACGAAGTTTTTATGGCTGATGATAGATTTGAAATGGATGTGCGGCATAATTGTTATAAGGATGGCCCAGCAGACTGCTTTTACGCTGGGCATGGAAGGCAAGACGGAGGCCGCTCGTATTGGCGAATGCCTTTTACGGAGACGGTTGCATTAGAGGCATCTAGAAACTCGCGTGAAACTGAATGAGTATTTGAATTTTGCTTCTAGAAACTCCCGTGAAACGCAATGCGTATTTGAAGTTAACAAATTGGCAATAATGAATATCAAACAATTATATGTAATTAAATTACAAATGATTGACATTGAAATGTAATTATGAAAAACGTTACAAATTTTAATACTATTCAACATATGGTAATCCTACTGTTTAGGGAACCAAATTATGTGTCCATTAGTTGGCGCAACTTACCACCACGTATGCAGACAAGCGATAATATCGGTAGCGAGGAGTTCGGTGTTGTATTGATAGCAGACGATTTATTTCAAGTTCAGTGTTGTTAAAAAGCGATTCTGTAGATTAAAGGAAAATAAAGTTTTCATAACGTTTCAACAATTAAAAAAGGCATTCAACATCCTCTGCTTTTGACAATAGATGTCAAAGGATAATCTACCAGATTATTTGGGTAAACAGTCAACATCATCTGAATTTTTGGGGTAGACCAGTATCCCCCCACAGACAACTCAGCCAATATTCTTGCAGGTTCTAGACGCCTCACTGGGGTGACCACAGTCAGGGCATGTTCAGTGGACCAACTGACCCGACCCTCCCACAGGCAGGATAAAGGTATGATAATGTTGCTGTGAAAGATCCTACCTGTGTTTACAAAGGATAGTTGTCTGAAAGTGTTCAGAAAATGGCAAAAGATGTCTTCGTTCTGAAACTTGTTGTGGTAGATAAACTTGTGCATGTGTGATGGGAATAGATCTCAAGAAGTTCCAAATTGCTGACATATTTTTTGTTTGGCCCACATCCACAGATTTTCAACACTGTGTGCATCCCTGACATCTGCTTCTACAAAATGTTGGTGGTTGACAACTGAATGCATGTAAACACCATCTTGAATGTTGGGAATATTGGCATACGATTCCCAGTCATCAGACGTTATGTGGGACCCAGGCAAGATATGCTCAGAAATTAGGGGCTCAAGAGTGGCAGCTGTTTGATCTGGAACTTCTAGCAAAAAGCACTTCCCAGTTCCTTTTTCCACTCCACTGAAGACCCAATGGCCTTTCCTCCACTGTCCACTTGTGTGGCCAAGTTGTGTTGGACACACCAGTTCCTGTAAGATCACTGAAGTTAAGCAGTGCAAGCCCACGTCAATACCAACATGGGTGGTTGGTAAAGAATGTTGGGTGTTGCAAATTAGCCCTGTCCTTTGTCCTTTCATCCACCTTCTAATCTGTGGGCAGCCTCCTAGGGGTTTGTCCTGTTAAGGCTGCCTGGCTTACTCCCCAACCCTTGAAACTAATCCAGTAATCTCCCTGGTGGTACTTCCTGTGGAAGAATTTGGTTTCATGTATTTCAACAACAATTGGTAGTCTGTTTTCATGTAACTCCCCAATTTGATCAGGATGGTTATTAATCCATAGTTCACATTCTTCTTGCATGAAGTTACACCAGTCCACAATGCTGTTGTCACTTTTAATGCCTGTTTTGTGCTTTATAAACATCTGTGGCATATCGTAACTCCAGCAGTAAATGAGAAGTATGAGCTGTTGAAGTGTTAGGTGGCTTCCACTGAAAAATGAGCCATGCTGTATGAAGGTTTACAGTCCACAGGCCCTGCATTTCCACAGGTACAGGTATTGTAACTCAGTTTTGGTGGCATGGACAGTCAAACAGCAAGGTGCACCAGAGGTTGCACACATTAAAGCATTCCTAATTAATGCTCGCTCTGCTAACCAACGCATACAGTTATCAGAAATGTGAGGTAGGAGGAGTGTCATGTTATAGTTCTCATTTCGTTCATCCATGTGAACTATGGTATCTGGATCAACTATTGTTGTTGGTGCACGTGGTCTACCTGCCATGACACCAACAAAACTGCAAAATGTTGGAACACCATTAAAATATGCACATTGCACAGGTAAATCATCTGTCAACTAGAGATAAATCGTCTGCTAAATGCAATAGAACTATAAGTGATCATCCAAAATACAAACTTTAAACTTAGTAAACTTTAAACCATATGGAAACTACAAACAATAGAACTACAAACCACAATTAAACAAAACTTTAATTACCATAAAATCTCACATAGTGCCTGCAGATTATATGCAAAACATAGGGTCATTTAATGCAGACTATATGTGAGGGTGGACAATATATGGGTGTGGACTATAAATAAAACCAAGGGTTCTCAATGAAAACTACTCTTCATTTTCTGAACACTTTATTACACTTAACACGATTTTATACAGTACATTCTTATTTATATGATAATGCAATATAAAATCTTTAACATTTCAATTTCATTGTCAGGGCAATCTGACATTTCATGTTCAAATTCTTTTGATCCCATTGCCCCCTACAAGTTGCATCACTGGCTACAGTAGGAATTTGAAAGTGTGGACTATATTTGAAACATACCCATAGCTAATGTGGACTATAGATGGGTGCAGTCTATATTTGAGGTGTAGACTACGTGAGATTTTATGGTATTTAACAAATTTAATAGTCAAAAATACCGACACATTGTCTCCTAAGTACAGTGAAATCGTCTACTATCAAGACAAATTGTCTCCATACCGAACTATCAACACAAATTGTCTGCATACGTGGTGGTAAGTTGTGCCAACTAATGGATATAATTTGGTTCCCTAAACTGTAGGATTACCCAACATATTAATATTCAAAAATATTACTATTATTATTACATTTATTATTACAGTGAAACTCCTCTAAGTCAGACATCACTGGTGATTGCAAAGTGTCCTACTTATTGGATAACTCCAATTATAAAATGCTCTGTGAGATTAAAATACAATAATTGTGTTAATAGTGACAACATTTTTATTTAAGATTTAAAATAATCAGTTATACACGTTTGTCTGCATGTTGCAATTTCTCTAAATAACATTTAATCAATTATATTCTGTATGTCATGTAGCTTCTCTACTAAATCTGAACTGTGATGAGTGGCATATGATGTTAGATTTTGAACTAGTTGGGATGCATCCTTATGATACATTATCTTGAGCATCTTCACTCATCATCATGATTCATCTTCACTCATCATCATTTTTTCATGATTCTTCAGTAGAAATGCCACTTGGTTCCATAATGACATGTACTTCTAGGTGTTCACCAAGGTGCCACATCTCATCTTCATTCATTAGGTCAGCACAGACATCTTCAGAAAGACTGAAGATCAATGTCAGAATCACTTTCTTGTACAGCACTCATCATCTCAGTGTTATTTGGAACTGAAAATCTACCATGTGCAAAACACTTAACTGTTGTTAATTCATGTATTTCTTTCCATAATGTTGTAATCCATCTTAGAGCATGCAGCACAGTGACTGATTTTACAAAGTTGCTTACTTAAGAGCAAATCTGCATGTGCAATTATGAATGGTAGCAAATCACATTGATATTTTGTCTTTACAGCTTTAATAATGCCTTGATCAAGTGGCTGAATTTCAGATGCAAAGTTAGGTGGCAAAAACTTAATGCATACATTAGATAATGTTGGAGCAATGCAACTGGTGGCATTGTCAATGAATAGTAGAATTTTTCAATTTCCAGCCTCATTTGTTGATTTACAGCCCCTAATCATTCTTAAAATATAGCAATTGTCATCCAGGACTTCTGGTTTGATCTCCAGTGCACTGGTAAACTTCACTATTGTTTTCTTTTTTGAAAAGCTTGAAGATGTGCTGCATTTCCAATGACTAATGGCTTTAATTTTTCTCCAGTGGCACTGCATGCAAAAAGTACAGTTAATTGTTCTTTTGAATTCTTCCCATCCTTGCAAGTTTCTTTGGACATCACTAATGATTTGCAGGGAAGCTTGTGTTAAGTTCATCACAAATGATGAAGTTGTTTTCCAATTAGCTGTTGCAGTATCATTGGCTGATTTACCACATCAAGATTTGAATTGGATATTGTGATGCTCATGAAATCAATTCAGCTATCCATTACTTCCACAAAAATCATTTAATTCTAATTCTAATATTATGGACTGCAAGCAGCCTTTTTGGCCAATATGGCAGTGGAGTCAATCCTACTTATGATGAAAATACTCTTAAAACCCTAAGCTATAATTCAGGAGCCTCCCCTAATACAATACGAGCTATTGTTGAATTTCCTTGGATGATGCCCTCCACCCTATCCTCACCAAGGCTATTCCATTGTCGAATGACTCTTGGCAAAAATGACCAGTAGTATGAGTCTGTCTGTGCCCTAACCTCTTTCAATTTATATGGATGATCCTTTCTGCCTTTATACTCAGCTGGGGACACACTTCCAGCCAATGGTCCATTACATCCTAGCAGCAGCAGTCTTATAAAAAGGCTAATGCTGTGAGATATATGCCTCTGGCTTAATGTATCCCACCCTAGTTCCTTAATCATGGCAGATACACTCTCTGTGTGAGAAAACCTATTAAGTACTATTCTTGCTGCCCTCCTTTGGATCCTTTCAACCTCCCAAGATAAGTCCTGCCTGAAGGGGAACCAAATTGGACTGCCATACTCCAAAATTGGGCGTACCATAGAAATATAGGCTGTTTCCTTTACCTCTTTTGTGCTATCTCTAAAGACCCTATTAATCAGACGGAGGAATTGACCGGCCCTCCCAATCACTTTACCAACGTGATCCTTCCAATTACCCTCACTATTTAAGACAATACCCAGATGTTTATGGGTTACAACCCTTTCAACCCTAACTCCACCTATGTGATAATCAAAATCAAGTTGCTTTCTAGATCTGGATATTGTTAGGATCCTACACTTCCTCAGGTTTAATGGCAATTCCCTTTTTACACACCAATTGTAAATCCTATCTAGATCCTGTTGTAATTGCACACAGGATGATAACCCATCATCTAATACCTGAGCAGCACATGTGTCATCTGCAAATAGTTCAAGGAAGGAATTAATATCAAGCCCCATGTCGTTCACATAGAGAGTGTACAACAAAGGACCCAATACACTTCCCTGAGGGACCCCTGATGTGACTGGTTTCCAGTAAATGTATAGGTTAACGTTTTGTTGAATTAAATTCTATATAAAATGTTACTATCAGGGCCTGCTCTAGAGGGGTGAAACCTGGGCATTAGTCCAGGGTGCCATTTTGGCTGTAAGTGCAAGAAAACCTGCTGCTTGAACTTGAATTATATTCTTAAAGAATGCCAACTTGTCTTTTTCCAGGGTGACATAAGCACTTTAGTGGACCCTGGCTGTGTTTCATACATTTTAAAAATGCACACAGCACTTATTATATATAGGTAGTTTATGCATAACTTCATAGTGCATAGTGCATGTGGCCTGCAGAAAGTTTCACTGTTGTATGGTTCTCCAATAAAGTGAATTTGAGGCCACTGCATAAGAGGAATACAGCATGGTAGGAAGGAATTTATGCATATTAGCTAGTGTACCTGAAAATGGGTGTCATTTGTACTTATGAATGACTAACATATTCTTTGATTAGTTTGTGGGTTGGGGTGTAAGCCAGGCAGCCATAACAGGTCAACCCCTTAGGAGGCTGCCTGTGGGAGATGAGGAGGTAGGTGAAAGGAGGAGGAAGAGGGTTAATTTGCAGCACCCAACGTTCTTTACCAACCACCCAAGTTGGTATTGAGGTGGGTGTGTGCTGCTGAACTTCAGTGATCTAACGGGAACTGGTGTGTCTAATCTAACTTGGCTGCACACAGTATAACACTGAGGTAGAGGTGAGCCATGTTGCTGGGGGTTTATCAATGGCACAGCAAGAGCAATATGTCTGCCAGTATGTTGCCAAGATGCATTCTATTATCAGCCCTTATGGTCCATTTGCAGGATGCTGCCATGACACAGGTAGGGTTCAAAGATTGTTAGATATGTTACAGAAGTTCAATTTAATGATGGACATTACAGGAATTTTAGCAAGTGGTTAATACCAACAGCTGGAAGAGGTTGCTTTTTTCCATCAGGGAAATTATTATATATGGGGATTCAGCATATCCTCATCTTGACTTAATTAAAAGGCCATCTGTAGGAACTGCTCTTAATGATGCTATGCAGACCTACAACACCTCAATGGTAGCTGTATGGCAATCAGTGGAATGGGAGTTTGGCAATTTGTGTTTCTTGTTTGCCTTTAATGATTATGAAAAAAATCAAAAAGTATTTAAACAAAATTTAAGTGATATTTATAATACATTCTGTATGTGAATCAAGTTTCTAGGTATTTCAGTTGCCCTCCATGAACCTTAGAAACTGCTTGCTCCCACATTAAGTAAATTCCAGGAATGCAGGTGGTCAGAAGCACCCTGGGCAAGGGGCGACCAAAGCCCCCCACAACCAAAAGTTAAGCTATTGAGTGTGCAAACACATCTGCTACATGAAATCATTAAATTTGTTCCTGCTGCCCTTCAGAAATTAAATGCATGATGCAATATTCATACCACTGGTGCTCCAGAGCCATCTGTGGTAATCATCATGGGCAAATTTGTATTCAATGTGGAAATTTAAAATAAATTGTGTATTGTGCATTGCAACATATTGATTAATAAATATACAATCAAGTTTAAAAGTTATAGCATGGCATTTCAATAAAATATTGCAATGTACTTTGGTGGTCTCACAGACTACCCTTTACCCTTAATGTAACAGCAAAGGTAGCATTACCTCTCTAGGGTTAAATTGCATAATGACAACTATACTTACGATATAAACAAATTGTTTTTTCATTTCCAATAAAACATTTATTTGTTGAAATGTGAAATTAAGGTCTCAAATCATTTTATCCTTGTTGCTGGGAGATGTATTGCAGCTCAAGTTTTCCTCCCTCTAATTCAATGCATGCTTCTTTTTCTCTTATGTCAATATCTAAACAACATTTTTCTAACTGGAGCTCCATTTCTTAATTGAGGATGTTTGGTCTCATCATTGACCTCCTGGCTTCTGATATCCAGCTCCTTTGCCTGCAAATTGTAATGAATTTTGACCTGAGCCTCTAAGTATTCCAGGTTAGTTTTCAGCTGCTTGCTTTGCCATGATGGAATCAACCTCCTACAAAAATGTGACAACAAATTATGTTGTTACTGCAAAATGGAATTAGTGTCATGCTTTATAACATGTTTAACCTTTTAATGAGTCTGCTTCCTTCTTGAAACCCTTCCACTTGAGCTTGTGATGGAGGGTTCATTGTTGTTACAGAAGTCTCCCAATTGTCCCCTGCTGCAACAATATTTACCCTAATAATCACAAGTTTATTCTAATTAACAGCACCCTCTAATAAATGGTGCCCTCCAATAACTGGCACACCTTCAAGGTGAAAAAGATAAACAGCACCCTCTAATAAATAGCACACTGTTTATTGATGGAACTGAATTCATCATCATCATAATAATAATAATACCCTTATCCTGCCTGTAGCAGGTTTAGGTCTGTGGGTCCACTGAACATGCCCTGATTTGGGTCATCCCAGCTAGGCATCTGGAAAACAGAGGAACATAGACTGGGTTGCTGGTGGGGATTGCCTTATTAAAGGTACTGAAATATAAACAGCACCCTCTAATAAGCAGTGCTTTCTAATAAACAGTGCCCTTCAATAAATGGTGCAAAAAAAAGCCTTTGAAAAAATAAATGACATGCCATTTATTAGAATAAATACAGCATGTAGATATACAAGATATATTTGTTACATACCTGTGACTGGCAAAACTTCAGCAGAATACTAGTTTACTGTTTTTTCATTTGTTACATTGATATTACTTTGAACAGGTTGAATTTGATGATCTTATACAGTAGCTCCTGGAGGATTTTCTCTCACTCAAAGTATTCTTCTTAACCAGATCTACACAAATCAAAAGTCACTGTTTAATTTGTTCTTAGAGGCCTAAAATTAGCCACATGGGTAATGCTTACATACATGCTTTTGACACGCTGGGATGCATGCAATATTAAAAACAAGGATAGGCAACATACTTATTGTAATTCTAAATCACTAAACTGCAAGCACCCTTATTTTACCAATATGGCAGTTGAAAGACTAACTCATTCCTAAATATGATACCCAATATGATACTCAAAACCTGCTGTCCTCACCCTAGTGATGGAACCATCATACATATCCTGCACTATCCTAATATTGATGCTAACTGCACAAATATTTTACTTGCAAAAATGAAAAATTGGATTAAATGTGGATTTATATTGCCTGATGACTGAAGTATATTCTGCGCATTTTTCCTAAGTGATTTTACAATTAACATTGTCCAGCACAAATAATTTAGTTTACATAGTAGCATGGATTACAGCAAAACTATAAACTTAAAAATTCAGTTTTCTCAAAACAAAATTTGCTCTTACAACATTTGCATGGTTGGCCATCAATATGGCCTTTATCAACCCCCATTATTTCAATGCTCCATACTACCTGTGTAGGGACACTATCATGTGCTTGCTCCAGGTTAATTAATATTGCATGAAGGTCCATCTTGTCTGCTCTATGATTCTCTATCATCTGTCTTAGGATAAAGATTGATTCTGTGGTAGACCTGCTGGGCATAAACCCAAATTTGATTTACCTGGACAGTAGTTTTGTCTCTGAGGCAGTGTTCTATGGCTCTCTCGCAGCTTTATAGAATGGCTCATCAGCTTTATGCCTCTATAGTTTCCCATTCTGGGCATCACATTTGCCATTGATCAATGGCAATATTAACCTCTCCATGCAGATGGTATCCTGTCACCGTTAACTAACTTATTGAAGAACTTCCCTAGCCAATTACTTCCTGTGGTCCCCAAAGTATGCCAAACATCCATGGGGATCTAATCAAAGCCTACTGCTTTTTGAGCTTTCATCTTTTGAAGGGCTTTGACTATTTCAGCCTCATTCACCCTGTCCACTGCCTGTGGGGCAGGTGTGGTGCTGTCTGTCCATTTCTTGGGTGGCAGCATTTAAGAGGCTGTGGCAGTATTCCTCCCATCACCTATGGAAAGCCACCTTCAGTTGAATGGCAGCTTCCACCTCATTCCACCACATCTGCCTACTGTTAAAAGTGCCTCCTACTCTAGCAATACCAAACAGTGCCTCTCCACATTTCCTAATCTTCCTAGCAACCCTGTCCCAAATGGCATTGACTGACCCATTCAAATCCCAGTTGACCTGGCTGAGAAACTTCCAGAATTTATCTGCATTGGTGGACAATTTCCACTACCTAATGACTGACTCCTCTTCAAGTATCCTTCCTAACTACTTCCTTCATTTAACCAATTAATCGTATTTTTTTATTATTGCACTTCCAGTTGCATTAACATCTTTGGCATCATGGGCATATTCCTATATGAAATCTGCCATGAGAAGATTGGTGCAATTCAGTACCTGTGGGAGAAGGGACTGCTGTAGAAATCAATTGAATGTCAAAATGTAAATGGTCCTTCGACATGTTTAAGGCCAGTGAAAAACTGGCTGGCTATGTATGGATGTGTGGATGTTGAGGGACAACTTCCATTTTGAAGGGTAGTTCCCTTGAAGGTGCAAAAATTCTCTCAGTTAAATTTCTACCTGGTGCACTACTGGGCTACAGAAATTACCTAAAAAGCAATGAGACAGCATTTGGGCATTTCTGAACACACATCCATCAATTACGTCCAGTATTTCAGGGATGTGTGTTTGTGGAAATTGCTTCAATGCCCTCAACAACTGAGGGAGAAGGGGTAATTGTACACATCAATGAGTCTGTTGTGGTGAAGGAAAATTATTCACTGGGCTGAAATGTCACCATGCAACAGAGATGAGTTTTTATGCATATGATGTCAACAAAATTGGCTACATCACATTCATTGAGCAGCAAAGACTGATCACAAGTAGAGTTGACAACCAAGCATTTATAGTAGCTCTCTTTTAGCGCCATTTGCATAAGGGAAAGAACAAATGGTGTTGAGAGAAGGTAAGTTTCACATGTTTGGTAATTTATTTTATATTGCAGCTCTGGAGGTAATTGGCACAATAGCCTGTTGGTATGAATCTTGCTTTTCTAGGCACAGAAAAATCTCAAATCTTCTTCAAGTCCAGCACACAATACTGGCCCAGTGTTGGGAATATTGTGGTGAAAGAAACCTTGGGAGCCCCAGCTATCATCTACCCTTAAAAGACAACATTATCCTGACCCTGCCATAGGTGGGAAAAGTTAGTAGTTGCTTTCAATGTTCATTTGGATTTTTATTTAGTTTAATAATTGTATTATAGTTATTAATATTTGTAGTCAATTCCAACTCACCATTAATAATTCTGTCATTTTGGTGATGACTCAGTCATCTGACTTTGTGTGACTTGCACTGATTTTTCTTGCTGAAGCACATGGACGTTTTGTTGTATATCATGTGAATACTGCAGTGCATGAGTGCTGTATCAACAGTGGATACCATAGTTAGCAATAGTACAATACAGCTGGCATGTCAAACTTGGAGTAACTTGAGGGCCACATAGGTAACATGTGTTATCAGGAAGGCTGTACTGTTTTGATTCATTAGTGTTTTAGGGCCCTTCAATTACAAGGGCATTAGAGCCCCAAGGCTGTACTGTGCCCATGGCCTTCTTGCAGCTGCACCAAGGGGCTACTGTCCCACTCTAATGCCTCTGAGTGACAGGACATGTCTGAGTGTCAGTCATGGGATGCTGGGCCACTGCAGAAGGGGTTGGGAACCCCACATTGGAAGACGTCTTGCAGAGGTGGATGCTGCAGTGGAACGACTAGAACGGGTACAAATGGCAGAGATGTTGCTGGGGTGCTAGTGGAGATCTAGACATATGGGTCTAGCTGATGTGTATTGCTGAGTCCACACCAACCATGCCATGCAGCACTAAACAAGAAATAGCTGTTCATTACTGTGCTGTGCGATCAGTTTTGATGGCAAACTGCACACCATTGTGCAAAGTTGTGCACCCATGAACATGATCACTTGATGTCGGTACATCAAAGGGATGCGTTTGTTCATGTGCATGCTATTTGGATGGTTTTTAGACATTTTAAATTTTGCATTGTCAGTATAATGATAAAGACACGTGCTCCACATGGAACAGACTGCTCAACTGCAAACACCTTGATCTGTTCTGTGGTGTTCAGTACGTTTTTGTGCAGTTATGCTCCGTTGCAATCAGAGCACTGTTGCAGGATGCAGCACAGTGCAGTTTGGAGCAGTCAGTGTGAACTCCACATTTGGCGGTAGTATGCGCAACAAATAATAAACAGTACAACAAGTAATACAACAAGTGATAAACAGTACAACAAGTAATACAACAAGTGATAAACAGTTAATAAATAATTGTAGTTCCTTGTTACCAGTAACAGTATATCAAGGTCAGGACAAATTTACTTTGTTCCTTTTGAGTTTGATGACCTGCCAATCCCAGGTACGTACATCACTAGCATGAAAATTTCCACTAGCAAAGTATCCGTCACAAAGGATTACATATCCATATGTATACTATGTTGTATTGATTGTGTGGACCACAACTCTAGGTTTCAAGGGCCACCACTTTGACACCCCTGCATTAGAGTTAGCTGAGGGTGGTTGGCATCGTATAAAAGATGAGAATAGATTGAAGTGGTATGGGGATGTGATGAAGGGGAGAAGATCCCTCAATCCATTGTGAGAATGCAGGTTGTTGGAGGCACTCAGGATCCCAGGGAAGACCAAAGCAGACGTGGGATTAGGTTGTATGTAAGTACATGAAAGTGTGTGGGGTGGACAAAGACCTGGTGGGAGATAGGCATGAGTAGAGCGCTAGAACCCACAGACCCTGCCCTTCCACAGCTGGGGTAGGAGTTGATAATGGTAATTTTTCTTTTAAGGTATAGTTCATTTACTCATTCTCTCCTTCTTTCCCACCTGCTTTCAATCAGGTATAACAGATGGTTTTGAGACTGACAGAGAAAAAGCGACTGGTTGGCGGCCACCCAATTCTCAAAAGTGTGATGAAGTTGGTCTCAATGGGAGAACAAATCGTATAGTTGGGGTCTCACTTAGCTTCAGTGTGAGGCTGTTACTTACTTGCTACTTTGCTTAGTGTGAATCAGGCTTATGAGATACTGACACTTTAAGAACAGCATCATCATCATCATCATCTCCTCACCCTTCTCCCGCCTGAGGCAGAGTCGGGTCTGCGGGTTCTAATCCTTCACTCCCACCTATCCCCACAAAGTCGCCCTCCACCCCACAAGCCTCCATGTCCCTTTGCACCACCTGCTCCCACATCCGCTTTGGCCGTCCTCTACCCCTGCTGCCCCAATTTCCTACAGTCCCACAATGGACCTAATAAGTTCCTCCTCTCGACTCCTCATTACATGCCCATACCACCTCAAACGATTTTCTCATTTTTTTCCGCAATGTCTCGTACCCCCAAGCTACCTCTAACGTAACTGTTTCGGATTCTGTCGGATCGTGACACCCCACACATGTAGCGCAGCATTCGCATCTCAGCCACTAGCATTTGCCTTTCATGGCTCTTCCTAACTGCCAAACACTCTGAGCCATACAGCATAGCGGGCTTAACGACAGTTCAATAAACTTTGCTCTTCACCTTTATTGGGACCCTGCCGTCACACAGGACCCCACTTGCCTGTCTCCACTTCAGCCATCCTGCATTAATCCTATGGGTCACGTCAGAATCAATCTCCCCATTACTCTGGAAAACTGATCCTAGATAGCGGAACTCCTGCACAACCGGGATCCCCTCTACCCCACAACGAAATTCACCCTCTTGCCTCTGGCCACTAAAATTGAAAGCTAGGTACTCAGTCTTACTTTAAGAAGAGCATGTTACTACAAATTTTTGCGAGTTGTAAGTGCAACTTAAGAACTGTAAAAACATGCAATAAAAATAATTGAGGGAACGAGCTGAAAGTTCTTACAACATGTGAAGGTGAGCAGTTTTTAGTATTTTATTTTATTAATTATACATCTCAGTTATAATTTAATCTACTGATTTTAAAGTATATTGATTGCATAACAATTTTTAACATCATTAGATATCAAACTTCTCTTTTAAAGTTGCCGTCAGAAATCGTATGAGGATCATAAGTTTAAGGGGGAAATTGGAATTGGTAGGAAAGGCTGCCACTAGGTTTAAGCAAATGTACGAAAAACTTTAAGCTAAGACTTCATTAATTTGCTTGTGGTTTCATCTGAAATACATCTAAAGTGTAAAACAGGTAGAATTGGTGGTGGGCGTTGTTAATTTAAGGCAGGATATTTGCTCACGAAATATTTTACAAATGACTCCCAAGTGTGGACGTTCTCCAGGTATTCCTCAAGGGAGAGGTTTGTGAACAGCAAAGGGTTACGAACTTGTACCCAATTTATGAACAGTAACGCTTTCAGTATCTGAAGAACTAACGGTGGCTTCAATTGGGTCATCAGCTGTAGCACGTTCTTAGTTTTGTCGCCGCATTTGGAGTATCTTACGGTCGGCTCCCCCCATACGGTTTTGAATGTATGAAGTAATGCCACCAGAGTAGCACACATATTCAAGATTTCATGTTTGATGCCACCTGCAAAAGGATTAAACGAGTGTGAGTCTATGGAGTGACCCTGGAAATAATATGCAAATTACTAACCTAATGACTGTAATCCAGCGTCTTCCAAGATCTTGACCATATTTAATGATAGATCAGGATCTGTCCATTGATTCAGATAAGAGAATAAGAAATGGCCTTCCTACAAAAAATCCCATTAACATAAGAAAAGTGCATTTGTGTTCGTTTTGTCAGGCAATTTAATGTAAAATGTATCGAATACGGTCAGGCTCGGGTCTATTACGTCAGCCCATTTCCTTTTTTGGTGGCAATTTCTTTCACCCGCAAGCGAATTCCAACACCAAGAGAATTTTGTCGCTTTACATATAACATTCTATGTAGAAAGGATGCTTGTCACGTAAAGGCGACATCGTAAACACCACATGGGACCATGGCTTTACTTTCCATCAGACGGAAGGATTTCTTCAGCTAGGATAGATAGTTGGAATCTTGGTAGACTGGCAGGTGCGAACTTGAAGAGGAGCTGACAGTACGATAGAAAGACTCTAAGGAGTTGAAATACTTTCAGATCGTCAAAAATTTCCAGGTACAGCATAAGAACTGGAATCCGATGAACGTTATTGTCCTCAAGGGGAAAAAATAGGCAGACTTTAATTAATCTAGGTGTGCGGAATTAGGTTGATAACCAATTTCCAGCCATAACTACAGTACGTATTGTAGTGTCCACACAGAAGAAAGGATTCCTCAACAAATTCTTTTGACGAATTTAACCATTATTCCTTGGATTGTTGGAATGACTGCCTAATTAACAAACGCTTCGTATGTGTACCTCTGACAGGCAAACTCGAGTTTGCTTCGGCACAAGTATTGAAAATTTGTTACAAAAATAGCGTAGGGGATGGACATGCTTAAAAGTTTCGCGTGGTGATTTTTGGGCTTGCTGATCCAAAGTGTGAATTAGTGTACCTCTGCTTGGTGTTGCCATATCCCTACGTTGAACGGAGTTTCGCTGGGATCTGGCTGAATGGAACTACTGCTTGTTTTGTCGGGCATATAATGTGGTAAGGCAGCTTTCAAATCTTGTTCACGTGGACCAGGACCTAGAAAATATGAAATCTTTAAAATTCAGTTGTCATAGTGTGATATAGATGTCGAAATTTTACCTTTCGTTAGCAGCAATTTTACTTTAGTTGGCACAAATGTAAAGTGATCATTTTCTATCACTTTGACGATCAGCGACGAAATCGGTTGCTCGTCAACAATAGTCTTTGATTTCAACAACTTTTTTTTTCTTAGAAAACAATTTGCCTAAAAAAAATAAATGTAATCATTAGACAAGACCGTTTATGATAACATTTATGTTATGACAAGCAGGCAAACCTTAATATTTAAGCATTTATGACAAGCTCTACCTTGGTATGGTCAAACTCAGGCGTAACATTTAAGGAGGGGAAGCGCCCAGCAGGCCCATACGTTAAAACGGCACAGCTTGCAATCAAAATATCACTCATCAATTTTTCCCCCCCGTTGTCTGCATTATATCACCTCTTCTGATTTTTGTCATCATCAGAATCATCATGCCCTTATCCCGCCTGTGGCAGGGTCGGGTTTGCGGGTTCTAGCCCTTCATTCCCAGCAGGTCAACGTCCACCCCCTAGACTGCCATATCCTTATGGACACCCTGCTCCCACGTTTGCTTCGGTCACATCCTACACCGGGCACTTCCAGCCACCTGAAATGGAGAACCGCTTGAACCAGTTGAGAACCGCTGCTCCGTGGCAGGATTGTCGGGGCTCCGCTGCACGAAGCGCTGCAGATGTCTTGGGTACCACAAACACCAGCCGTCTATCTCTATCTAGGAGTGGTTTGCGCCTTACACTTATGTAGTTTCGTTCTCTCGCTACACTGGGCCGTCCTAACGTTTTCCGCTTTAGGTTTCTCTTCTGCGGTAGCAGTCTGTTCATCGTTGTCCTGTGATGGGAAGTGGTTAAAAACTGGGAGGATTTCTGGAACAAGAACTTGTTCTTAAAACATTCCATATTATATATTTGCTTACAATATGCTTACATTATTTTATACAATATATTTGCTTACAATGTTTAATTTTTTCAATATTGCTTGAATCAAACAGGGGTTCTGCGAACGAACTGACTGCCAGATAAAGGCTGTGACTAAGCGGGTTGAGAACCACTGCTATAATATACTAATCCCCAATAGACTTGTACATAATTCATAATAGACGTATGCTGGAAGCTCGCTTGCTCATACCATAGTAGGGTTATCAGGAATACTCTCGCGCTTGGGGTTTTTTTTTATGAATGAGTCTTACTCGATTCTTTTACCAATTAACAAAAATTGAGTCTCGGACTCGGCTGCTCTCATATTGAACTTATTGAGAAAAACATAAAAAAATTATATAAGTATGGCTGAATTAAACATATTTAGTAAAAATCCTCGGGAACCCTCATAAAGGGATGAGGATAAATGGCAACTGTAAATTAATTCAATTGATCTTATGAGAACTGGTGTGTCCAACGCAATTCTGCCACCCAACGTAGTTCTTTTATTTCAAATGCCATTGCATACCACATGGGACCTCCATTTTACTTACTGTATATGAAGGAAGGCATCTCTCGCTTGAATGGAGTTCAGCCTCCATTATCCGGTATCGAACCTGGGACCACTGGTGCAGGGTGTATGGGACCATGGCGCATACCATGGCAGGATTTTGCTGAACAGGAGCGAGTGCTGCATTTTTGACATGCTGACTCAAGCTCGCATTCTCGCCTACAATGTTCGCCTCGTTTACTTTTAAAAACACTATGCTAACTTGCTCGTTTGTTACACCGAGAGTGAGCAAGACTGAACATGTTTGCTTTTTCAAGACTCGTTGCACAACTAATTCCCAACTATCAGCTCTCACACCCTGTTCATACTGTATACTGCAGCATTCGCAACTCTGCTATTTGCATTCTATTTATGTGGCCTTTCCTCACGGCCCAACGCTCTGATCCATATAGTGTATTATAGCGGGCCTGACCACTGCCCAGTAAAATTTCCGTTTCAACTTGATTGGGACTCTCCTATCACACAGGACTCAGCTTCAACCATCCCCTATAGGGCGCGCCCTCCGTTTGGTTAGAAGAGTGCTCAGGGACAGCACAAAGGAAGTAAAAGAAATACTGTAGCCTATTTCCCACTGGTAAGGCCAATTGTGGAGTACTGCAGTCCAATTTGGTTTCCTCTTAGGCAGGGTATGTCTTGGGAAACTGAAATAATCCATTAAGATTTTTCACAGACTGTTGAAAATAGGGTATGAGGGTACTCCAGGTAGAAGCTTATCCCTTGCAGACCGGCGGTGGGGAAGAAATGATCATCCATTGAATGAGATCAGGAAACGAACAGACTCGTATTACTGGTCTTTTCTTCCAAGGGTCGTTCGACAATGGAATTCTCTTAGTGAGGTTAATATGAGGAAGTTTCTACAAAAGGTGCCATTATAGCAGGTATGCAATATATAGCAGACTAGATGTTATGCTTCAGGTTCGTTGGGTATTCAGTGGTTTAAAAACTTGGAATGGGTAATTCTCTCCACTGCCAATTTGGCCTATCAGGGCTGCTTGCAGTGTATTCAATTAGACTTGGATGTGACTCATAGAATTCTAATTCTATCTTCCCATTGCCATGGAACGTTCATTGTAAGTACTTTACATCTTGCACCTTCTTCGCCATGTCGCCCCTAGAGAGTACGTTATCTATCGCTTCTATCGTTTGCCCCTCTAATATCGTTTAGGCTCTTCTCTACTTGTTCTCTGAAGTCACGAAGTTTTCCAATATTGTTGGCAAATACGTTGCACTAAGTGGCCCATTCTCCTACTCCCTTCAGCAGCTTGTCCATAACCACAATGAAAAGGTATGGACTTGGCGCTGAACCTTGGTATATTCCAACCTTCTATGGGAAGCCACCAGTATTTCCCCAAGGTGTTCTTACCCTAGATATGGAACCATTATACATATATTGAATTCTTCGAATGAACCCTTCTTCCATCCCACTTTTTCATAATAGCTTCCAAAGCCTTCTCCATGTTGGTAAAGATGGATGAATATTTGTCCCATTGTTGACCTACTTGGAATGAACCAAAGCTGATTTCCATGGGTACTAGTTCTATCCCAGAGGCAAGATTCTATTACTCTCTCCTAGAGCTTAATAGAATGACTCATTAGCTTAATATCTCTATAGTTGTCACAATCTTGGACATCACCTTTGTCCTTTGTGTGGTTCTATCCAACTCTCATGCCATGCAGAAAGCATTCTATCACCACTCGATATCCCATTGGAAAGTTTCCCTAGCCACCTTATTCCTGCGATCCCTAGGCTATGCCACATTTCAATGGGGACCCTGTCTGAGCCTACAGCTTTTTGGTCTTTCATCTTCCTAAGGGCGGTGACTACTTCCTCCTCCATTACTCTGTCCACCACCCCATTGTTTGTTGGTGTTTAAGGTCCCGTCAACTACAAGGTCATTAGAGACCCGTCCACTGCATAGACTGCACAGACACTACACTAATGCAACGATTATTGGATATTAGCAGTACCCAGCTTTCCCGAGCGACTACCCATGTCAGTACTAACTGGGCTTGCGTTGCTTAACTTCAGTGGTCCAACGCAACTCGCCGCTCCCTTCACCACCCCAGAAGACGTCCTCTTCCCTTGCAGCATTCATGAGGTTGTGGAAAAACTCTTCCAACCTCCCTTTTACCTTTTAGCTGCCCTATCTTTAGCCTTGGCCAGTTCAAAAACTTCTCTCTCCCCTTCCTTTGTCTCTGAATGACAAAGGCAATGATCCTCCTAGCTGTGGTCTTGGCCTGCTTATATTGTGTTTTAGACTCCACCACCATGGCTGCCTGCCCTGGAAAGTACCTCCTACTATAGTGTGGCCTAAAATGACTTTTCCACATTTCCTAATTTTTCTGGCGATCCTGTCCCACATGGCATCAGCTGCTGTCCCTCCCCAATCCCACTCTACTTCTTTGTGTACTTCCTGTACAAATTCCTCCATTTTTGTGGGCAATTTCCACCACCTGATGACCTGCTCTCCTTTCCAAAAAAATGTGTGTTGCCTCCCACTTTCACTAGGATTTCTATCATAAGTAACCTATGGTCACATTCTTTTTGAAAATTTTCACTCCGAGTGTCCAGCAATCACAAAGCTCTTCTCTTTGCTGCCCTCTGACCATAAAGAAAAATGTATGACCGCCCCTGTGGCGACTGGAAAGTGATAAGGTGTTCCTCTTCATAAACCACGTATTTGACAATGCAAGGCCATGTGCTCTAGCTGAGTGAAAAATTGCCCACCCTTCCATATTGACAGTTCCATACCCCCATCCCCCATGAACCTCCTCATATCCCTGGCTATCATATCCGTGGTCGAATTGAGTTTGGTATCATGAGGTAAAAGATATTTTCTCCTTTCCTGACTCGTAATGTATTTGCATGAATTATAGGATTACAATAGCTTTGTTATTACATACCTCATCACAAAACTGTCCTTCGACCACTGGCACCTCACAATCAACTGTTACAGATTCCCTTGAAGCAACGTCTTCTATGTTAATGCAGGCTATTTGCTTAAAATATAAAATCCAAATGAATACTGATGATGCATGCATATGTAAACTGCACCACATCATATCACCTCGTTTCCACAATAATTATTATGTGAAAGAGAAAAAAGTTCTGGTTCATGTTATAGAGATAAATTTTACTACTTACACTGTGGTCGTAGGACGACGGCGATGGCGACTTCCCCTTCTCTAGGGTAGAGTTTATTTCATCCCTTGGAGCACTGGCCAGCTGTACACGTTTATGCCGAAACTTACATGAAATAAATACTGTATGAGCAGACTGGCTAGAAGTTGCAGCATTAGGTCGGTAGCCCGACCAAATCGTGTGTTCTCAATTCAGATGGAGCAAATGGGTACTTATGATGATTACTTACAGTGGATGACTTTGAAACTGTATCTGATAAGCATCTATAGGGATGCTCATTAAAACCACGCCGTATGCCAGGAGGTTGTTTGGGTAAAGGGGGCTCACACGAACCGAATAAAATACCGTGTTGTTCCTGTCAGAAAAAATCAACGAATTCAATAAAGCCTGGTTGAATATGCGTTTTTTCGAAAAACATATACTTACAATAGGCACAAACGCTTGCAAATGTTCTAATTCTTGGAATGCAGTAGCTGTACCTTAAAGTGAAAGAAAGTAATGTTTTACTTTAAAAGAAATCAATTTTAAAATTTTGTCAATCGAAGCTTCAGAGGAGCCCTCATAGAAAACTAAGGACATTGGTGCCTCATGTCACCATTAAACGCCAAGTCTGGAAACGATCACCTGTACTAGATGAGGGAATGAAGAGAAAGAAAGGGATGGTACGAAGGAGGTGCATGAGATTATGGGGCATGACGTGGCAGTGCCAAAGGGCCTTGAGAACATACGAAATCATAATTACATGCTTGTGATTGGGGGAGAGAAAATGCGAATGAGTAGGCTGAGGTAGTATGGACATTTGATGATCAGCTAGGAGGAGGCAGTTAGGGTCATCACAGGACGCACCACGTAAGTAACAGATGGGACCGGGTAGGATAAGTAAACTTGTAAACTACATATGACTGTGTGTGGGTGCGTGTGTATGTGTGATAGACGGAAACCTAGTTAACTGAAAGCAGAAGGGAATGAAAGCTAGAGCTTGCAGGCACCATCCGAATATAGGAGAGATAACTGTATGATGACGATGAGAAGTGGTCATATAGGCACAGAAGGTCGTGGCTATGAGGATGTGGATGGAGGGTGGGGCCACAGGGCCGGCCTTGGGGCGGGCAGTATGGGCAGCCGCCCGGGGCCTCCCACTACATAGGGGCATCCCATTGCTAAAAAGTATTAACATTATGCAACGTTATTCACGAATATACAGCATATTATTATTCTGTAAAACCCTTCTGAGACCCTGTAGGAACCTTCTGAGAACTTTATTGTCATATGCAAGATGCGACTACAATAACTGCTTTAGACAACAGATGTCAGAAGAAACGAAAGGAAAATTATTCTCATGAAAGTCATTGCTGGAATTGCAACGGTCATCGGCTAAATTTTCTAAAGGATGATCTGCCAGAAAATTTGAGTAAACAGTCGGCATTCCAATTCGTCTGAATCGTCTCAATTCGCGAGGTAGGCCGGCATCCCCCTCACAGACAACCCAGCCAATATTCCTGCAGGTTCCAGACGCCTGGCTGGAGTGCCCCCAGTCAGATCATGTTCAGTGGACCTACAGACCCGACCGTGCCACAGGTGGGATAAGGGTATGATGATGATGATGATTACTGTTTTGATAAATCAGTCTCTATTTCTACTGTTTTGAGTAGACAGTGAAGAGAAGGCCGTTATGTCCGTTATGGGCCGTCCTAGGCCAGGGGCACAGGTCAGGGCAGGGAAACATGGTGGTGGACTGAAGATGTAGAAGTAGCTACAGTATAAAGGAAAAGAAAGACAAATTCCACCATTGGCAGGATATTAAGACCCCAGAGGCTGAGATTTACTATAAGAATGCTAAGACAGAGGCAAAAATCAGTGCGCCTCAGGTAAAACAAAGGAAATACTGTATAATGAGCAGCTAGCATAAGAGGGGAAGAGGGGGATATTTAACCTTCTAGTGGAATCCTTATCATGGTTAACTGTGTGGAGGATCGTCAGTCTTACAGGAGGATACCTTGATTGGTCGATCTCCAACATTGAGTTCTTCCTTGTGTTTCTTGAGGAGTGTCATATTCTAATTCAGAGCCACTATCATGATCTGAACTTTCCACCCCAAAGTCACTAAGGAAGTAGAAGTCATCACAATCGAGTTCTGAGTGAGAGGCCAGTCTCGGTTTGCATTCATATTTTGCACCTTGCCACGGGCATTTGTCAGCCATTTTCCCTGAAAAACAATAAAGAAAATATCCCAGAAATTCGTAGAAAGTCCTTATATGGGATTCTCAGCTCCATAGATGGATTATGATATGGAGCTTTAGTAGGATTCACTGCCTGAGGGGCGGATTTTGACATCGTACTTCAGTAGGATCCTCCAGCTAATAGGCAGGGTAGGCTATAAGAAAACAAGGCTTATCTTGAACAGAAGCGATGTAGAAGTGGCAGGATCCTCCTCCAGTCAGGGGCAAGAAGTGGCTGAAGCACATAAAGGCGAGCACTCATTTTCCAGGAAAAGTGTGACCCCTAGTGGCTCAGAGGAAACCCTACTTCGCCTGTCAGGCAGACAATCCCACAAAAGGGTTAAGCTAGCTAAAAGTCGAGATGTGACAACAAAAGACATTATAAGTAGTAAAACAGTTAAGGATGTAGATGGTAAAGGGCTGCTTCTTCCTCTTGGTGACCCCAATGAGGAATAAGAGTACAGTACATACCGGTATTTAGCTTTTAATTGGGAAGGACAGGGAAATAATAGTGAGGTACTCACTGGAGGCGAGGTAGTGACAAAGGTGCAAGAGTTCGAGTAGGCTCAATGTTCCCAAGCAATGGGGGAATAGATTCAAATGTGACCCATAGGATCAATGTAAGGTGGTTGAAGTGGAGACATGCAAGTGGAGTCCTAGTGGAGTCCTAATGAAGTTGAAAAGAAGTTTTACAGGGTAGTGGTTAGGCCAGCTATGCTATATGGATCAGTGTTGGGCAATGAGGAAGAGCCACACAAAATAAATGCAAGTAACTGAAATGCGAGAAAACACGAGAAAAACACGAGAGAAAACACGAGAGAAAAGATTAAGGTGGTATGGGTATGTAATGAGAAGAGTGGAAGAGGAGCTAGTTACGTAGGTCCATTATGGGGGTGTAGGTTTATTGGAAATACCCGTGGCAGACATGGGACCAAAGGAAACGTCGGGGAAGAAGGTTGTACGTAAGTTTAGTATATGGTGGTAGGTGGGGTGGACGAGGGCCCAGTGGGAGATAGGTGGGAGTGAAAGGCTAGAACCCTTAAGCACGACCCTGCCATAGGTGGGATAAGGGTATGGTGGTTGTTTGTTTGTTGGTGTTTAAGGTCCCGTCAACTACAAGGTCATTAGAGACCCGTCCACTGCATAGTTCTAATGCATAGGGCTGCACAGACACTACACCAATGCGACGATTATTGGGTAATAGCAGTACCCAGCTTTCCCGAGCGACCACCCATGTCAGTACTAACTGGGCTTGCGTTGCTTAACTTCAGTGATCAGACGAGAACTGGTGTGTCCAACGCAACTCGCCGCTCAGTATGGTGGTGATGATGATGATTAATCAATGAGTTTATTACAGAGTTTGACTGCCTCTGTACCTTTGACTGACTTTGACAGAGTTTGACTGACTTTGCAGGGCGGAGACGGCGGGGCCATAGCTGGCAGACTATGTGAAATGGTGCCTGAAAAAAGTGTTTCAGGAACGTCCAAAGATATTTCTTCCATCGGTACAGCTGTCCATGGATGCCCAAGGTTGAAGCCATCCATAACAATTTCATCTGAAACAGGTCATTAACATTTCTATAATTATTAGTTTTCCACTGCCACTAAGACAGTAATGATTAAGATAAACATTGATGTAATGCCATTTATGGAGACAGCGTGCATAACTGCCTAGGGTGCTGAAATTTAAAAGGACTTTGGTAGAGTTATTGCATTGGAACACATCTTTCAGCTGTTTGCAATGCAGTGTTATCCGCAATTTCCAAAATTATTCAGAATGCCCTGCGGACAGGGCAAAATTCATGGGTATATCTCAGCGAGATAATTGTCTCGGGATGAGCAGAGTATGAATGACTTACAGTATAGGCATGTTTTCATCGCAATTAAATTCTTCATATTAATCTGTAGTTAAATGATTTTTATACTCTTATAAATTTCAGCACTTTAAATTTATATGAACTAGAGAGAAGCTAAACTTACCCTGCAGTGCGCTTTCAGAATTCTTTGAAATACTTAGTAATTGTGCACTTTTTGCCCGACTTTGCCCATGTTGTTCTGGAGGATATTCTATGTAAAGAAGTTTGTCTACTACCTCGTCTTGTAATAACTCAGTGACTAGTATTCCATCTGATCCTTCCTGCGATTGCGTCTTAAAATAAAAAAGACGTAATAAAGTAAGCATTAACTCGTCGAATAGGTGGACGATTGATTGTAGTGGATGTCACAATGAGAACGGCCTGGGTCAGCCGGCTCATGGCAGTGGTTCAACTAATGTCGCCTTAAAAGTTGATCCCTTACATGACGGCAGAGACAGATTTCTGAATAACCCAAATAGGCTATACGAACTGCTCCGGCAGTTGGTTATAAAAATATAACGGCTGCAACTTTTAACATTTTATGTACTTCTTAAATAACATTTTATGAATAATAAGAAAAATAAATGTTTCCCAACATTTTGGCGAAATACTTGCCATAGCTTTGCGACCCACGGTTTGTGAAGCACTGGGCTATAGCCTAGAGCGGTGCAACGTTTTTTTTCAAGGCGGCAGAACAATTTAGCCTCGGGACGGCAAAATCGTAAGGCCCGGTGCACACATCCGATTTTTGCTCGTCCCGGTGCCGCAGCAATCCAATGCACACATGCGGTGACATGTCGCCAGTACACATTTGGCAACGTTTACAGAAGGCGTGCCCCTTTTGGCCTACGAAATCGCAAAACTAAGAAACCGCACTTAGGATATTAACGGATGTGTGCATCACTCAATTGGCCAAGAAGTTCCACGTGAGCGGGTGCGGCGTCGTTACGGTTCGATAGAGATCTGCGGACATTTTCAGACGCAATTCCGATATGCGGAGCCACAGCGGCGCCGGAGGTATATGTGTACTCCCGCATTGCAACTAATGTATTCCATACAATACATTACGTATGCCGATGCCGCAGCGGCGCCGCACGAGCAAAAATTGGGTGTGTGCACTGGGCCTAAATGTGCGCCATTAAGACGGCGACACATCATGGTGGTTAAGGCCCGGTGCACACATCTGAGTTTTGCGCGTTTGGCGCCTCTGCGTCCTCCTAATTATGGCATGAGATACATTATTTTTTAAAATGGGGGAGTGCACGCATACCTCCGCCGCCGCTGCGGCACCATACTGTATATCAGAGTTGCGTCTGAAAATCCCCACAGATCCCTACGGAACCGTAATGGCGCAGCACACGCGTTACGTAGTTGTTGGGGTAGCTATTAGTTGGAAAAACTTCAAAATCGGCTGTGTACATGATAGGGATTCAACTCGATGCACAAATGGAAGTAGGATACCAATGCAAACATAATTGCAAACAACATTAAGAGGATGTATTATGCGTGGTATAGGTAGGGGCTAGGGGTAACGTGTTACTAACACCCGGCTAACGATAAGGAAGGGGTGTAATAATGAGTAGCAGAACAACGAATGGATGCCTGTCATTGTCCTTAACAATGCTATTAAATATGAGCAATGTTGTTAGAGTACTGTGTGTAGATGTACCTCGACATATGACAAAATGCACTAAAAAGATTCCATATTGCATGAAAAAATGCACAAAAGAAGATTATACTAACAGTTTTACATTCACTGATTAAGTCAATACTAGAATAAGTACTGGGCTATGTATTTATATCTGCTACTCCTATATGAAATTCGACCTACGATCTAATGGTCAGATAGTAACTCCGTCGTAAGTTGAAGTATACTTATGTTCAGGGCTTCTTAACAAATGCACAGAATTCTCAAAAAAATGGAAAGAAATCTTACGTCTTCTCGCTTTTCAATAGCTAAATAACTGGTCAACGGTGAGAGGATGCCAAATGCTTTGCTTAACTCAATGATATAAGAAGTCAAAGAATATTTTAAAGCCTGTGAAAATTAAGCAAAAATAACTTTATAGAGTATTATGTTTTGTTAAAGCGGTGTCACTCATTATATAATGTTTACTTGCCTCATTTTTAGATGCATTTTTATGCGCTATACCATCTCTCCAGTCTCGAATAATGGCTCTTGCAGCCAGGCAATGAAGCAGCTGCAATCAAACATTTAAGTTTCTTCGTTTTAAATACCTTTGAAAATTTCTACAAGTTATAGTTACATACTTTTCCTTTTGTTTTGGATAATTCCGAAGTTGAAACAACTGTTGACAAGTTATAACCTCCGACATTGGCTGTCAACTCCACCTTTAAATCCATGGCGAAACATCATAAACAATATGGTCCATGTTTGTAACGTCAATCACAAAGTGTTATTTAACTTACTAAATTGCAATTTGGCTCAAGTCCATATATGATTTGCTTAGTACCACGAAATAGCGATTCCACATGACGAGGTGCTTGAATTGGTTCACGTGTATCATTATTCAGTTGTTGCCATTGGACTTCAATATCTGACAGGACTGGTTGTGATGCCTTATAAAGATGACGCTTCATCTATATTTACATTACACATTATTGCTTTCTGATAAACTTCTCTTATTCTTTCGTGACGTATTAGTGATTGTCAAGTCATTGTTACCTTCGTTTCCCACATGCCTTTGTGGTTATAATTGAAGAATTCATATGCCCCTGCTCCTCGTTTGGCTAACGTTTTTAGGAGGTGCTGGTTACATGGCGTACTTACGAATGATAAATTACATTAATACCTCTCATTTAATGAATTAAGTATAAATTACCATTTGAAATGAAAATGAATGCTATGAAAGTAAGAATAAATTAATCGTGGAAGAAGACAGATTTACTGACCTGTCAGAGTCAAGTCCACAAGTGAAAATTCTTGTTTGAGGACCTAACTTTTTAATACTTTGAAACAAAAGTTCAGTATCATTAATATATCCATCAGAAATGATGAATACATTTTGTAAATCAAAACTGTTCCTAGGCGGAAGAAGAATAAATTGTTGAAGAGCAAAAATTGCATCAGTACAGCCAAAATTCGCTTCTGCATTCTAAAAAGGTTAATGACAACATTGTCGAACGTGATAAATAGTGTATATCCATTCCAAAAAATATTAGTTACCAGTAAGAAATCTTCTGCAATGCTGATATTGCTGAGTGTGTTTTCTTCAGGAGCAGCGAACAATTCCTCGTAAACTGCATTGAAGAGCATGACGTAATTATTCGCGAATTGTCACAACAATTTGTATTATCTCGAAATCCATTTACCTGACCCAAAAAGTATAATGTTGAATTTCCAAGTAGGTTTCAGATGGCGAAGTGCAATTATTGCAAGTGATTTAGCGAAATTAAAAGGCCGATTCTTCATTGAATTTGAGGCGTCCAAGAGAAAAACAACTACCCCCGTATCATTTGCTTCATTGATATCGAAAGATGGATAAAATGTCAACATACAGGCCTATTAATAAAGAGTGAATTAAATACAGCATGTATCATAATTCAGTAACGACTTCAAACAGTATTAAGACTAAACTATATGGAATAATTGAATTTGGATTGTTGTATAATAATAATCAATATCACTTCGTTTTTATCGATGTTTATAGGTATTCGATCTGGCTTCCACCAGTAATGTGAGACACATCCCACTGAAATTCTAGCTCTTGCCACTTCCAAAAGTTCTCCTCATTCACTTAAGCAAGGGCGTTTGTAATTCTTTTCTTTAACTGTTGCACATTCTCTGGAATATGTGGCGCATAAGCGGGGGTTACACGTTCTGTCTGGCATCAGTTCAGTCCATGATCTTGATCAAGAATAGACTGATGCCAAACTCAGTCTCCTCAAAAAACCCTGATTGCGCAAAAGAAACGATGGATTGCAATAAGGAAAAAGCTTGTATTGCAATTATAATAGGTTTAGCAACAAGTGGTAAAAGGCAACGTTGGAACAGGGGCGGATCCATATGGAGAGCAATGCAGAAATTACTCCACCCTCAATGCCCCAACTGGGGTGAAGCCATTTTTGACAAAGCAAGATACATGCATGAAGAAGATACGTTGCTAGTGAGATTTTTCATGCTAGATCCATAAGCCTAAGATCTCCACCAGCACCCAGGCAAGACCTTTGCCCTTTTCACCCATTCCAGCCGCTCCACCCCAACACCCCTCCCCCCTGAACCTCTTCCAATGTGGTGGTTCCACAACCCTCTCCTGCAGTGATCATGCACTGGACATGCCAGTATCCCATGCCTGACGTCCTCCACCTCATCCCCACAGCCCTCCTATCACCTGTGATCTTTGCCATCCTCCGTTTCTTCTCCGGTGACCCAGCTTTTGCCCAAAACTGAAGGGAGCCCTCCCACATATTGTTTCACATGTATTGTACTCGTATAAGTCTTTCTCTGGTTCCAACAGTTGTACAGGCATTGTTGCAGGCAGTGCCGGATTTAGATATTGCGAGGCCCTAGGCTATTTCAATTTTCAGGCCTTTTTCAAGCCCGTTTCTTAAGTCTTGAAGCCCGCTAAATGTTTAGATCATAGGCTTCAGCCTACTGAGCATAGTGGTAAATCCAGCACTTAGTCCCAGAGACTGGGGAGGGGTTAAAACGCATGTGTCTCAATTGCTGTCCAGCAGTGACTGACACCAGACTGATGAAAGGCGCTCAATCTGACACGATCAATCTGACGTCAGTCACGCACAGACTGACGAAAATTATCAAAAAATTTAAAAATCCGTCAATCTATTCCATCAGTCATCATGTTATACAATCAGTCTGGCGTCATTCTGACCACAGTCATGGACTGAACTGATGCCAGACTGAGCGCGTAACCCCGTGTTGCCCCCCAAATGATGAAGTCCAGGGGTGTAAGTTCTCGGGATCTGGGTGGCCAGGCAGTGTCCATTGCGTCCATCTAATTCTCTACTCGCTCGTCTTGTTGATTGTGCGCTACATTGAAACATTTGCAGAACGCAAACCACATGTTCAGGTTTAGGTGTCCACTCTGTTCTTTTCTATGAACACCAACAACTAGTCTAAACAAAGGTTTTGGGCCGCTGGTAAATTGCTTTCCTTGTTGGCGCCTGCTTATTGTGGGTAGTATGGACCATCACTTCACAATTGTTGCCAACTGAGTTTCACTGAATTTTAGCACACAATCTGCTTTTTATGGATCTGTGAAAGTAGCCATTTTCCTTAACACTACACCAGTGTCATGGCCATTGTTTGTACTAAAGTGCTTGTATGTGGAAGAAAAACTTGGAAGTGTTATGAATTATTATACAACAAACCACAATGTTGCAATTCACATTTTTAAAGGCTGCAACGTCACAAATGCCAAGCAGCACTTTTAGGGTAACAGTGTAAATAGCCAAGTTATGCAGTATCATATTTACTAGCAATGATTACACCTTTCAATGATGAAACCGTTATCCATTTTATTTTATTTTCTATTCCACTTGATTTTATGCAAAGGAAATGAAAATGCATCAATACACCACAGATAATATAGCTTACCTCAGATTCTTCATTTGGGGATTTTTCAACCCACATTCTTGGCACGTGAATTTCTTCCAAGTCGATTAGCAATTTAAAATCATTTGTAATATTTTCACCGTTTGCTAGCTTAACTGTCGCCATCGTATCTGTTTGCTATTAGAATAACGATCTCGTATAAGAGATAAATTGTCACAATATTGTTTTAGGATTTCATCCTACCTTAATAAGAATTTTATTCGTTGGAGAAGATATTCGTCGAATTTCAAAAGGCATTTCAATTCCAATTTCAAGGCTGACATTATGATGATGCGCAGGAATCGTTTGTGTAACACTTTTTCCAGAATCCTTGAATTTATTCCACAGCATGGAAAATAACTGCACATTGCTGTAAAGCGTTTTGTCATACAGTAAAAAATACATACCAGTAACTTATTACTCCAACTCTTGGTAGTTAAGATTCTTGGACTCTTAGTGGATGACAAGAAACTGCCTTGAAGAGCAAATAGGATATGCTCGTCTTCCGTGATCAACTCCGTTACATATGTTATTTTAATTATGACTCGGGCTTTTGGTGGGATGTTCCCAACTTTCACTGTAAATATGTTCTTAGCAACAGGCATTTAAATAGATTTACGTAAGATTTCAATAGCTATGTCAAGCTATGGCTCTTGTTTCTCACCTGATCTTCTTCATCCATCAAATACCCTCCATGTCCCATCTTGATAGCTTCTCTATACTCTTCGTGCGCCTGGTTTTTCTCCTTAATCTCTCCAACAAGATGTTTATTGTTAATGAAAGCTTCAAAGTCACACACAGCAGCCATCTCATCCAACGGAAAGGTGTACTTTGCTTCACTTGTAATCGTAGTGTCATTAAAATATTCTTGGAGAACTACTACCTGAAACATTTAAAACATTTTTAAATAATTAAACGTCCAGAATTCCTCTGTGTTATCTCATTATAGCAACCACCCCACCCGACTTCATTTGATTAGTTAATAAATAAATTGACAGTAAATACAACTTACTTTTGCAATCGTATCGATAAGTTGACATCGAATATGGACCTCTTTTAGTGAAAAGGAAACGTTCAAAGAACTCTTAAGGCCCCATGTAGTACTCTGTTTTTCACGAGTGGCATGAAGCTCATCTAGTATGTCTAATATAATGCATTTGTAAATTCAATATTAATGCTCAAGCAATCAAGCCATACATCTGAGTGAGCTTACTATTGATCGATAATAATGGCTTTGGTACTGCAGTGGATTGAGCTCGAGTTTTGAAATGACCTTCATCTTTTTGAACGACAGGAACATTAGTATCTTCACAAAGCTTGAATTCCACTAAATACTTCAAAAATGCTTTGCAGGGTTCAAAGACCTCATACTTGTATTCCTGTTTTAAGAAACAAAAAGAAATTGCAAAGTACTAGTAGGACTCTCATCACCCTTCAAACGGATATTTATACTTATATATACCTGGACATCAGAGTTGACTCTATTTCCAGGAAGAGGAACTCGAATGCTATCATATTTATTGGAGTTCTCCAAATATATTTTAGTGTTCTCAATGCTTTTATAACAGTTTCCAAGGGCTACATCTGCAATAAACACCATTCTAGTACCAGATACGTGGCTGGGCGTTGAATGTTGAACAATGCCACTAATAAAATAGTTCAGGATGCGTCAGTACTCTTTAGTATAATGGATACAGCCATAATACGAAGTAGTACCTCAACGAGTTAGAAAAATGGATGCCATATTCTTTCTGGATTGTGCTATCTTGTTCATCTTTTTCGTTAGCTTTAATCAGCGGGGCTAATATCCCTCTATAAAGACACGAGATAATAAATATAGTAAATTATTAGTATACAAGATATGAGTGCCAAATGATTACCTTGATAAGATACCAATAGCGTGTTCACTACTACAGCCATGATATAACAGCTGCACATTTAACAAGTCATCCTTATAATACAGGTGCTCTGCCAGGCGACGGATTTTATATACATTTATTATTTCAACATTTTCCCTGTAGGTTAGAAATGATGTGAGCAATGTAAACAATGTCGTAACAACCACAGTTAATCATTTACTTTGATTCGAACATTTTCATTTTATCTTTAATTTCTAAATATTCTTTGGAGTCTTCTCTAAGATGAGCGATGCAACACCGCAGTGCCTTATACACATCCAACGTCTGACAGGATTGGTCCGAATCAGAAATGCCTTCTAAAATGTTAGCTACGTCCCTTAATGACTATTTTAAAAGATAGTTACAACATGTAGTGGTTAATGGGATCCCTTAATACACTTATAAATAATTCAAATGTTATCATACTTGTAACAACTGCATTTCATGCACAATTGCAGACCTTGTTGTCAGATCTGCCTTCCGGACGCCCCTCAATAAATCAAAATACTGCTGATGTAGTTTAGGCGAATTAGGCTCAGTGTCAGGCGGAAAGCCACTAATTTGAAGAAGATAGCTTTCTGCAGTGATAATCTGTGGCATAAAGCAAACGAATATATTTGTCACATAAAAACTGAATTTCAATGAAACTTAGTTAAAACGTGATGTCTACAAAAATTTGCTTACATCTTTAAGTGACATAGCTGAAAGTGCCTTGATTAATGAATTATCCTCCAGGTTTTTAATAGCATCTGCCCACACAATGGAGACAATATTCTTTACTTTGTCATCTATACAGTGCGGTGGCACTGACCACAGTTCTTCAATATTCTAGAGGGAACATAATATTAAACCTATGAGCAGTCCATCAAAATGAATTTCAGGAAGAGAAAGTAAAACTTTTAACAGATACCGACTGAAAGAACAAAATATGTCCAACTAATTTATATGTTCATAATGAGTTTATAACATAGTTTATTTCAATGTGCTTAGATTACTTGACAACTACGGTTATTCTTCTTACAATGAAGAATAAGTTCATCTCCGTCTGCTTCTTGCAGCCAAGTTGCGTTGGACAAACCAGTTCTCGTGAGATCCGTGAAGTGAAGCAACGCAAACCAACGTTAGTACCAACAAGGGTGGTTGGTAGGGAACGTTGGGTGCTGCAAGTTTCCCCTCTGCTACATCCCCGGGAGTGGCGAATTGCGTTGGACACACTAGTTGTCGTCTGATCAGTGAAGTTAAGCAGGGCAACCCCAGCTAATACTGACATGGGTGGCCGCTTGGGAAAACTGGGTACTGCTAATACCCAATAATCGTCGCATTAGTGTAGTGTCTGTGCAGTCTCTGCATAAGAACTATGCTGTGTATGGGGCTCTAATGACCTTGTAGTTGAAGGGCCCTAAAACACCAACAAACAACAATCTGCTACATTCCCTACACCTACCTCCTCCTCACCCGCGAGCAGCCTCCCAAGGGTTCGGCCTGTTATGGCAGTGTAACATAGTAACATAGAATTATGTAAGCCGATTTCTCAAGGGGCGACGTATTATAGCAGAAATGATGTGGTATTGGCGGCACAAAATACCTCAGAAACTATAAATATAATGGGGTGGTGCAAAGGATGAGGCAGACATCAAAGATCTTGCCTCTTGTTAGATGTTGAAAGACGCGCCCAAGAAAGATTGGTGAAATGTTTCTTTACATGAAGACGAAAATTATTTCGGGAGTGGAGGCAACTTTTTATTTTTTTAGCAGCCTTCTTTTCCGACTGCGGGATAGGGTGGACATGAATATGGCACTTCCACAGAAGGGGAGAATTAGGCCAGGAGCACTCTGTGGTTGTCAATGAGCGGCTACCCATTGGTTTTTACAACCCTAGCTGAGCAAAAGACTGTCATGAGACAGTTTTGACTATAGTGTGCTCCTAGCCTAAAGGTGCTAGCCACGTGTGTATGTAAATACGAAATCTCGAAAACTGGTAGCTACGGAACCTCGATTTACGGAAGTTGGGGAAGTCTAAATATCAAATATATTTCTACGTTAAGAAAACATGCCTCTTGCGACTGTAGTGATATTAAGGCAGACGGTGGTTCCTCTGTCGGTTTCAGCTTTCGCAGGGAATATGGCGGAGTAGTGTACATTTTACAAAGTGAATTGTAGATTTCCAGAGCTTCATCTCTATCATTAGTGTACCGACAAGTAATGGCATCAGACTTCTTAATTTTCCTCGTCACCTGAAAAACAAATGTACGAGTGTCATTAGGCGACTTTCATTACAAAAAAAAAACCACATCTCAGTAATCTGACAATTACTATTTCGAGGTACTGTTAGATTACGGAAATTATCAGACTGGTAGAAAAGGAATCCGAATCCTTGGATAGGGGTTTACAATTTTGCAATATTAAACTGAACTTCTAGGAATCCAAAGATTAAAAAGCCCGGCTATTTATTTTTTCTAATTCTAATTGAATACACTGCAAGCAGCCCTGATAGGCCAAATTGACAGTGGAGAGAATGACTCTCATCCCTAATTTATAACCCATTGAACCCCCAAGAAACCTGAAGCATAACATCTATTCAGCCAAATATTGCATACCTGCTATAATGGCACCTACTTGAAGAAACTTCCTTACATTATCCTCACTGAGAGAATTCCATTGTCGAATGACCCTTGGAAGTAAAGACCAGTAATAAGAGTCTGTTTGTGCCCCAACCTCCTTCAGTTTGAAAAGATGATCCTTTCTCCCCCTATAGTCTGCCAGGGATAAGCTGCCCCCGGAGTACCCTCATACCCTAACTTCA
Organism: Trigoniulus corallinus; assembly: GCA_013389805.1. Lineage (NCBI taxonomy): Eukaryota > Metazoa > Arthropoda > Diplopoda > Spirobolida > Trigoniulidae > Trigoniulus > Trigoniulus corallinus. Next base: position 16,918,784 of record JAAFCE010001036.1, read on the forward strand.
GCAGTCTGTGAAAAAGCTTAATGCTGTCAGATACCCGCTCCGATGTAGTGAGTCCCACCCTAATTCCTTGATCATCTCTGAGACACAACCTATGAGAGAAGCGATGCAGCACAATTCTTGCAGCCCTCCTTTGTATGATTTCAATTTCCCAAGTTAACCCCTGCCTAAAGGGAAACCAAATTGGACTACAGTACTCCACTATTGGCCGTACCAGTGAAAAATAAGCTACTTCTTTTACTTCCTTTGTGCTATCTCCCAACACTCTTCTAACCAAATGGAGAGCACGCCCAACCTTCCCAATCAAGTTTTCAAAGATGATAATAATTGAGAAATGGCGGATTAACAATATTTTATAGTATACGTATGCATACCGGTGGTGAACCTCTCGTTGTTCCCGTGTGAACCAAAATGCAATATCGATGCACATCTTGATTATGTTCAGCAGATTGTTCTCCATTTACATAATGTCGTCCTGCCTGTATTTTGATGCTACAAAACGAAGTGTCACCACTTAGCTCATATGTATTCTGAAAAGAAATAGTTTGTAATGAATAAATATGTTATCAAGCGTTAGTATAAGTGTAATTTGGCGAATTTACCGTTAGTAGAATGGACTTTGCAACTCTGTAGTCAAAGATGTGGAATTGTGGCCCATCAGGTGCACCATAATCCCAAACCTTTACTTTTTGATGCATGCGTGATCCAGTTGATAATGCTGGTTTTGAAATCGTCTGAAAGTCATCTGTAGCTGTCATCCAAGACAAATGATAATTATGTTTCTCTTCCTAACAACTACAATGATATTGGATGTACATCTTGCACTTACGAACAGCTACATTGCAAATCTTTCCTTTTCCAAAATGCTGACTTGCTTCCAGTACGTATTTTGACATTAGCTGTTGATTGAAACTTCTCAACGAGATGATTCCTTCTTCCGAAATGCAAGCGTCGATGAAATCTGGTGGAAGGATGGGAATCCCATATTTCCTCGCCAATTTATAACCCCACAGTCTGGAAGTATCCACTTCTGACTTACAGCTGATTATAAACTGACACTATATTAAAGTAAACTACATCACTACGTGAAAGTAGCAGTGGCCAACATACTTTTTTTTGAGTGTTTTTCCCAGCCAGACAATAATGAAGTCAAAAAAATTAATCCAGTTATTATACCTTTTTGTTAATAATGTATGTAACCTTTCCTGCTCGAGATGTAATTTTATTTTGAAGTTTCTTTTTTGCCTCATAATTTGTAGTTCCCAAGACCAAAGCGATGACCTGTCCTTGAAATATAGGCTTTGGAGAAGGATCCTGTAGCTTCATGGCGCTAGCTCTGACTTTCGGTTACTGAAAATATTTATCAATATACAAATCAAATATTTTCCGAAGTGCGGCATACAGCCTGTCTGTGAACTCCAAGTTTATAAGCAGGTTTAATTAGTTGAAACCACTATTATTACGCCATGCAGGCAAACACTCCAGATTTTTATTCGTGCTAAAGAAATCATTGTGTAGAAGAATTCAGTGGTTTAAACCGTTTGTACAAAATCACACATTAGAGAGAATTTACTGGGACACAACAGTCCTTTATAGACAATAAGAGCAGAATGATAGCCATAGGAGCGGTTCCCTATGTCCAAATCAGTTTGGTAAGTTGCTGTGGTAAATGTTGGTAAAAGGGTGACCAGGATAACCAAATTAAAAACGTGGTCCATGCGTTTGGTCAGAGGAAAATGGAAATTGGCGGCGTGCTCCAACCACTTTTAGCAGATGATGGAATACACTTCAATTCTCAAGATAATTAGTTTAAATCAATAAAAACAGAATTTTATACTATGGTGATTTTTTTTACTGGATTAGTTTCATGGGTTGGGGAGTATGTCAGGCAGCCATAACAGGACAAACCCTTAGGAGGCTGCCCGCGGGAGATGAGGAGCAGCGGCGGCCTTACCCATTGCGAGGCTCCGGGCGGCAGGTCTTTGCGAGGGGTCTACGACAATTGGGTGTATGCGACAAATTGGGTGAAAAACATGTATTTTTAATTTGCTTTTTGCCCCACGTAATCCTACTACACAGCAAAGCACAGCTGTCATGCGGAGCTGCGCTGCTACAAGCAGCTTTACAACACACACAATCCAGGACATGCCCTGGTGTAGCCGGACATATACAGTAACCCGAATAGTATCCCGCTATATGGGTCTCGCTATATGTATATCAGATTTCTCATATATATCCCGCTACACCAGGGCAGCACCAGGGCTCCGCATGACAGCTGTGCTTTGCCGTGTAGTAGGATTACGTGGGACAAAAAGTAAATTAAAAATACATGTTTTACACCCAATTGTCGCATTCACCCAATTGTCGCATTCACCCAATTGCCGTATACACCCAATTGTCGGATACACCCAATTGTCGGGATCCCCTTTGAGAGGCCCTTTGTCCTTCGTGAAAAGTGTATTTTTTTTTAAATTTGCTTGGCGCGAGGCCCCTGCAAGAGCGAGGCCCCGGGCGATTGCCCTGTTAGCAACCACCTAAGGCCGCCGCTAATGAGGAGGTAGGTGAAAGGACGAAGGAAATGGTTAACTTGCAGCACCCATCGTTCTTTACCAACCACCCAAGTTGGTACTGACGTGGGCTTGCGATGCTTAACTTCAGTGATCTCACGGGAACTGGTGTGTCCAACGCAACTTGGCTGCACTTTAGTGAATTAGTTCAGTGGATTATTTTTTCATTTTAGTGTATTCGTGTTTTTTAGTTTAGTGGATTCGTTTTTTTTTCATGTTAGGGAATTCGTTGTTGTGGGTTCTAAAATTTCTAACTAAATGCTGAGCTGCATACCCGAGACGAAATCCTGTAGCCACAGGCCATTGACAAATACTCATTTATGCAGTTTTGAAGGCTTATTTTTAATTTTAGGTATAGGAACATGTGAAATCAAAAATTCGTATTTTTGCAGGGCTTTCCGATGCGATAGTTAAAAATACCCATAACTATTAAAAAGTGTAACTTTGCATTATCCTGAAAAAAACTACTGCCGAAATTTCCGAACTGTTTTAGACAGTTTGTCTAATGTATGAGAGCTATTAGCATTTAACGTCAGTAATGCCTTCTGTAATACAGTGAGTCACGGGGGGGGGGGGGGGCCCCCCCCCCCCCCCCCTTGGGCCTCGACTTTAACGAAGCGGTATACACCCATCTAGTAATATCCCTCCCCCCTCAGAAAATGCTGGTTCACCCTATCGACAGTCATATCCCCCCTTAAGAAAATCCTGGCTTCGCCACTGCTTGGCATATTTTATGAATAGCCTTTCTATGATGTCCTTCAAAGTGCAAGTTGACAGGATTTGTCTGTTTACATCTTCAGATTATTGGTCGTCACCATGGCTTCCAAACATCCCCAAATACAGGCAAATCTGTTCGGTATTAGCATTCCACGTTCCGCCTTTATATTGATACCTGCCGGCATGGAAACCTTTTTGTCTCAATGTTACTGGCAGCTACCGTCAATGACAAGGGCATAGGAAAGTTGCTACTACCCTAGGACAAATGTCTCAGTCAACGAGGTGACTGCTGTAATGTGTACCAACATGTTCCAAATAAAACACTGGATTTTCACTGTGGTTTCCATTTTGCAACCAAACGGACCTTGAAAAAAATAGCCCTCGTACTTCTCATCCGAACGAAGGCGCACTCGCGGCTCCTCTCTCTCTCTCTCTCTCTCGAAAGAAGTCAACCCATCTCGGTACAGTATCGAACCTAGAGCTACTGACTCAGTTGGCGATCGTGCTAACCACTACGCCACCGAGGCGGGTCAAAGTAGCGAGAGGGAAATTCTAAGTGAGCCAGCCGTCTGTCAGATGGGAAATACGGCTACGACCCTGTATCAAATGCATGTAGATCCCATTCTACATAGAGTAAAACTATATGTGTAGAAGTGGTGTAGGAGCTCACCCTAGGTAACCAAATTACTTTTAGGAAAGGGCTCCGAAGGAAATATTACTGCTTAGGTTGGCAGTGAACTATGAAAAAATACCGTCTAAAACTATGTGTACACTAGCAATAAAACTTGCACAAGTCGACTTTAGCAAGTGCACTGTAGCGTGTAGACAGCAAAGCAAGTCAGCTTGCAGAATTTTTTAAACTTGCAAAACTTGCGGGAAGTCACCACGTGTAGACACCATTTTTTAACTTGCAGAACTAACTTGCAACTTATCAAGCTTGGTTTGATAAGGTCACAATAACACGAAAAAAAAAACCAAAAAGTTGTCCACGGGTCAGGTGCAAGAACTATTTAATTTTTTAATGAAAAATTATTATTAATAATGAATAGCTTAGTTTATTAAAGCATCAATCAAATAGAGAACATCATCATAATACCTTTATCCCGCCTGTGGTAGGGTAGGGTCTGTGGTATTTAGCCCGCCAGGTCCCTGTCCACCCCCCCCCACACACACACACACTATGAGACGATAAACTCGATATGATTCACGTTTGGGTCACTTAAAATTGCACGGTGGGTCACAGGTTCGCCACCACTGATCTAGGAAAACATGGACAAGAGACGAAATAATTTGGCTCATTTGCATATATGAGCAATATCCTGAATTCATCACACCCTTATCCCGCCTATGGCGGGGTTGGGTCTGTGGGTTCTAATCCTCCACTCCCACCTATACCCTCCGGTTTAGTTTTCCCTTACTCCTGTTTCCACCAACCACCCGCTGCCCCATAATGTACTGAATAAACTCCTCCTCCCTATTTGCATCACATGCCCATACTACCTCAATCTATTCTCCCTCATCTTCTCCGCAATGTCACCCACCCCCAAGCTACCTCTAATTGGGACCCGGCGGTCACGCAGCATTCCGCTTGCCTGTCTCCACTTTAGCCATCCTGCAAAGATTCTACGAATAACGTCTGAGTCGATTTCCCCATCGGGCTGAAACACCGATCCTAGATACCGAAACTCCTTCACCACTGGTATCACCTCATTCCCACAGCGAACCATAGCCCTTTGGTCCTGGCCAAGTGTACTTCTTTCTTTGCGTTCACCTTCACGCCCCCTTCACGTTCTGTAAGCCTTGTTGTGCATCCTCTCGAGACTCCTCAAGCCTTCCTACATCAGCAAATACCATGCACTGACGGGCCCACTCACCTACTCCCATCAGCTATATTAGATAGTTAACGTAAACGTAAGCGTAAAACTGAGCATACTTAAAAATTTTTACGCTTACGTTTTACGTAGCTATAGTTAGGGCATGTCAATTTAATGTCGTGTTGCCAGACTGGTGCGCAACACTGTGGCACTTGCCGAATAATGCATTACTCCTATAACCACGTTTGCTCTGCATGACACCTGTACTTCGTGGTGCAGCATTATACAAGGGGCAGCCTATGTTTTCACTGCATGTTGAATCATTAATACATTTCTGTTTGGAGACAAGCTCAAATTTCTAAATATCTGTTAATTCATTTTACCATCTAATTAAAAAAATGATATTAATTAAAAAAACCCACTAGTGCCCTAAAAATCAACGCGTTTTAGGCTATATGTTTACCGACTCCGTTTGATTTTCAGACATAAGGTAGCGACACGCGCATGCGCTAAATTTTATGTTGGAAACAGTCTTGCAAGTACTTGCAGCTCATCTACTTGCAGAAGGTGCTTTGGCAACAAAACTTCCAAGCAGTGTATACAGCGTTGGAAGTACTTGTGCAAGAAATTCTGCAAGTAACTTGCTAGTGTACACACAGCTTAATAGGGTGCGCCAAGTAGCCCTACAAGCAGACGATATTTGACTTTCACATTCTCCATCAGCTACTAATTCGTCTGCTGTGCGGAACATACGCAGTACATTAACAGAGCACTCAAGCTCGCTTGTACTGCATTTCACCCGTTTTTCGTGGCTCCAACGGGACAATGAACACTCGAAGCTGCCATACGCGGAGAAAAGGGTTAGGAATGAATATGGTACATATGCAAATGTTCAACTGCTACCAACTCAACGTACAGTAATTAAAAAGACAGTTGTAAAACCGCCCTCAATTATTAGGAATCCTATCCCTCACCTAAAAAGTGAGAAATGCAGCAGCCAGAAATGCAATATGAGAACTCAAATTCACCAAATTCGAAAAGTCGACAGGCACCAAAAAAAATTAGTTGTGCCGGTAGTAGACTTTCTATCAACGGTGTGTGACAACCAAGTGTAAAAACGCACTAAGGCAGATATGACGAACCTGGTATACATCTGCGAATGTACACAATTAGGCTGAAGACAGACGAACGACAATCGTCACCTACAAAAATGTCGGTGGAAATGCAACCAATGCATTTCAATGGGGATAATCAGACGAACGACAGAAATGCAACCACGACAAAAAAGACGGAGCATGTTCCATTTTCCGACCGACACTGCCCTGACAAACTAACTGTTTCTATGTTCATGTTGTTTGTTGGTGTTTAAGGTCCCGTCAACTACAAGGTCATTAGAGACCCGTCCACTGCATAGTTCTAATGCATAGACTGCACAGACACTACACTAATGCGACGATTATTGGGTATTAGCAGTACCCAGGTTTCCCGAGCGACCACCCATGTCAGTACTAACTGGGCTTGCGTTGCTTAACTTCAGTGATCAGACGAGAACTGGTGTGTCCAACGCAACTCGCCGCTCCCTTTCTATGTTCATCAAAACAGACGACAGTTGTTAGTCTGTGATGACATGCCTACAAATTTGTAATTTGTCGTCAGTCGTTCGTCTGTAGTCAGCCTTAAGGTGGCTTTTAGGAATCAATTTTTCACTTACCTTGAAACCCGCAACTGACAGTAAATCTGCCACCCGGCCGTCAATGAAAGTTGAAATGTCGTTCACTCGAATCTGTAATGCGGAGATCGAATTGTTTATGCTTATATTTGACAATTAGGTGGATAACGTTTTGACCAAATGACTCACGTAGGTACAGTATATCAGCTAAAATATACAGTATAAAATAAACAATTAATGGTTAAGCAATGAGTTACTTTGTAATAATTGTAAACGTTATTCCTATCAACAATACTTTAAAACCACTACTTAAATTAACTCTGTGGGGCGTCACTTTAATGGGAGCACCTGATTCCTTATTTGTAATTCGTTTTCTCGACTGTGGTGGCGCTGTTGTCATTATCTAATCGATCTCAATCATCATGACGTAAATTGTCAACAACCGCCAACTTTTAAAAATCGTTTCAACCACGTGCTATTAGAGAGTTTTGTGTTGCCGTCAACCGCTTACCGTAACGCATGTTAGCAGACGAAAATGCATCTGCGCATGCGTCGCAAAAAGTAAGCGTTTTTTTCTTCCCGGAGCTACGTGAACAGGGCTTCATTCACGTTGTACGCAAACCAGATACGGGAATTTCTGGCGCATGCGCGTGCCGCATTCTTGTATAAAAAAATGGCGGCGATAGATTTGGGGACCTTCACCAGTAGGTGCCGCCACTGTGCGTGCCCCACTATGCGTAACGCAAAACTAAAACTCTTTTTAGGTTTTCTACCGAATTGCAATTTTCCCGTATTCAATACTGTATTTTCTATTCCCGTAACGGGAACACAAAACTCCCTATTTGACTCCTTAGCTTGACCTTGTGACCTCAGATAATTTACGCATGATAGTCAGCGGAGGAGGAGCTTGAAAGTACGAAGTCCAAATTCTTCAGTTTCAAAGGGGGTATCCATAAAGGATGTCACAGTATTTTTGCCAAAATTTTATCCCCCCTCCCCTATGTCACATTTTGTCCCACTCGGTTGATTCCCCACTAAAGTAGAACGTCACACGTTGTGTCACCCCCTCCTTCCTCAAGCACTTCATATTAATATGAGTACAGTAAACAGTTTTATTTTCTGATTGGCATTATCTGAGATGTCAACCTGAAACAGGAGGAAATATTTTCAACCCAATATTTTACAAAACATTGCACTGCACTACACACATTGCTCCCAGGTGGTTGGTAGCACCTGGGGCAGGGGAAGACCAATGAAGACGTCGGAGCAGGTTGTCTGTAAGGATATAGTATTGTGTGGTGTAGACGGAGACTTGGTGGTAGATAGATGGGAGTTGAGAGGTAAAACCCGCTGACCCCATACTGCCACAGACGGGATAAAGGTATGATGATGATGATTTCTATGTTGCCCTCTGACGATGAAGGAATCTTCTGTAATCTCCCTTATGGTGATTGGAATGTGATCAAGTGCTTGTCCCTCTTCCTGAACCATGTATTTCACAATGCAAGGCCATTTGCTCTTGCTGCCACAAGAATTGACTGCCCGTCTATACTGACTGTTCCATACTCTCATCCTCCAGGAATCTCCTCTTATCCCTTACTATCCTCTGCTACATTGAACATTAAAGTCCCCACCAATAAATAAATGCTCGTTCCCTCCACACTGCCTTACCAGGAAATCTAGTGAGTGCACAAAGTCATTAAAGTCCCTGCAGAAACTCATCTTAGTGGGTTCGTCCCGACCAGTCTGAGGGGCATAAGCATTAATGAGGTGGAGCACTAATCCCTGCCACGCTGCTTAACTAACATTAGCCTGCTATTTGTTCTTTTCCCTATGGTTACCCCTTGCTGCATCTCACCATTCATACCTACCCCGTTTCGTCCTCCTTCCTTACCTGTATATATAAGCTTGAATTCCCCCCTCCCCCAAGAGCCCGTGATCTATCCTCCTTCCACCTCGTTTCCTGCAAGAAAGCTAATGTACACTAATCTTCCTACGCTTTAGAATATTAACTAATTCGCCTGTCTTACCTGTAAGAGTCCCCACATTCCACGTCCCTAATCTAAGATTAGCCTCCTATTCTTGATGGAACTCCACTGACTGGGAGTCTGGAACCCGCAGAATATTGGTCGGGTAGTCTGTGGAGGGATGCCGGCCTACTATGCAGAAGGAACTTGATGCACTGTCTGCCATGGGAGCCGAGGTCTTCACCCCAATGACATTGCGGACGCATGATAACGACGGCCCGGCCCCCGCACCCCTCAGACCAGGCTCAGTCTATACGGTGAAATTCTGTTTTTCAGAGTTCCAATCGTGTTCACATGTTCACTATACAGTACATGTGTAAATGAGTCTGCAAGTGCACTTTCCGTTGGATGAGAAGCAAAAGTGTGGACCCGTAGTGTTCAATGTCATCTGCTCGTAAAATAACCCTGTCTAGTATGCAACGGGTAGATGCAAAATTCCTAGGTGTAGTAGCTTGCCCCCCCTCCCCCTCCGGCATCGGTGGAGCACTCCAACGAAAAGAAGACCAACGATAAATAAGCAAAGAAGCAGCCCGCTGTGTAAAAACACCATACAACAGATCGCCCATGTTTCAATTCAGAGGGACCAAGATCGGTACCCGACCTGCCTTAAGCGGTAAAAGAGTTAGTAGTTGTGTTTTTTTAATTATTGTAATATATTATTAATAAAGTATGCCAAAATAATTTTTATTATTTATATTTAAAATTCCATTAGAAAAAATTACCAAACTTGCGAAGTACAGGGGACATTTGTAAACTTTGCTTAGGGTCAAAGTAGCTTAGCACCGCAACTGATGATGGATGAGCTGTTAAATTGTCCCGATAAACACACCCTAGTGCATGCCATTTTCTGATGATAATATATTAAGAATCTTAGTGATTTGAAGGAGGGAGTAGAGTAGGGATTAACCGACGTCAAAAATGCCACTGGGAATTTAGTGGCGGAGCTGGGGCGGGAGGACATCTGTCTCCGGTCCAGCATGTGGGGACGCCAAATTGATGTTGCATAATTACGAATGAATTTCAACATACAGTATGCCACGAAATGCAAGTTTTAATGTCTTAAAACTAAAAATTCGTGATTACATGTGCAAAATGTGGTTCCTAAAATCTGGGTAAGACGTTTTGTGAATTTTTTAGAAAGTACAGAACAGAAATCATATACAGTATTTGCATAATACAGGATTTTTATTGCGTCGTGCCATCCTCTTATTGGTTCATTTTGAGACGTGACTTCACATACTTATGGTTTTTTATTCCCAAACATTGTCTTCAGAGTGTCTGTCCTGCAGTACTGTAAGTGTTAAAAGAAGCTCTAATTATTATCTTTATATTTTAGGTAAACTTTTGATTTCAAAAATTAAGTACGCACAGAATCGATTTGTTCAAATATACATAACGCCATTCCGCCAAGCTGAAATGAAATGAATGGATGATGAATTTTTGCTATCGAATAACAAGTTTAGTTTTTTCTTCATTACATGATGCACACTTCAACTACTATGAAATTTTCTTACTTCTTCGATTTCTATACACTTTTCACACTCCTCTGCCATTGTGTATAGGAACTGTAATATAAACACCAGGACTCAGATTTACGCTCAAATTGGCTAACAAAATTACTAGATACCAGAATAATTTTATCAAACGTTACGTCTTCGTCGACGACCACGTCTGCAAAGCTGGTAACGATGTTTCCAATTCCGATCATATCAACTGAATATGGGTATTTCGTGAGCTATAAAGTGCATATTGAATAAGTAATTAAGGCAATAAGTATTCGAAGTTATTGAAATGAATCAGAATTGTTGTCTATGTATGAAGTTGAGGTTGGAGGAGGGCTTGAGAACCATTCCAACTGCTGATGAATACTAGCAGATAGCTTCATACTTGAGAAGATTACAGTTTCGCGTCCAACGACTTGTCAATTCAACAGCAGATAATACCAGTTTCAATTTCTTCTAGTTATAAATATTCAAGTTTACAGTTCTGGGATCCTTATTCCTTAGAAGTTCTGGACCATTCTGGATTGATTTCATGGGTTGGGGATTAAGCCAAACAGCCATAACAGGATGAACCCCCAAGAGGCTGCTCACAGGATATGAGGAGGAAGGTGAGAGGAAGAAGGAGAGGGGAAATTTGCAGCACCAACCTTCTCTACCAACCACCCAAGTTGGTACTAACGTTGGCTTGCGCTGTTTAACTTCAGTGATCTCACGAGAACTGGTGTGTCCAACGCAACTTTGCTGCACTTTTAAGTGACCCAATATTGTCTCATAGTGTGCGAGGTGGAAGGGGACCTGGCGGGCTAGAACCTGCAGACCCGACCCTGCCGCAGGCAGGATAAGGGTATCATGATGATGTTCTCTATTTGCTGCTTTAATGAACTAATTTATTCATTATTAATCATAATTTTTTTATTCATAAAATTAAATAGTGCTTGCACCTTACCCGCGGGACGTTTTGGATTTTTTTCGTCTTATTGTGACCCGTCTTTAAAAAACGGTTCGCCACTACTGATATAGGAGGTATTCTGAGATCATTGGTGGTTCAACTCCATCCATAGCCTTTTGCTTTCAGAGCTATATGTATTATATGGTAGAAATGTACTCACAATTTTCACTTCGACCAGCATGCAAATAAGATAGTCTTCGAACTCCTGCATAGAAATTAAAGTTTTTCAAACATTACTCAATAAACGGTCTGACAAGAAGTGATGGCGTATTTGGAATCATAGAGCCACCTTAGTAACATGATATTTTCGTTAACTAACAGTATTAACCACCAGAATAGGTGCAACCTTATCAATCTTATCCTAATTTACTCAAGGGCATGATCTGAGACACGTATACTCTGCTGTCCAGAGGAAATGAACTTTCAAGTGATGTAGGAATTCTCCAAATCAGAATTGCTAAATTGCTCAAATACACTCCATTTGTCCTTATGGTTGTGCGTAATACATTCTGAATCGTTCATTATTAGAGATATGCCTTACCTCTCCCAAATCGATTTCTTCCGTCTCATCCTCGCTCATCACCCATTCGAAAAACTCAGCCAGATGATTTTCTGATAGCAGTAAGGGCACACAAGCTGTGTGAGCTTTCTCTAACTGGCAACAGAAACCAATTCGGAATGAAAATGACATTTAATCTTCACAACATCATACCTTCGTTGCTCCATATTGCAAATAGTCACTTAAAGAAAGTTGAGGACTTTGCCAAAATCGGCAAGAGCTACTTTGGCCTTAAAATCTTTTTTTTTTTTTTTTTTGGTCTTAAATAATAATATATGTCTTAAAAATCTCCAGGAGTTCAATAACGGCTGCCAAAGGACTTGAATTTGTCTATTAAGATGTTGCAGCGACAGTGAATTAAATATTCGAGATGCCGGAATCATCTTAAAGAGTTGCTTATTTAAAAGAGAAGAGCGTTAAATATTTGAAACATACCCCTGTTAAGATAGGACATTTTCCTTGGTCCTAGAAAGAGAATAAAGTATTAATATAATTCTTACATTTGCTTGCTTTACGACAACCGCATGTGTGTGGGCATTGGATTGCTGATTGCTATTGTGCAATAGGTCAGACGTAAAATGTAATAATGCCCCTCACAGACAACCCAGCCAATATTTCTGCGGGTTCCAGAAGGCTGGCTGGGATGCCCTAGTCAGAGCATATTCAGTGGACCCGCAGACCCGACCTTGCCACAGGCGGGGTAAGGGTATGATGATGATGATGCTTGTTTTGCGACAGATAAGGAATAATACGAGCTAGAATTTATCTTATTACCTGAAATATGTCACCGAACAAATTGAAAGTGTTACCGGGGCTTGCTGCAAAATATAGTACCAATAAAACTACCGATATTTTCTTATGCATTTTTGTGTGCGGAGAATTTCGTAGTGTGAAACTGCAGTATTAGTTTTTTCAATCACCAGGCAAGTTATGTTGCTTGGACATCTTGCAGGGCATGCTTTATATTGCTTGATACATGAAATATCCATTGCGATTGAACCATGAATGCCATTGTATGACGTTTTTTTTTACTAGAGGCAGATGAAAGATTTCTCTCGGTAAGTGAAAGGCAGAAATTGATTATAATTATTGCATCATATTAATATATATGTAGTATTATATACGGATAATTTGATTCAATAGCTTCCTTTCTAAGTAGAGCTGTGTGCCCTACAAATAAATTATTATCAACATTCATATTGAGTTCTGTTTATAATGAAGAAGAAATCAAACGCCGCTCTTGCACCACTTTGATTTTGCTTTGTTTGGTGAAATACATTCAAAAAGTGGTTATGGGTATCCTGTGATCTTGGCCAGTGGGCGACACACCAAAAATAATCATCTGTTTTTTGATGGTATCAGAAATTATACATTTAGCTGTCACCATTAGATGAAAATTAGTAGCATTGGCACGGCCTTTTTCATAAATTATTGTTGTGGATCGGGAAAGTGAAGGATTGCACGTTCTGTTTAATGTTTCCAATATAATTTTCAATGTCATCCTTTATATTATATTCCCATATTCACTCCTCCTCTAAAATTAAGGGTAATATTAGCTTTGGTTCTTCCATCCTTAGGGCAAGGAGCAGACGGACTAAGTGGTTGGCGGCCCATGTGACTAATCGTCACATGGGTCGCCAAAATCCTTTTAAAAAATGAGTCATTTTTCGACATTTTCTCCTTTTTTCGGTTTTGGCTGTCCAACTGAAACGACCTGCTGTTTTCATATCGTAACTACCCCCCCCCCCCATTATTCCCGTTCTAAGTTAGAGGGCCGGTGAAAAAAACCTTTCTAAGTAAAACTCTAACTGCCAGTCCCATGCACCCCTACTTAAGGCTGCAACCATAGCGTTCTATATGTGGATCGTCTTGAAATAAACTATAATTCAAAGCATCGTAGTTGTCTTCTGTGAATAGAAATGCATGTCCCATGCAGAATAAAAGTTTTATAACCAGGAAAGTTTCAACATTCTGTATGTTGGCCAATTAGAGTGACACGTGCAATACGACATCTGGCCATATTCAGTACTTAGCATAAAATTATCAAATTGTTTTTGAAATATGGAGTTTCACTCTTGCACTTAATGTTGGTCGAAGGTCCGACAAAGTTTTGCGAGGTTGTTGACCCTGCAACACCTTTTGCAAGTGTGCCGCATGCATATCCATTACAGCTGGCCAAATAAGGCAGCCTCATGCTCATCGTTCAAGCATAGGGAGGGTTGTGTATGAGCCCAACATTATTTTACCTAGTGGTGGATCCAGGATTTTCGCCGGGGGGGGGGGGGGGTTGAGCTAAAGCTCGCATATACACTCCACACTCTCTATAAGCATACCCCAGGGGAAATTGAATTTCCATGGCTATAAAGAGAGTTTCTTTTTGGGGAACTTTCCTTATAAGAATAAGTTGTGACTATAAGGTGTTCACTACAGCTGACTTTCCATATACTGTAATGACAATTGATGGCTACAAAGAATATTCCAAGAAATATTTTTAATTTGCATGCTAGTATGATTATATTACAAGCAATTGAATTAATTCACCAAGAAAACGTATTAATGTTTCTGAAAAAGGGATCAATTCTAGTCTGTTTGGAGGTTTTGAAGTGACGATTAAAATAAACTTGATCCAAAAAATCGATGTGATTGATTCCTTCCTGAACTAGCCAAGATCACAAATTTGTCATTGCAGCAAATGCCCCTTTGGTAGATACAGGTTGACAAACCTCCCCAGATTGCTCTTCCTCCTCTTCATCAATTACCAAAACCTCTCTAGTATTTAGATTCAGACTTGCCACAATTTCGTCCTTACTGAGATCCCCAGCAGTAATAAGACTCTCATCAACTTAACCAACCAGTGGGCAATGGTTTTCAAAACTTGTGGTTGAAAATATTCTAATAGAGCGTAGTAAATAAGTGCGAGGAAGTGAAATTTTCCATTACTATAGAGAGAGCATTCCTATAGGGAGTATTCTTATATGGGAAGTATTTTGCATTGAGGGAATAGTTTGCATCGCTATAAGGAGAGTATTCTTATTGGGGAAGTGGTTATAGAGAGAGTGGAGTGTAGTATGCAAATACGTTTATATGTGCATAGGGGGATTGCAACCCCCAAAACCCCACCCTGGATCTACGCATGATTCTACCCCACACCAGGGTGCTAGAGATTTCAATTTTAGTGGCCAGGGGCAAGGGGTGAGGATCAGTTTTCCAGAGCAATGTTCAGAGCAATGTTAGAAATTTTTTGGGAGATTTTTAGCTGGTCCTACATTTTTCTCTGAATTCATTTTCCTATTTGGTTCTAGAAATTTCTTGATATCTGGACTGAACCAGCTTAGGTCCTTCCATGAAACAATTAAAATTAATGTGTTTCTCCTTGTGCAATAGTGATGTCATAGGGCAATAGGAATCTCTTAACTAGATGCTAATAGGTAGTCTTTATTGTTTGGGCATCCTGTACATTGAAATGAATGGTCATCCTATAACTGCAACAATGACTCATTGGGTATTTAGTAACTTGATGATGATTCAATTTCTCATTGTTTAAATGTCCTGTTCATTGAAATGACTGGTCCATCTTTTATTTTGGATTTTGGACCTTCCCTGTAAGCACTTTTTCTATTGTTTTACTTTTGTATATAAGGGTGTGTTATATGAAATAAAATCAGTTACTGTTGGAAGACTGACTTGGAAGATTGTCCATTTTTTCCTTTTCTTGCCTTCATCCTCAAAAAACTAAGTCCAAAAAACTTAGGTTGAAAAGTCATTTGTTGTAAGAGAATTTGAAAACGCTTTTGGACTACTTCAAGGGAATACATTTTCAACAAGCAATGGGGAGATAGATTCCAAAGTGACCCTTATATTTAATGCAGGATGGCTGAAGTGGAGACATGCAAGTGGCGTCCTGTGCGACTGCTGGGTCCCAATCAAGTTGAAGGGCAAAGTTTACTGAACTGTTGAAAGGCCCGCTATGTTATATAGCTCAGAGTGTTGGGCAATAAGGAATAACCATGAAAGGCAAATGCAAGTGGCGGAGATGTGAATGCTGTGCTACATGAGTGGGGTGTTACAAGCCTAAAGAGCTCAAAGAATCCTCGACCTGTTTCTAACCTAGAAATCGCGCTACGGACTTCAGGCAAAATGGTTAAAAACAGAGTAGGGCTTCATAGTGAAGTCCTATTCGGAGGACAAATCGCTAATCTCAGAATTAAAAGTGGGCACATTGTTAATAGAAATAATTGGAAATTGTTGAGTATCAATTTCTATGAAGAGCACGATACAGGGCTGGTGGGTGACAAAATTTCATTGATAATTTTATTTAGAAAGCGTTTGATGTGCTGATTCAGTTTTGAAACTACCCAAATTTATGATCGCGGGATGAATATATCAACTGGGACATCCCCCCCTTAAAAATATTTTTTCAACAAAATAGCAAGAGTTCATACCCGGTATTATAAACATTCATAGCTTTATTAAAAAATCCCATAATCCTTTCACTAAATCATTGAAATATAAAATATTTTAGAGGACCCAAAAAAACGTTGGGATCGATCAGTGGCGGATCAGGGTGGGGGGGGTAGTACTTCAAAAAATGTGCGCCCCAAATATTTTTATAATTCATAGTATACATTTAACTAGCAATTACAAAAAGGTCCTCTCCTGCCCCTATGACAATGACCTATCTTCAGTGGTTTAGCCAACTACAGATTGGACTGCACCTGTTGGACTGGCAGTATAGAAATGGGGATGGCAATGCAAAAATGCCTCATCAGTTGCGCCCCATTCGGATATTGAGGGCTGAGCAATTGCTGCATTGCCCCTGGGATCAATGGTGGATCATTCCCAAACAGCCAGTTCCACTGGAAAAATGTAATGTGCTTTCATGGACGAGTCTGTACCAAATTTCTAGGCATGTACTGTATATGCGCAGCACTGAATGCAATGATATCGGAAAATAATTGTTTAACATGCGAAAATTTTAAATCGACCGGGGACAAATGACTGTCGGACCGGGACACTGGGACACAGACTTCAAAACCGGGACATGTCCCGGTGTAACGGGACATATGGCAACCCTACAACAGATAATTATGACAATTTGAAATTTATTCAATATTATGTGCTATCACGCTATGGCATACAGTATATTTCAACATCAATTAACATAATGTGAGAGTAGAATCATTTTACAATTGAAACAAAATGTTTTTAGTATTAACTATTTAGGCGTCACTTGAGCTGTAGCAGATACCACAAATGGTTTGTATTGTTACTCAATCGTATAGTCTTGGCCCTGACATACCTGAAAAAAAAAATATAAACTTATCATGGAAAGATTACAGTATGCTTTATTGGTGAGTAGTCATCTTGTCGTGGGCTGCATTATCACTTGTCTCTGTAGTTTGGTATCAGATAAGCTCTTACATGTGATTACAGAGGTGAGTGGGTCAGCGTCGTTTTCTATAGTCTAAAGCCGGGTATACACCGCCTTCGAAAGCTAAAAATCGCTTACAAACTAGATGCATTTTCCCCTTATCTACTCACTTTGGCAATGGGATACCTGCTGACGGGAATAGGTGAATGGGCCCCTCAGTCCATGGCATTTGCTGACGATGTAGGAAGGTTAGAGGAATCTTAAGAGGAGGTTCAACAAGGCTTACAGGACATTACAACAGCAATAGCGAAGGGGGAGGCCTGAAGGTGAATATTCACCTTCAGGCCCCCAGTACTTAGCTTTCAGTTGGAGCGGCCAGGACCAAGGGGGTGTAGTTCGTTGTGGCAATGAGGTGATACCAGCGGTGCAAGAGTTTAGCTATCTAAGATCGGTGTTTCAGAGCAATGGGGAAATCGACTCCGACGTTATCCATAGAATCAATGCAGGGTGGCTGAAGTGGAGACAGGCAAGCGGTGTGCTATGCGACCGCCGAGTACCAATTAAGTTGAAAGGTAAACCAAGGTATAGCCAGCTTGCGTTGGACACACCAGTTCTCGTGAGTTCACTGAAGTTAAGCAACGCAATCCCACGTTAGTACCAACATGGGTGGTTGGTAAAGAACGTTGGGTGCTGCCAATTTCCCCTCTCTTACATCTCTACACCTACCTCCTCATCTCCTGCAAGCAGCCTCCTAAGGGTTTGATCTGTTATGGCTGCTTGGCTTTCTCCCCAACCCGTTAGTGTAACATAACACAACGTAAAGTTCACAAAACTATGGTTAGGCCCGCTATGCTATGTGGAACTGAGTGTTGGGCAGTGAGGAAGAACCACGAGAGGAGAATGCAAGTGGCCGAGATGCGAATGTTGCGTTGCATGAGTGGGGTGCCGCGTGCTGACAGTCCTCAACGAGTATGTTAGAGGCAGCTTGGGGATGGGAAACATCGCGGAGAAGATGAGAGAAAATAGGTTGAAGTGGTATGGGCATGTCATGTAAAGGGGGAGGAGGAGCTTATGCGCTACATTATGGGACGGCAGGTGGTTGATGGTACCAGGAATAGGGGGAGACCAAAGCGGACGTGGGAGTAGGTCGTACAGATGGACATGATTGCGTGAGGGGTGGATGAGAGTCTGGTGGGGGATAGACGGGAGTGGAGGATTAGAATCCGCAGACCCGACCCTGCCATAGGCGGGATAAGGGTGTGATGATTCCAATTCTAATTCACTACACTGCAAGCAGCCTTATTTGTAACTAGATGTATATTTGGTGGAGAAAGTGATCGAGAACGTTTGTCTATATCCCATCCAGTGGTGGATCCAGGAGTTTCGTCGGGGGGGGGGGGCGGTTGAGCTAAAGCTCACATATATTATGCGAATATAAATGTATACCGGTATGTGCATAGCGGGGGGTTGCAACCCCAAAAACCCCACCCTGAATCCGCGCGTGTCCCATCATTGTGGGGAGAACATGAGAGAATGTTCGTAGTTTTTGGGTTTCTGAGCTCATTAAATGGGGACCCTCATTTGTTACTCGGACCCCAGCTACATCCGCATTGGGCAGTACGGATCTATATCTTCTTTGGTGGATACCGGACTTTTAGATTTTAAATTTTTTACGTTTACACAACAATAAATGCATGGTACCTTTTTGTGATTACCTCCTACGCACTCAAGTATTTTCCTGGTTTTATCCTAGAATATAGTTTAAAAAGATTTTCAGTCTATTGAAATTATATTAGAATATTATTTTGATAGGTAAAAATGATAATTACGAGGTAATTTTCACTGTCTTCGTGAAACTCAAAACACTTTTCGATTACGAGTTGTAGTTTTAGAGTTGTCTGAAATATACGTTTCCATGACATTATAAATTCGGATAGTAAAATATTACTACAGTAGAATCTCGTTATATTGAACCTCAGGGGACCGTGAAAAATAGTTCGATATATCCAAATCCGGAATGATATGTAAAGCAAAAATTTACATCGGGCGGGACCGGCGCTCAAGCTTCGATATAAGCGGGAATAAGCAGGATTTCAATATAAGCGAGTTCGATATACCAAAGTTCTGCTGTACTGAATTTGAAGAAAACATGAATAGTGACAACAGATTAAGGTATTTATCTCTGGTTTTCACTATTATGAATGACATATTTCTTCAAACCTCAGCATCTGCTTTCACGAAAGTAGTTGTATAATTTAGATACGCCTCCTTATTAATTACAAATAAATCGTCGATCTAAAAAAAAAAAAAAATGGCAATTTTTTCAAATGCTAACTTTAAAATAATAAGTTTTGATAGACTTACAATGTGTATAGTGATCAGAAGGCAAATTCCTACTGCGGTGTCCACCTATCAGCAAGAGAATAAGCACATGCATTGATAATAACAGGGATGGTTCAGAGCAACAAATAAGAAAATTTCGTATTTTGTTTGTCATTTAACTCTTTTTGCGTCTCTCGCATTTTCATCATCTTCGTGTGGGTTTTCTTGAATGCACGTTTCCTGAATATCCATTAACTGAATACATAATTAATATTTTTATTTAATATTAACTGACAAACTACTAAGAAAGAAGTACCAGAAACAACTTTTTTCTCTTACTTTGTCAGAAAATTCACATAATTCCGGTTTCAATAATTCACAGTTTCTTGAAACTCCGCAAGCCTATAAACCAAATAAAACATAAGATGAATAGGTGGACTTGTAGGACGGTAAATAAATGGCATTCCTCTCCTAGTCACTACTCACTAGGTCTTTCATCATTTCCATGCAATTCATAATAGGTTTTGCTTCAGTCTGGAATAATTCATTATTTCATAGTTAACCATGTTGCTGAAGAAGACACAGGGGCAAGGGGTTACATCCGCTGTGGGGGGTGAGGGTATACGAGTGGTGCAAGAGTTTCGTTATTTAGGATCAGTTTTCCAGAGCAATAGGGAGATAGATTCCGACGTGACCCATACGATTAATGCAGGATGGCTGAAGTGGAGGCAGGCAAGTGCAGTCCTGTGTGACCGCCGGGTCCCAATAAAGTTAAAAGGCAAAGTTTACAGAACGGTCGTTAGGCCCGCTATGCTGTATAGCTCAGAGTGTTGGGCAACTAAGAAGAACAATGAAAGGAGATGCAAGAGGCTGAGATGCGACTGCTGCGCTACATGACTGGGGTGTCACGAGCGGACCAAGTCTGAAATGATTACGTTAGAGGTAGCTTGGGGATGAGAGACATCGCGGAAAAGATGAGGGAGAAGCGGTTGAGGTGGTATGGGCATGCGATGAGGAGAGAGGAGGAGGAACCTATTAGGTCCATTATGGGGCTGCATGTGATTGGGGGCACCAGAGGTAGGGGAAGACCAAAACGGACGTGGGAGCAGGTGGTGCAGAGGGACATGGAGACGTGCGGAATGGAGAGGTACTTGGTGGGGGATAGGCGAGTGGAGGATAGGAACCCGCAGACCCGACCCCGCCGCAGGCGGGAGGCGGGGTAAGATGATGATGATAGTTAATCATGATGCATGTGATAGCATAATGTATATGTTCAACTTACCAATTTCCCCTCATGACCAACGAAGCAAAATTTATAACCTTGTTTTATTTTTTCTTTCGTCTAGGTTGAATAATGGACAACAGGTTGTATTAGAGTTACCGAGCTGCACATTTCTTTATCAATAAAGGACTTACTATGTTATCTGTGTCTACAGTGAGGTCCACTGAACGGAGACACCCTTCTTCATTCATCGTCATATCGTCGTTGACCTTCATTGAGTTATAAAAATGACGTCATCACGACATACAGTAAGTAGTATGACGAAATTGAGTAAAGACTTCATAATTTTAAATTTGTTTAGGTAAGTTGTTGCATAATTTTAACGTAAAATTCACAGCCATCCACACACAGAACTAGAGCACTAGTGTGTCTGCCAACGTGGATCTCAAACCAAAATGATAAATAGGCCTCTAACGAAGGGGCTACTAATTGTAGTGAGGCTCTTTCTGGGGGCTAGGCTCGGGTCGACTTGGCCTATACCTAAAACCGGTACAAGCTTACGTAATTTTGTGGCTATACTTACAAGTTCGAGCTTTTTGAGGTAACACCTGAGGAGATTTAAGTGCTGAAACAGGTTAACGAAATTTCTGCAAATTAGCTTAATAATCGTTTTAATGCCTGAGGAAACTGCCAGGTTGAAAGAAATGAGGTGTAAGTCTGAGTTTAATTTGTTTCTCTTACTTCTATGGAATTTTTCTTTCTCATAGCCCTTTCCAATGATGCCCCAGAATTTTGCAAGTGACGCCAACATTCTATAAGTAATTCATCGGACTAAATATTGAATAAAACAGATTTACATCAGACACACTATCCTGCATGGTTCATCTCCTTCATAGTGAAATATACTTTATACCAAGGCTGTGTTTCGGCAGTGTCCAATCTGTTGTGTGGCCTGCCCATGAAAAATTACAGTTTAAGTATTCTTTCTTTGTCTCTTCGGTTAACGTGCCTGTTAAAATTCTCTGTGACACTTTGACTTCACAGTTACAAGTAGTTGTAATTAGTTTACTTACAGAAGTAAGGTTGATTCTTGCAGATATAAAGTAGATGAAAATGATGATAACGCCTAATCCACTAAATACCTTCGCTGAAGTCATAGTATGAGATTTCAATGGTGATCTCAGTTCAGTTAATTGATCCAGTTATCAACTTGAATTTTTTAGTTGGTAGACATCCACATAACTACCTCATGTAGCACGTCTGTGACGTTGTATTATTATATGGATATTTATACCTTCACGCGAGCTCCGGATGTAGGTGAAAAGCATTTTTCAGAAAGATCCCAATTCTTGTTTTTGAAATGAAAAGAAATTCACTCGATTGCTAGATTATTATAGGGTTGATAGTTTTATATTCTAGATTTTAAACCTCTATCGAGCAATGGAGTCCAGTAAGCGGATGTTTAAAATTAAATCGCAACTCGGCAATCCATGCATCCCAATAACAAATTATTATCCTTTGTAGTTGTTTGTGATCATCTGCATGTGTGGGTGTAGGCCGGCATCCCCCCCCCCCCCACCACGACAAAACCAATATTTTCTGCGGGTTCCAGACGCCTGGCTGGGGTGCCTCCAGTCAGAACATGTTCAGCGGACCCGCAGACCCGACCCTGCGCAGGCGGGATAAGGGAATTATGATGATGATGTAGTAGTTGCTTGAGATCTCATTGATGGAGGATAAAAGTATTTGTGTAGACCAGTGTTTTTCAACCTTTTTATAGGAACGGAACCCTTTGGAACATTTAGTTCGTGGCCTAATGTTTGAGAGAGACATCCGAAGTTCATCTTCGACAGACAAAAGTCGTTCTCGTTTTTGTGTTTTCATTGTTATTTTTATATTTTACCTTGCCATGGCGGACCTCACGGAATCCTTATGTTCCGTGGAACCATGGTTGAAAAACACTGGTGTAGACCCATACAGACCATGTTTGAGTATTTCTTCAGTTTTCCTGTCAAGGAAAATTTGTTTTAAGACTACTAGTTTATTTTCCTGCGGCACTGAAATTAAAAGGAAATTATACACTATAATCGTTTTGATAGACGGGCTGTCAACCTAGCGTCAAGTCACATCTTTATTATTTTGAATCAATATATACCATAATCTTTCTAGATAAATACAGATTTTGTTTCACTTAAAACTAATATGCTGCCTTATAAATATAATATCTCATTAGCTAACCAATTTTTCTTTGTTCCCAATATTCCTGTGTTTGCATTTCTGCCAGTCGAGATATTGTCCTATCGAAAGCGAACAACTCCTCTTCACCGGTGAATAAACTCGCGTTTGCGTTTTCCTACGAAATTATTGAAAAATTAGTGATGACAAATAGCTGATTTATTATATCAATAAATTCTAGACAGAATGCCAATTTATGACCTTACAGTCCCTCTGGAAATGTTCAAATCGTCCATCAGAGCTCGATGTTCCTCAGTAAGAGCAGACTCCGCAGATTCTCTATCAAACTGAAAAAGATGCGGAGGCGCGGCTGCAGCCGAACACACTATTCTCACCTATTTTTTTTTTTTTAAAAAAAGAGCACGAATCATTGCTATGATTCCTGAAAATATATCGAAAACAACAAATTACCTTATTATCATAAAACGTGTCTATTAGAGTGATAAACCTTCTGGCTTGAGTTTTTGACCGAAGCGTGAACACAGGAATGTCCCTAATTAAAACGGTGTGAAAGATGTGACTTAAAAGGATGTAGTCACTCGCTCCTCTGGGCTTATCATTGCAATGAAAGAAAAGGTGTTATTTTTCGAAATACTGTTTTTGTAATTTGTAGAAGAGTATCAATATTCATTTACCTGGTCGCATAATTCTTGAAATGTACAATCTAGTATTTGCCCACAAGTTTTGAGAAAGTGTAAATTTCGTCCTCGAATTGTCAGAATTCTGGGACGAACAACTGAAAAAAAGAAACAGGTAAATTTATCTGAATAGTACGGTAGTATTGGGCACTATCTGAATTTCAGATAGTCTCAAATGACGTAAAAACCCGTTTTCAGTTGTGAACTGTTGTTTTACAGTTAGATGATTATGGTTTACGGTGGCGGGACCAATATTTTTGGAATCCACTTGACAAATTAACTAGGTATCTGTTAACCTTGCCGTTACTGCCGTTTAGGGAGAAATACGGTTTGGGTCCCATATAAAAGTTAATCTTGCGTTATTCAGTCTGTCGTTTGCCTACGTTTAGCATACTCTGTAGAGGAGTGTTAGACTTCCGTACATTTGAGGGTATTGCAAAATTTACGCAATTTAAGCAAATTGTATTAAAGTCAAGTTTTTACCATCGTTTTCTTTGACTATCAGTCTCTTAAAGATGTTACTTAATTCAAGGTCAGCATCCATGTCGCTTGTTCTGAAATGAAAGTGAAAATGCTTGGTTCGGAGGTGCAGAATAAATTTTTAATAATTTGCTTAGTACCATTGCTTCACTTAGTATCATAATATGCAGTATAAATTAATGATGATAACTCAAAAAGGCCTGTGAGTCTACCAACCAACTCACGCAAACTCACACAAAATAGAGTTTCAGTTTCCCAAGGCTCCCTTTTTGACGGTAGTCAATTCCAGAGTCTAGTGATATTATTTCACAATTTTCCTAATTTCATACAATGAACGAATGAATGAATGACCTGATTACAGTAATCCACAATAATAAAACCTAAATTACATACTTTTAAAACCTGAATAAAGGGAACAAAATTACTTCGTTGTAATCCGTTCTTATATAGATCTAAAATTGAGGATTAAGGCAGTTGAAATTACTGAACATAAATAAATTTAAAAGATGAATTGTCACGTAATGAACTACTGAAATAGTTACTAGCCACTCTCCAAATTATTAGCAAGGAACAATTGAAGGTATTGTTAGGTTTCTTAAAACCGATTTGGCCTAATTAAATCACCACGATAGATTTGACAGATTTTCATGTCGCATAGATTAACCGTTATTAGGAAACAACTCTTCAGGCAAGGATCCAACATTTGTGTCAATATTTACCATCTTAAAATCCGGTCAGGACCAATAATTGGGTGACATACGTCGTAAAGAGGTTGAAAGGTCGAAACGGCACGTGCTCAGGATGCTGTTCCACACGTGCATCGTCGACACGTCAGAATACGATTGAAACTTGTGGATGACTTAAGCGTTTGATTACACTGACATAATACTAATATCCTTCGACCTTGTCGTTCCTTTCCAACTGCTAATAAGCCTACTGACTTAGAATACGATGGCCCAATAAGCCCTTCCAGCGCCTGCTCGGACGAAAAGACAAATTGCCGCCCCTTAAAGCAGCGCTCTGTTCGCGTGCTCTGTTCTCACACTTACAGCCAAAATGGCGCCTCGGACAAATGTCCCCCCCTCTTAGAGCGGGCCCTGGCCCTTCTACCTGGTCTATGCGCGTGGTACGCAGACAGAATGTGTGCAAGAGATACAGAGAACAATTCCGACTTGGATCTCCTGGAGTCAATGGACCCACATTGCTTACTTCTACAATAAGGGTTTTACTGTACCGTCAGGTGGACGATTAGATGTAGCTACGACGACCACCCCTACATTGAACAATTCGGTGAATAGCCTCTTCAGTATCATTGCGTCTGCGATATCAGTCACCTACAAGAGGTTCAAACTGCTATTACAAAATTTGATAGCTGTCAAAAAATACTCAGTTGACTACACTAGTAAAAGCGATGTCAGGCTATACCCCCTGATTTCTCTCTGAATTTCATGTTTTACATGATACAAATTATAATCCCGCCACGGTGGTGCAGTGGCTAGCGTGCTCAGTAACTGTGTCATTGGTTCTAGGTTCGATACTGGACCGAGATGGGTTGGCTTCATTCGGGCGAGAGAGATGCCCTGCGTGCCCTTCCTCCGGATGAGAAGTAAGACCGAGGTCCAGTATGGTGTAAGATGGCATTTGCACGTAAAATAACCCTCTGTACTATGCAATGGGTAATTTTCAGGTGCAGGAGCTCGCACCCTGGCGTCGGTGGAATTCCCCAACAAACAGTAGCGGAAAAACACTGTCCACTATATCCCCTTTGCGTCCTTTCTGAGGGACAAGATAGGTACCCGACCTTGCCATAGGCGAGAAATGGGTTAGGAGTTGCTTTCCATGAAACAAATAATAAATGAAAATTATATAATCTTCTAAACAACATCCCAACGTTACCTCGCAACACTGAGCCATTTACTGAGGTGTAATTAAATACTATAAATCAACCATTATTACACTTGCAAATGGTTTGAGCTTATTATCAGGTTTAACAGACATGGGACATTAATGAGGAATTTAGGGTGTTAAGCCAGTTCAGATACAGCACGACTTAGTGGTGGTCTGGATAACAGAAGAAACCCGTTACCTGGAACTCATCAAAACACAGCAGATAACTTTCTTCTTGAATCGATTTGGCAGTGGGAGGAATTGGATCGTGAAAACTTGGTTTTGTATTCCCTCTTTCTGACGAGTATCTCAACTTGAATTGATGTATCCCTACAAGACAGCAAATAAGAAAATGTCATATATTCTGGGTTCATCTTTAGGGAATCATCCTATTGCTGTTTCAAACAAAAATACTTTGGTGAACATCCAACATGAATGCATGAAAATGTACTCGTCGCTTTTTCTCTATAGTTGAACAGTTGAAGAATAGGTCCATGAGCATCGTTTTACCTCCACCTAGACAATCATATACAAAATATGATCATTCACGAGTCGCAACGAAAACAATGGCCTTTTCTACTCACCAGGTATACTGAATAGTCTTTACCTACTGCGCCGTGCAAATACACTCCTTTTGGTACTGCCTGGCGACTCCTTGTTGTGCCAAAAAACTAGTAGAGGTCATATAAGCGAATGAGACAAGATTTTACGAGAAATTAACAGGCTGGAAATCACATAATTGGTTGTAAACGAATTACTTTCTGCAGGAGCCCCTGTTGTGGAGGAGCATACATTTGTAGCTGTTCGTACAGCCTGTGAAGATGATGAACAACTCGTTTTTGGTGATCGTCAACCAAAAGTAGCCCAGTCTGTAGTCTTCTGTCATATTCTTCGACGGGTGATGTGTAATCATAATTAATCTTCTCGTTGGGTCCTAATTCGTGTTGATGACAAATTCCTAAAATATGAGAGAAAGTAGACTGTGGTGGCATGTTATGTGAAGAAAGGAGGGAGAGCTGGTTAGGTCCAATACAAAGATTCAAGTTACTGGAAGCATCCGGAGCATGTTATACAAAGGGATATAATACTGTGAGGGGCGGATGGGGACCTAGTGAAGGATAGGTGGCTTTTGTTTCGTTGGTGTTTTAGGGCTTTTCAACTACAAAATGGTCATTAGAGCCCACTTCACTGCATAGTTCTAATGCAGTCTGCATAGACACTACGCTGTTACGGCCCTTTTTGGGTATTAGCAGTATCCAGTATTCCCAAGCGGTCGCCCATGCTGGGGTTGCATTGCGTAACTTCTGTGATCAGACGAGAACTGGTGTGTCCAACTCAGTACCGGATTTAGATATTGAGAGGTCCTAGGCTATTTCAATTTTGAGGCCCTTTTCTTAAGTTTTGCAGCCCGCTAAATGCTGAGGCCCTAGGCTTCAGCCTACTTAGTCTAGTGGTAAATCCGGCACTGGTCCAACTCAATACAGCCGCTTGCAAGATAGGTGGTAGTGGAGGGTCAGAACCCCCGACCCGACCTTACCACGGACGGGTTTAAGAAACGATGATTTTTAATATGCATAACTCTAATCAAACTCTGCAGAACTATTTTGCTTACTCGGGATAGCGCGATATCCCCAGCTACTGCCATACATTTACAGGTCCTGTACTTAATCTGTCAGTGGGTCGCCTTTTGATGACTAACTTGTGGTGTGCTTGTGGTATGCTCTGCGTGCATAAGGAACGCAGAAAGCTAGACACCATACTTCCCCCCCAAATATTTTATCTATCCACATTTTCCCTGGGTATCTCGCCTTGGTGGCGCCGAAGTAGGGTGCCGGACTCGTGTGTTGGTGGTTTCAGGTGGTTTGTTCCGGCGAGAGAGGGTCCTTGTGGAGGGTACGATGGTACCGACGCATGCGTACAGATCAGCAGTATTACCCGTGGTATGGATGGAGGGAAAATAGTCCTTAAATAATAAGCAAAGGGTCGCAACAGCAGGTCCCCAGCCGGCTGAGTAGAAATATAATCCACTAGTTGTCCGTGTCTTCTCAGTTCCAACGGAACAAATGACGGTACCCAACTGAGTACCCGACTCTATCAAATGGTTAAGTGATTATAACGTCCCAATATGGTGGAGTAATGGGTTGAGTTACCGCCTACTGTATATGGGGGTCCGAGTTCAATTCCCACGAATGGAAACGCATTTAGCTGAACTTCACCGGTGTTTTAAACCACTTTCATTATTTGTCAACCAAACACATCCTTTCCAAAATACGATCCCGTGAGACTTTAATGAGTCTTAATGTGCTGTAACTCATTGAGAATCCGTGTTCGAGGCACGTACATTTTGAGCTGACG
Source organism: Trigoniulus corallinus (assembly GCA_013389805.1). NCBI lineage: Eukaryota > Metazoa > Arthropoda > Diplopoda > Spirobolida > Trigoniulidae > Trigoniulus > Trigoniulus corallinus. The sequence goes on from JAAFCE010001036.1 coordinate 16,947,095, forward strand.
AGTGGCACGATAAACCCGTAATTCTATATAGGATTTCGAGCTGGCAATTCCGCCGGCTCGTAATTTTGTGCACTGAGCCCCTTAAAGAGTTATTTTTGAATGCCCTTCCGGTGAATGAAATTGATCCAACCGAGATCACGATCTGTCCTCGAAATCTGAACCCATAAAGTAGACGGATTACTAGAGCAGACGCTCAGTACCCGGAGGAGTTAGGGCGCTCCCGGTATGTTTCAATGTCGAAATAATAACTTTTTTTACGCTTTTGATCACTTGAGTAAAGGATAAAAGTTATTTACCTTGTTGTGAATACAAGACCTTATTGATTAAATTACTTTGCAAACCACCAAGTCGTTTAAAGTGGTTGTCACCTGCGGACTTAAGTGACCAAACCACTCGAGCACATAACGGAGAAACCATCGTCTTCAACGAACAGGAAGAGAGAGTTGATGGCGCTGTGCAGTGCTGCCGCCACAGGCATCTCATAGAAATTGGCAATCTTCCGCACCAATTTATATTTAGGTCGCGTATTAGCAGATGGATTAAAAAAGTAGAACAATCATTGTGGTTCTCCAGGGTACAGCTGTAATGGGTGTGTTAAATAGGTGCGCCATTGCCAACCCCTGTTCAATTTCTTCGCACTTCGCAGTGCCATGATAGCATCCCCGTGAAGTTCTCTCAGCTCCGTCCACACAGTTGAGTTTTATGTAGAGCAGGTGTGGGCAAGCTTGTCATCGTGCCGACCACATGAACATCCTTAAGTCCTCCCGGGCCGGATAAACATTCATAACGCCTATAGATAAGTGGAGTAGCTAGGATATTTTGCGCCCGGGGACGAACTACAGTAGGCCCTATATGTATTACCCATTTTCACTTATTATAATGTAACGTTGTAAGCCTCATTTCGGCGCCCCTGTACCTTGGCGCTCGGGGACATGTGTAACCCCCTCCCACCAGCCAGGGCCGGCGCTATATTTTGCGGGGCCCTGTGCAAACTAATTATGCGGGCTCTATCAATAGGTTCATTAATCCGAATGCGCGGGGCCCTTTGCCGTCGGCCTGTTCGCACACCCATCACACTGGCCCTGCCCCAGCTACGCCTCTGCTATAGAGAGCCATACTCAACATCATCATCATCATCACACCCTAATCCCGCCTGAGGCAGGATCGGGTCTGCGGGTTCTAGCCCTCCACTCCCTTCTGTCGCCCACCAGGTCCCCGTCCACCCCACACACCACCATATCCCTACGGACAACCTGTTCCCACGTCAACTTCGGTCTCCGTGGGAACAGGTTGTCCGTAGGGAGCCATACTCAACAAAAAACTAAAATTACTAAAGGCTATTTTGGAATACATGTTTGAATTATTTGATCATTTGACGTCAGCATCGCTACTGCTCTATGCAATTTACCGACGCCAGAGGGCGAGCTCCTAAACCTAGGAATGTTGTCGGTCGGTACGCATACTGTATTCCTTGAAAAAGGGGTTGTTTTACGTGCAGGTGGCATCATACACTTCACGCAGTACCACGGATTTATTGCCCATCCAACAGAGGGCGCGCTTGGAGCTTCCCTCCCGCCTCATAATCTGACCACTTCCATCAGCATAGTATCTGGACCCGCGGACTCTTGCTAATGTTTACTTATTTACTCACAAGGGAGATAATCACCGGCTGCAACTCACGTCCCCCAGATGGATACATGGATGCCCAGCTGGGTACATACCCCCTTTGGTTTCACGTTTGATCCTGGGAGAGTTGAATGGCTTTTTTGGGGTGAAAGGAAGAGAATCCCTGGGCTCGCCTTCCATTGGATGGGAAGTAAACCGGTGACCCCAGTGTGGGATGTACGATATCACCCGTAGATAAAAGAACACTTATTACATCATCATCATCATACCCTTGTCCCGCCTGTGGCGGGCTCGAGTCTGCGTGTTCTAGCCCTCCACTCCCGTCTGTTTCCCACTAGGTCGCCGTCCACCCCGCACACTGCCATGTCCCTCCGGATAACCTGCTCCCACGTCTGCTTCGGTCTCCCCCTACCCCGGATGCTACCGACCACCTGCATTCCTGAGATGCATCTAACGAGTACCTCTTCCCCTCTTCTCATAACGTGTCCATACCAACTCAGCCTATTCTCCCTCATCGTTTCGGCGATGTCCACCACCCCCAGGCTACCTCTAATGTATTCATTCCTAATTCTATCTGCTCTCGACACGCCACATGTGTACCGCAGCATTCGCATCTCGGTTACATAAGAACACTTATTACATGGAGCAATATATTGGTATACTAAGTTAGCAAATTCCAGGGTGTAGGAATTCTTCCCTCTGTCATTGGTATATTACCTTCAGGAGGTGACCTAAGATACCCCTCCCCCTTCCTGCCAGAAAGAAGAGTATACATTACAACAGGGGGTGATTACACCGATGCCAGATGGCTAATTGTTGAGCCAAAGAGGTAAAATCTGGAGAGGGAGAGAGAGCCATGGCCGGACGCCTACCTACATGAGGACTTTATTACCTCTGGTTTGAGGTTGTCCTTGAGAATGACTGCACACCTGGTGGAGATCGGGAAAAAGCAATTATATCTATCATTCTTGATTCGTCTGTTATTGTTACCCATTCTTATGCATACCACGGTTGGCAAGTCAGTTGTCGCCGTAATTTGTTGGCTCTGGTGGCAGTTTTTCTTTTCTGCCGAGTTTGAAGGAAAGTCCACCTACCATTTGAATATTATTTTTGAGACATGCTCCGTATAGGGGTCATTCCGATGATGCACTGCCAAGCAAAAAAAAAAATCATTTAAAAAGTGAATGTTAAATTTTCAATTTTTCGATAAAATCATCGCACGATTTGTAATTACAGGAAGAATTCTGGTTTGGAAAAATGCAGTGATGAGAGGTTTTAGACGAAGGGGGAAGTCGTAAGTACTCTCATGTCAGGCAAGCAAGTATCCTTATTTTGTTGTAGGTGATGGTGGGTATGGAATAGACCTCCCCCCATCGCAGCTGGAAGCATCCTTGCCTCTGCGGTTACAGGTTCGATACTCACTTCTTTCGGGGGAGAGGGAGAGGGAGAGAGGGAGAGGGAGAGAGGGAGAGGGAGAGGGAGAGAGGGAGAGGGAGGGAGAG
>JAAFCE010001036.1:16961928-17023363 GCA_013389805.1 Trigoniulus corallinus
GAGTGTGAGAGAGAGAGTGTGAGTGTGAGAGAGAGAGTGTGAGTGTGTGAGAGAGAGTGTGAGTGTGTGAGAGAGTGTGTGAGTGTGAGAGAGAGAGAGAGAGTGTGTGTGAGTGTGAGAGAGAGAGTGTGTGAGAGAGAGTGTGAGAGAGAGTGTGTGAGAGTGTGAGAGAGAGAGTGTGTGAGAGAGAGTGTGTGAGAGAGTGTGTGTGAGAGAGAGAGTGTGAGTGAGAGAGTGTGAGAGTGAGAGAGAGTGTGTGTGAGAGAGAGAGAGAGGGGCAGGCAGGCAGGCTTCAAGTGTGCCTTCCGTCGGATGGGAAGCAAAGTTGTGGTCTCGTGTGGTGTGCACCACGTCATCATTACACGTGAAGGAATCCGTTCTGCATGGAGACTGCATCCTTTTGGTGCTCCGGCGGGCTGAGTTCTATTCGCGGCCGTGGACACGCAGTGGTGTTACCGAAACAAAAATTAGCGAAGCCAAATGGGCGTCGATAAAGAAGCCTAGGCTAGAGTAATGCCTCAAACTGTCCAGGCTAGTTCCTGGGAGATGGCGGTCGGTGCTCCGCCGGAAAACAGGACTCGTCTTGCACATCGTCAAAATTCTTAGATGTAGGATCTAACTCATTGGCTTCGGAGAACGAAATTGCACTCAAAAAGGAAACAGGTCAATGTTAAACAAACGGGCTGCACAAAAATATCCTTTAGTAGATCGTCTTGTGCAGGGCTGACCCTAGGGTTTGCGGAGCCCAAGGCAGCAGGCGATAGCGGGGCCCCAGTGCTAAGGTTAACGAAGTTGATTGCTTACCAATGCAGCACTCTAATGTCTTTAAACTCACATAAAATCAAAATACTATAATGCCATAGCCCAGTGTTTTTCAACCTTTTTAATTGGAACGGAACCCTTAGCCCTCTCGCGGAACCCCATACAGTGACAGAAAAAAACATTAATTGATATAGGTGTGTGTGTGTTAGCATCAGCAGTTGAATTCGTGGCCTAATGTTTGAGAGAGACACCCGAATCGGTCGCCGATACTACTGATCCTGTTCTTTTTGCCGATTCAATGATAGGTGCTTTTGCCTCTGCTTTGTCCTTTTCCTGCCCCTTGTCTATTCCAGGCAGGGGTAGGGCTTGCTCTCCCTGGTGGACCCCTGAGCTTACATCCCTCCGAGTTGGTGTGGCTTTTGCCCATCAGGCCTGGAAGCGCTCTGCGGATCCCCGTGATTATTCTGCTTTTTCTACGCTGAGGCGCCTTTATAAGTCCCGAATCAGACTTGCTCGGTCTTCGTTTCTTGACCCTAATTCATCCCTAGCATCAATGTGGGCTTATGTCCGTGGCTTATCCCCTAATTATGTCACTATTTCTTCCCACCTTGCTGATGAGATATTGAAACTCCTTGTTAATCCTCTTTCTTCGTCCATCCCTCCTGGTGTGACTTACTCCTATGTTGTTCCTGACTCTGCGTCAAAACCACCTCGGCTTTCTTTTCACGCCCTGTTGGCTCTATTGTCTCGACTTAAGGTATCTAGGCTTTCCTCCCCAGATGGTATTCCATCCTTTTGCCTACAGCACTTAAACAATTCTAACCTTTTTTCTCTTTGTGGCCTCTACAATCATTGTATGGCCACGGGAGTTTTTCCTTTGGCCTGGAAGACGGCCTTTATTGTACCTATTCCTAAGGGTCGTTTGTCCTCGGATCCAGGCAGCTACCGGCCTATTGCTGTTTTGCCCCCACTCGCTAAGGTTTTCGAGTGGTGGGTTTTTGATCTCATCCGTGACTCTCTCCTCAGCCATATCCCTAACTCACAGTATAGTGCTCGACCTAACGTCTCTGTTCTTTTTGCCATTCTTTCTTTGTTTTCTGCCATTCTTGACTCCCTTGCTTCTGGTAAATATTTTGTTCTCCTCAAAACCGATGTTGCAAAAGCCTTTGATTCTGTTGATCATGGCCATCTTCTCTGTTCTCTGTCTTGCTGTATATCCAATCCCTTTGTATATAACCTGTTGGTGTCATATCTTCATGGGCGGCAGGTAGTGTCCAGGTCTTCCTCTGGTACCCGAACTCTACTACGCGGAGTTCCCCAAGGCTCTGTTTTGGGTCCGGTGTTGTATAATCTCGCTATGGCTTCTCTTCCTTCTGTTTGTCCTGATTGGGCCGTTTGGTCTTACGCCGATGACAACTATTTCGGGCAGTCATCTTTACCTTCCGAACTTTCCACGGTCCTGTTAACTGTTCCACCCTTTCTCTCTCGTCTTGCTGAGTGGTATTCCAGGGTTGCCATGAAGATCCATCCCGATAAAACCAAAGTTATGGTTTTTTTCCCCCTTCCGGCAGCTCCTTTAACTGTGGTTGCGAAGCCTCGATTCGTATTCTCGGCATTTTGTTTGATCCTTTTCTCACTTTTCTACCCCATCGTGATCATCTGATTGCCAAAATTAACTCTCTGTCCTATCTTTTTCGGCGCCTCCGGACTCGGGTGTCCACAGCTAAACTTGTCGTTGTTTTTGCTGCCAAGGTACAATCTCTAATTCGGTTTTCTTCACCTTTCCTTGCTTCTCTCTCATCTACCCGGCTTCGTCCGCTTCAGGTCGCCTATAATAATGTGCTTCGGGCGATTTTTCACATTCCACCCTGGGTCCGTCTTTCCCCTGTCTGTGTTAAGTTTCGTGTGTTCCCTTTTGCACTATTTTTAAGGTATTGTTTTGTACTTTTGTTGGCAGCTGTTCTTCGTAATCCCCGGCACCCCTGTCATGATGTTGTCAAGTTTTTTCAGTCCTCATCGGATATTAGGCGTACACGCCGATTTCTGTTTGTATGCTCTCTGAGGCCACGGGATGTTAGAAGGAAATTCTTTCCTATCTCTTGCTTTAGTGCCTGGAACTCCTTACCTTACACCGTTCGAGCTTCTATCTTTGATTGCTCCAGGTTCCAATGTGTAGCTAATTGCTCTCATTTTAAACGAGCACTTCGTCAGCATTTTGTGACTTTGATGCGTTCCTCCTGAATTTTGGTTTTGAATATTGACTGTTTGTTGTGTTTTAGTGTACTTGTGTACGTTTATTAAAATAATAATAATAATAATCTTCGACAGACAAAAGTCGTTCTCGTTTCTTGTGTTTTCATTATTTTTATATTTTACCATGCCATTGGCGGAACCCGGGGGCGGACCTCACGAAACACTTATGTTTTGCGGAACCCTGGTTGAAAAACACTGCCATAGCTCGTAGCCCTATGCAAATTTGGCAAAATAAATATTTTAATTTTTTTTCCAATACACCAGCGCGGGGCCCAAGGCGGTTGCCTCTGTCGCCTTGCCATAAGGTTGCAGCCATGGTGGAGTGGAGAGGAGATGGAAAAGGAGCAATATGCAACAATGAAAGCAGAGAAATGGCGCCACCTAGTGAAAAGAGGCGCAATTACAAATGGGGTATTGAACAATGGTCACCGCACTGTGAAAACAAACTTTTTTGTTTCCACCTCTCCGCTTTTGTTCACCTTTTTCCTATCTTCTTTCCGCTCCTCTTCACTATGGCCAGATCCCGGCCAGAAGACAGGCCGCACAAAAATATGCAAAATATTAAAATTCACTTCAAGTTTAGTGTTTGCCAGAGGGCGAAGATTTCGGTATTTGTCCCTGGGCACTAAATATCCTCGGTATGCCACTGACTGAAATGCGAACTTTGGTTTTGATATCGGTCCTCACTGTTATCCTGACCTCTCTCCTCTCCACCATGGCTGTGTGTGTTGTGTTCCCAGTTTCATAGGTGAGTAATAGCTTAGGACTGGTGATGATGATCAACTTTAGGGGCAAATTTATTGGATAATGACTAGGCAATACGTGAAAGTGGAGATGTAAGAAAAAACGGAAAGCAAACTGGGCAAGAGTCAAATAAGACATTGTTTTGTTTTTCTGTTGCCGTTTTCAGACTCATTTAATGCTTGTAAGCATTGCAAAATTGACGATTCACTAACGGCCTCTTATTAAATTTGTGATCGCGTGATTTAATAGTCCTTTAGTTAAGTGATTTTTTTTAAAGAGAATGACGTGCCGTAAAACAATTTCTTACTGGTTGATTGACCTCATCGTGATGAATCGTGTACCTGAAAAGCAGTCATGTGTTCGAGCTGACAGAGTAACCTGAATATATACCACGAACCTGGGCGGGCTTTCACTCTTTGTCGATGCTTTCGTAAATATGGAGCATCATCAACTAATGGACCGAAGACGGGAGGTGAGCTAAAGAAGTTATTTTGATTTTTAACCTGCAAGGCCCTATTATTGTTCTGTCATTTTACATTTGAGCAAGATTAATTGACGCAAGCCGAGCTGGGGCAATGCCACGTTGTCGATTAGGACTTCGATATTTCATAGGAATTTACAAGTTAATATGGCAGGACATGGCAGTTTGCGGGATTGACCGGGACATTGGTGAAGATGGTATATGCTATTTTTACTTTCACAGTTATGCATTTATGTATTTGATCCTTTCCTCCTAATGTAGGCAGAAATTTTAACTCGATAATTGAAAACATGGCAAGTTGTCAGAATCGATTTCAGGGTGAATTTAACTCAAAACGACATCCATGCGATAAGGATCAGGTCAAATATGATGGGAAATTACAAGGCCTGATATGGTCAAATGCTACTTCTGTAGTCACGCCGCCCTCCCGTTTTCAATTGCCCCTTTACCTCAATCAAGATAGTTGAGCATTAATGCAGGATGCACTCCTGCTCTTGTGTCGGATGGCCAACAGTCAAATTTGGCCGTGACGTGGAACGTGGATGGGTTGTGGAATTTGATGCGATTTCCGAGTTGTCAAAAGTGATGGTCAAAAACAGATGATGGGCATCATTCGACCCCCCCCCCCCCCAACATAAGGAAAGTTGAAGCTATAAACATGATCTGCTATTTCAAGTCTACAAAGACCATGGAAAATGGCCTTAGTTGTAAGGGCTTCATTGCCCTAAAAATGTCAATTTCATTCATTCGGCAGATTACGTTTAATGTCGTCTGCCAAAAATGATGAGTTGCACGACGTGCGTGTAAGCTATTTTGTTGACGATGTCAGGATAACCGATTCAGAGATTGTTTTATATTACTCTATTTTTCTAAATATGGTAGATTTACTCTGTACGACATATATGGCAACAGTAACAATTCGGCGATTAGCTTTCTTGGGGAGATTTACTTGATAAATTACTATTACCAATATTTAAATCACATTAGTCATGTATCACTTGTAATTCATACCTTTGCGTTTGTCTTACCAGTAGTAGAGGTGAGATCTATGATGTACAGCAGCTGAAAGGACCACTCTTAAGACACGTCGCAGTTTCTCATCATCATCATAGCCTTATCCCGCCTGTGGCAGGGTCGCGTCTGCTGGTTCTAGCCATCCACTCCCGCCTATCTCCCACCAGGTCCCCGTCCACCCCACAAACTACCATATCCTTAGGGGCAACCAGCTCACTTATCTGCTTCGGTCACCCCTTGCCCCGGGTGCTTCCACCCGCCTGCGTTCCTGAAATGGATCTAACATGCTCCTCCTCCCTTCTCATTACGTGTCCATACCACGTCAACCTCATTTTTTCCACAATGTCCACCACCCCCAGGCTACCTCCAATATACTCATTCCTAACTATCAACTCTCGACACTCTGCTCATACACCCCAGCATTCGCATCTCGGCTACTTGCATTCTATTGATGTGGCTCTTCCTCACTGCCCAACACTCTGATCCATATAGCATAGCTGGTCTACCCACTGCCCTGTAAAACTTCCCTTTCAAATTGATTGGGACCCTCCTATCACACAAGACTCCGCTTGCCTGTCTCCACTGTGTGAAGTCCTGAGTGATAGGAGGGTTCCATCAGTCGAAGTTGAAAGGGAAGTTTTATAGGGCAGTTGTTAGGCCAGCTATGGTGTATGGATGAGTGTTGGGCAGGTAGAAAGACTCACGTAAATAGAATGTAAGTAGCTGAGTTGCGAATGCTGTGTACATGAGTGGGGTGTCGACAGCTGATAGGGAGCGGCAAATTGCGTTGGAAACACCAGTTCTCGTCTGATCACTGAAGTTAAGCAACGCAACCCCAGCTAGTACTGACATGAGTGGCCGCTTGGGAAAGCTGGGTACCGCTAGTATCCAAAAATAGTCCCATTAGTGTAGTGTCTGTGCAGTCCCTGCATCAGAACTACACTGTGGACGGGGCTCTAATGACCTTGTAGTTTAAGGGCCCGTAAGCCCGCTTCACAACAGCAACGGGAACGGCAACGGAAAACGTGTTTTGGGCAGAGGGGAGGGGCGACGGGTACGTCATGTGGTGGAGGTGCGCTCCTATTGGTCAAACGGCTTACGTTTAACGGAAAAGTTGAAATTTTTTCAACTTTCCCGTCCGTTGCCGTTCTCGTTCCTGATGTTATTGTGAAGCGGGCTTAAAACACAAACAGACAGCTGATAGAATTAGAAATGAATATATTAGAGGTAGCCTGGGAGTGGGGGATATCGCGGAAAGAATGAGGTAGAGGGGATACCCGGAGGGGAAACACCCGCGGCAAGGGAATGCCAAAGGAGACGTGGGGGCAGGTTGTCCGTAAGGATGAGGGAGTATGTGGGTGGATGGGGACCAGTAAGACGGGGACTAGTAAGACCGAAACAGACGTAAGTTTTGTTTGTGTTTTAGTGCCCTTCAACTACAGTGGTCATTAGAGCCTGTCCACTGCTTAGTTCTAATGCAGACTCTGCACAGACACTACCCTGTTACACTTCCCGCCTGTCTTTGCGAAGCATAGCTCTTTGTTCCATCCTAAAGCTGGGTTTACACTGCGCGCAACTGTTTCCGCAGGCTTGCGGCAATCTCACCCGTCTCGCCCTCCCTGTTTACATTGAGCGAAATATTGCGCGAAGCAAGCATGCAAAACGTATCTAGAGTACCAGTACACGAAATGGGAGTGGCAAAACCCTTTGATGCGCGTCCAAAAACCGACAGTGCGGTGGCTCACCACGAGGCTGCCTCGCGCAGCAAATTTCGGGGCGAGTCCCCGTTTACACTGCGCGAGTCTTTCCTAATGAAACAGTTGCGCGAATATGTTGCGCGCAGTGTAAACCCAGCTTTAGGATTGTGAGGTCAGTAGCAGTGCTGCCTTACTGTGGTGCTGCCCTGGAATTTCTGAGAAAGAATCATTCAGGCTGCCAATCACTGTTAAGCTGTAGGACAAAGATGCTGAGTTAAAGAATCTCGACGTGAATTCTGGATACTCATTGGTAACTCTCAGTTCATAAGCAATGCAGCGCTTGAGAGTCTCAGAACCCAGGAGATTTAAGTCACACTCACCACCACTCCCCATTTCGATGTAAAGTGTTGACGCAGAAAATGTTGAAACGAAATTACATATATGAAGCAAGCTGTAAGGTCATTTTTCACTTCATTCATAATGCGGCGTATTTTTCCATACCGAAACGACTTCAGCTAACCTCAGTTTTCACATTTTTTCTTCCCCTGGAAAATGAATGAATAATGTACTAGTTATTCGTTCTCCAATTTTTTAGACGTTTTTTCCCGATTCAATATCGATCGGAATCCTATTAAGCCTTATTACAAAGAAGGAGCTCGAAAGGATGACAGAAGAGTGAGGAAGAAATGGCGATTTGCGTCAGGAGGTTTGGCGTGAGATAGTAAAATACTGAGGGTGAAAGGTCATCTGTAAAAAAAATCTTACCTTTATATAAAACGTTGTTATGGTTTCCAGTTTTCTCCAGAAGGGGAGAGGGAAGGAGCGGTAGTAAAGGAGATCATCCGTTAAAATACATCAGTGGTTTGGTCGTACATAACGCCAGCAGCCTGTCTACTTTGAAGGTCACTCAGTGGGCGAGGTTCTAGTCCTAGGAAACGTTGCTTAAGTATGCACGTGAAATTGTACTCTCCTATACCCAGGGATAAGAGGAAACGGTGTTTCCCCCGCCCTCCTGAACCTACAACACTTCGGCCAGGGTTTCGTTTTTGAATCGTGAGCTCAAATGACACGCTAGCTACCAATTGACCCTGTATGTGTCTCTCTCTCCCCCTCCCCTGTAAACAGTTGTTTTTATCAAAACATGAACTTAAAGACTAGGGGTAGTATTGATTAATTGATTTTTTCACTTTCCCCTTCGTAATAAAAATATGTATACATTGGGCCTACTGCCGCCATGCAATTCTAAAATGGAACTGTGTTTTAACAAAGTGAATACATTTATGAAGAGCCCCCCCCCCCCCGCCACTTGTGCCACCATAGAATTCACTTGCTAACGTTTTAGTATAGCCGTCACATACTTTCACCTTTCTAAAGTCCCCAACGCTATTCGTTTAAAATTTGAATTTTGCGACCTAAAAAAAATGCGTCTGCTGATTGGTTAAGGACATCGCCTGCTTCTGGTTTTAGGCATAGTGTCAAGCAATGTATCAATAAGGGCCAATCACGAATAGAATAGCGATCTAATATAGCAGGGGTGTCGTGTCACACGCATTTCAGCCGAGGGTCGCTTTTCCAAAAAGTAAAATTCCTGCGGTCCACACGATATGTATTATTGTTATTTATTCTGCTTTCCAAATTCACAGCTTCTTTAACACTGGTTCTAGCTCTCTACTCCCGCCTATCTCCGGCCAGGTCCCCTTCCACCCCGCACACTAACATAATCTAAGACTTGCCCCTATGTTGTCTGAACGCTTGGGGAGCGGCGAGTTGCGTTGGACACACCAGTTCTCGTCTGATCACTGAAGTTAAGCAACGCAAGCCCAGTTAGTACTGACATGGGTGGTCGCTCGGGAAAGCTGGGTACTGCTAATACCCAATAATCGTCGCATTAGTGTAGTGTCTGTGCAGTATATGCATTAGAACTATACAGTGGACGGGTCTCTAATGACCTTGTAGTTGACGGGACCTTAAACTCCAACAAACAACAACAATCTGAACGCTTCCTGACTAGGGCCACCCCAGCTAGGCGTCTGGAACCCGCAGAGATGTTGGCGCTGCTTGCCGTGGGAGGATGCCAACCATGAGAACTGTTCAATCTGCAGTTGGAATGGAAAATTCTGTGCCAAAGTGTCCAGTAGTTCAACCCATCACTTGCAACAAAAGTGAATACGGAACCATAGAAAATTATTGTTTGACCTCAGATAAATACAATCCAAAAAGCAAAGTGTTTATTCACTGGACAGGTCACCCTATTTGGTTGTTGTATCTGATTTTGCTGTGATCTTCCGGACATTTGTCCAACCCATTTATCCAATCCAAATTATTTAGTTATGTCTTGTAAGTACAAACAAAACGTGCTGAAAATTGTGTGATTTTAAAGCGTCTACGCCATCCATCTCAAACATAAGGGCCCGCGATGGTCTGTCGTGCAGCCCGTGGAGAATTTTGAGAATAATAGGGACATTAGAAAAATATGGTAATGTGTAAGTAGATCTCATAGAGAGTATAGATAAACGTATTGCACATTAAAAATGCATTAAATCCTGGAGAAAAGGTTACTGTATTTCATACATTTTAAAAATTCACATAGCACTTACAGTATATAGATAGTTTACACATAGTGAATGCGGCCGCATAAAAAACTATCCAATAGATGCCAGGGCAAAGATGGGTACTCGACCCTGACGTAGGCGGGATAAGGGTTAGACATTGCTAAGACATAACGTGTAAACTGGACTTCAGCCAACAGACTGAATGAAAAATGGGCTACTTTAAGAATTGTTCATGTTCAGGCCGCCTGAATTGGCTGGGTTCGACTCAGGCCCGGCTCATGAGCTTCAGGCGCCCTAGGCAAGTGGGTCCATCGCCGCCCCCCCATTAAATTTAATGCAGTTTGAATTGTCCGAGCATCCCTAACGCCTTTGGCATTTGTTCCATTTCTAGTGCATTGCTATGACTGCAACAAGGCGCCTCGAGAAAACCATGGACCCAAGACCCCCAGGCCCCGGACCCAGGACCCGGGAGCCCCAGGACCAATGTTCCCTCTTAGCTGCGCTAGCGCACAGTTTCGGGTCCGTAGTGCAGAGATCTTTTAGCTCAGTGCAGGAGCGGTAACATAAAACTGCTCACAAGTTTTTGATTTTCCACACGAATCAGCAATCCTTAGAGGGAACACTGCCCAGGACTATGAACATTTTAAATGACAGACTACAAGCAAGGGAGTACCTCTGAAATTCGCCGCCCTAGGCAGCCGCCTAGGTTTGCCTGTCCCATGAGCCGCCTGTGGTTAAACTGCAATACAGAGATCTTAGTGAAATAGCTAACTGACGAAGGTAGATGGGATTTCGATTCCATTCCTGGTCAGTTTGATCTTAAAATGTGGCGTTATCTTATGAGAGAGATGGACTAGCCACTCAATCGATATGTGGCTCACAGAAAGCTTGAATTTAAATCGATAAGTAGCTAGTCAGTTATATCTGGAAGCTTCATAGTAAATTTGTGCTTAACTTTGTTTGCAACTTATTTTTTCAGGATGGTGTACAACTTATCTAATTTTGTATAAGTGTTTCCCAATTTCGGCAGTGACCTGAAATGTTGTCAAATATCGAAAGGATGCTTATAAAACCAGCAGTTTGCAAATATGGACCGATACTGTATGTTGTTATTTCAGTGTTATAATACAACATTATGACTGTCTTTGATCTTTACCAAGATATCACACTTATTTTCCACATTATATAAAAGGAGTGTGGCCTCAGTGGCGCAGATGTGCCGGATTACTGCTCCAGCGGTTTCAAGTTCGATCTTGGTCCGAAGTGGTTTGACTTCTTTCGAACGATAGGTCCACAGTGCACATTCCGTCGTAGTGCTGTGTGGTGTGTACAATGTCACCCCCCCCCCCACATAAGCACCTTACTACATCATCATCATCCCCTTATCCCGACTGTGGCAGGGTCGGGTCTGCGGGTCCACTGAACACCCTCTGACTGGGGGCATCCCAGCCAGGCGTCTGGAACCCGCAGGAATATTGGCTGGGTTATCTGTAGGGAGATGCCGGCCTACCCAACTTGTTCCAACATCGCAATTTAAAATCCAAAATAGAAACTTTGGCAGGTAAATTAATACTTTGTTGGTTATAATATTGCATGGTGTCTGACCTATTGCACAATAATAAGCAATCCAATGCACACACATGCGGTAGACATAAGCCCCTTACTACATGCCTGCAGCCAAGTTGCTTTGGACACACCAGTTCCCGTGAGATCACTGAAGTTAAGCAGCGCAAGCCCACTTCAATACCAACAAGGGTGGTTGGTAAAGAACGATGGGTGCTGCAAATTTCCCTTCTCGTTCGTCCACTTCACCTACCTCCTCATTTCCCGCGAGCAGCCTCCTAAGGGCTCATCCTGTTATGGCTGCTTTGCTTACTCCCCGACCCATGAAACTAATCCAATCCCTTCCAATACATGGAGTAAAATATGCGTGTAGGTCGGTAAAATTTTCAGGTGTGGGAGCTCGCGCCCTTCTTTCTGTCTTTGTTGGTGTTTAAGGTCCCGTCAACTACAAGGTCATTAGAAACCCGTCCACTGCGTAGTTCTAATGCATAGACTGCACAGACACTACACCAATGCGACGATTATTGGGTATTAGCAGTACCCAGCTTTGCCGAGCGACCACCCATGTCAGTACTAACTGGGCTTGCGTTGCTTAACTTCAGTGATCAGACGAGAACTGGTGTGTCCAACGGAACTCACCGCTCCCAGCTCGCGCCCTGGTGTCGGTAGAGGAAAAGTCCCCAACGAAGAAAATTACGCAGGAGTAACCAAACATAACGTAACCAAGCATTAGTTTGGCAGCCGGCTGCTTAAAATACTGCCCAATGGATCGCTTATATTTCCCAGTACCACCAAAATGGGCACCTAACCCTGTCATAGATGGGAAAAGGGTTGTGATGATGATAACCGTTTGCCTACGGAGAGGAGGTGCTTCTTATTTACAGGTATTTCGCTTCATCGCCCATGTTTGTAATAAAAGATATTAACGATTGATGACGAATCGTCTGTGAACTAGTTAATCCCGTCTTTGCAGACGTCGCGTATCGTCTGGGTTTCGAATCTTTCGGCCCGCTTTATGCTGCTGCTTTCTGACTACCCGCACCGACTGCAGGACGAATGAATTCCTACTAGGACTCGACCTGGATTTCATTGATAGCCACCCTAAATTATTGTCGTGATTAAAAACGTTATTACTTTGAGGTGAAATTATTTCTGTCACGTGATGCCACCTTCTCGAGACGTTGATTTCCGTTTCAACGTGTCTTATATCGTGTAACCATATTATGGATGTAGGCTTGATTTCATTAACAATGGTTAATTGACTTTAGTGGGAAATTAACGAGCACGTTAAATACTTTTGTTCCTATGCGTTTGCATTTAAGGTATTAAGCGTCCCTTCCACGGTTAATTAATCGCAATAGTATCGTTATTATCGTCTCACCAGTAAAGGAGTAGTGTCTCGAAACATCGCCCATAAACTTTCAGGAATGGCGACAGTAGACTATGTTGTCATCACTGGCGAAGTCCCTTCGTCTGTCTTAGTTGGTCCATCCACCTTCCCCCTCTTTTCTTTCTGGGCCTTGCTTCTTCTGTTTACTATTTACCCACCATTTGCCGAATCATTTGACAGTTACCACCCACTCCTCTTTTCTGATACTCGCCTTCAAGTGACCATTTCCAAGATCCAAAACAAAGTTTGGGTACTTTAATCGCAGTTAACAACTTCGTTGATTAGATATTATTCCGCGCAATGGTCCGTATTTAGACAAATGGCCACTTTGAGCGTCATGTGACCGCACACATTCTTGACCACGTGTCATAGTAATTGACCAGAGATAGAAAGACATCATCACTTAGAGTGTCAGTGTGAAGTCATCTGTAAAGACAGTAGGGGTTTGCCAACTTAAGGAGGAGGAACGTAGCAGTGTCCTGCAATCTCTTTAAGGGACATTTGGCGACTGGACCCCCAATAAGTCGCCATCAGCTGCCTTACTTAGTTGTGCTTTTACACAATCAATAAAATGTGATAAGATTAAACAAATTATCAGCCCCACAGATGGGCCTGGGATTTAATAAACCGACACGATGGGCTTCTTTACAAGCTTATGACGGTGTTTGTCTCAACAATTGAAATTCGTCGCAGCTGGAGGATTGCATTTAACTTCTTATGGTGGCTCCTCTACCCTTTGGCATCTTAACTGAATTTCTGTTTAATCCAAAATGAAAAATAAAAATAGATTTTATGGAACAGAGTTTCCCCTATTAAATTTAGTCACGGTTTTGCTGCAGGACACAAATACACCCAAAGTTTTCAGCACTGATTTAGCGGAGAACTCATTCTCTTGCTCTAATCCTTTGAAAATGGCGTTAAATGTTTTCTTAAGAAGGAAGAAGCTATATTAGATGTTGCCTGATAGCTCATTCCCCAAGTCATTTCCGGTCTCTGAGATATTATTTACACGTGAGTTCTCTCTCAGTTTCTGTGTGTCAAAATGGCGTTTCTCATCTTCATTTCCTGTTGAATTTCATCTTAGACAAACCCAGCGCAGATTATATATTGAATGAATTTTCTTGGTGTAGTAGGACCTTGTCATAAACACAATGACTCTTAATTACTGCGGTTTTTAGGGGTGAGGTGAATGGGCGACATCAAATACAGGGTGTAATTTTTAAAGTAGGCCTAACCAATGCATTTATTTCAGAATCTTTAGAATTATAGGGGAAAATGTTTAGGAAAAAGTTATAGTTGTTGGAGGGGGACATTCATTTCCGAAAACAATTCGGAAATTTCGGCAGTAGTTTTTTCAGAAACATACAAAGTTACATTTTTTTCAATAGATAGGGGTATTTTTAGCTATCGCATCACATAGCTCTAAAAAAATGCGAAATTTTGATATATCATATCCCTAAATAAGCCTTCAAAACTGCATTAATGGCCTGTGGCTATAGGATTTTGTCTCAGGTATGCAGCTTAACAAATTGTCGCTCTTTGCCGCTCTAACTAGCTAACTTGGAGCTCAAACCAAGGTGTGGCAATGTGTCACGGTCTCCACCGGAGCGCAAACCAGTGGAGATCTTGACACCTTGGTAGATTCGGATGTGATCCATAGGATCAATACGGGGTGGTTGACATGGAGACAGGTAAGCGGAGTCCTATGTGATCGGAGAGTCCCAATAAAGGTTAAGGGGAAGATTTATAGGGCAGTGGTTAGGCAGGCACGTAGCTGAGGGGGGGGGGACAGGGGGGACTAGTCCCCCCAAATTTGGTGAATAGAAACCTTTTTAGACTTATAACTGATCCGGAAGTACGTACATGTGCACTAATTAAATAAGAATGCAGCAGATAGTGTTTTCCTAGGTAAGTACAAGTTGATTTGTAAATACAATTTGTTTTTCATAATCCACAGTGTACTGATTTAAAAATATTAGCCCCCCCCCCTTCCCCTCAAATTACTAGATCCAGCTACGTGCCTGCGGTTAGGCCAGCTATAAGTTGCCATACAGTCAGAGCGTATATGGTGTGATACATGAATGGGGTATTGAAAGCAGACAGAATTAAGAACAAGTTTATTAGAGGCAGTTTGGGGATGGGAGACACCGCGAAAAAGATGCGGAGTATAGATTGAGGTGGTATGGTTGTGTGATGAGAAGAGGGGAAGAGGATATCGTTAGGTCTACCACAGGTGTGCAAGTTGGGGGATGTAAAGTCGTGTCTCCATGTGGTGTACGATGATACCTACACGTTAAAGAACCCTAACTATTATGCAACGGGTAGATGAGGCAAAATTCTCAGGTGTGAGAGCTCGCCTCCTGGCGTTGGTGGAGTGTCAAAACAACAATAGGCCGACGATAAATAGGAATAGGAGTCTTAGCTTTGGTCGGAAGCCGGCTGCGTAAAAATACCGTCCAACAGATCGCCATGTGTCCATTCAGAGAAACGTAGATGAGTACCCGAACCCTCCCTGCCATAGGCGGGAAAAGGGTTAGTAGTTACTAGTCAGTAATGATATCAGTAGTATGTATTATGTAGGTAAGAGTATTGGGCAAGATCCATGTGTTCCATGATGTGTGTTGCAAGAAACTCGATTATTCGGATGAAATGAAAGCAATCCGGATAATTAAAAAAAATTGGCCTTAAATTTAGTATGAATTATTACCTGTTTAATAATACGATAATATCAAAAATTCACATTTACAGTAATAATAAAATATTTTCTAACCTGCCTCGGTAGTGCCAAGGTAGTGTGCTCGACTACTGCGCCAGTCATTTCCAGGTTCCATACTGGATGGATGTGACTTGTCCATTGGACGTCAGTGGAGGAAAAATGCCTCAATGAAGAAAATAGGCGACGATAAATAAGCATAAGGGTTGCAATTTTAGGTTGGCAGCAGCCTGCGTAAAAATATGCCCATATGTCTCATTGGGACAAAAATGGATACTCGACCCTACCATAGGCGGATTTTAAAAATCAGGGATATTTTTGAAGTAAGAGACTTTTTGAACCTCACTCGTCTTGCTTTTGGAACAATGCGCTGAACTTTCAGGCATGAAACACTTTAACATTAAGGTTACTTATCATCAAAACAAGACTAGTTATCTCTTAAAAATATTGTGCCTTGTCAGTGAATTGGGATAATCGAGTCTCTTCTTTCTGTGTACAGCATTTGGATTCGTGAGATTGCAAGGAAATTTCTGACTAGGAATGATGGTCACCACCAGTCAGTTTGATGCTCGTTGTTACACCAAACAGATAGGACGCTGAAACATTGACATCATGAGCTTCCGGCAAGAGTGAATTTCATCAGCCCGTATTTATATTTTCTCTTCATTTCCTTCCTTTTCTCTCATGTTTGAGTTTTTTCTCCTTTTCCTCTCTTTTTATTTTTTTTTACTTTACTACAAAAGGCAAATACTGTAATAATATGAACGGAGTTGTAAACTAAGGGCTGTAAAATTAAGGCGCACAAAAGGGCAGATTTCCTTGTAAATTACGTGGGCGTGTTTAATGGTGGCTCATTAGTATCTTGAAAACGTGTCTCCGTTGCTCCTTTTTAAGCCTAATTACCGAGAATTTTCGGTAATGAAATGAATGAGTCGTAGAATAACATAGACGTCCTCCCGGGTTTGAACTGTTTCCTCAACAATGAGGGAGAGAGATAGAGAGAGGAACAACTGGAGAGGAAGAAAGGAAGGCTGATGGGACTTGAAACGTGAAAAGAGCGCCAACCTGAAAATTAAGAGTCAGTCGAGAGACCCATAATCCAACCTTTAACCTCAGAGTGTGCTAGTGAAATCAATTCGTTACTACGTGCTTGGCGGCACTTGAATGTAAGCGCAGGCGTCGTTGGAATGAACAATCGATTGTCTCTTCATTCTGGTCACTGGTTCGGGTCCCAATTACAAAGAACTCCTCACAAAGAGCTGATATACTTAAAAATAATCTTTTTCTTTAGGATTTGTTGTTGGATCATCATTAGTGAATTTTATCTTTTCCAAATGAGTACAGCTTTGTGATATACAGTATATTACTTTGAGCTTTATGAAAAATAAATATCCCTTTCTTCTTCCTCCTTTTCCTGTTTTCAACTCCGTTGTTATCTATGATAATAGCAATATTTCTTTCTTGAAATTTCATTTTCTTGAGTCGAAACTTAAGAAAAAAAAAACATCTTCGCGATTGCTACTAACTTTAGTTGTCGATTTTATAGCTCCGTGATCTTATTTCTGGATTGATCTCTTGGAAAAGGAAACTTTGGAGAATGGACTCAACTTTGATGGTTTCCTTTGTCCACTCTATTTCTTTGAGCTTTAACTATTTGTTCGGTTGTTTTCTGTAAAGAAATAAAATACCTTAAGAGTATGAGTGTAGGACCCTTCCCCTCCTTCCCCCCACCCCATCTCTATCTAAATCTCTACTCCCTCTCCCAGAGATTGACAGTTTTTGATAGTTTATCCACTTAGGGTAGGTCTAACTTAGGGGTATTTGTCTTTCTTAGACTTTTGCTTCTTGGGGGCCATCAAAATTCAAAGATATTACAGGTTTACATGGTCGATTATAAAAATAAAATAGAAAGAATTTTGAAGAGCAAAATTTAAAAAGATGCAGTCTTTTTATTATATAATGAACGTGAAATAACTGCTCTTCTGAACTATAGTTAAAATAAATAATATAGAAAGTGCCGTTAAAAATGATGCTTTCTATACACTGCACATACACGCTGACTGTTAAATATTGACGTTTACATCATCCTCCTGGGAATACTGTATCATCTTCCTGTTGGTAGAGCACGCCAAAAGTAGCAAAAAATCTAGAAACGAGAAATGCACTCTCAAATGCCCATCTTTTATTTCAAGTACATTTTCGTGCTTACATTTTCCGTCATAAATGTTTCAACTCCAAACTGCTATGTTGAACAAGAAAAGAGTTTACATCCTTGTCTGTCAGTTGTCGTTCGTCTCATTGCTCACTCCAGTGGCATCCATAGACCGTATACAGAGACAGTAAAAATCCGATCAAATGACAGAAGTATTTAATGGGAAGGGTCAAAGGGCACATGTGGCTTAGTATAGCTAAGAAACTTTCGTAAATTGACGTTCTCTCACTGTCCCTCGTCATTCCTCACCCCTTTCTTCCGCTTGCTATAGGGTCAGGTAGCCACAAACAAGTAGGCTGTCGAACAGCATTTTCACGTAGCCGGCTGCTGACCTAATTGCACAATCTCTAGTCTAGACCTATCTTAGACAGGGCACACTTCAGTCGGTGCCTCGAGGTGCGACAGTCATTTTAAGCATAAGGGAGATAGGCAGGATTGCACTTTTTCCATGAAGTAACAAAATAAATACCAATCCGTACCTATACGTGATACCTACCCACTGAGGAGATACAGTACCACCAAATTCTAGGGTACTTGAAGTAGCCTTTGGGGTGGAGATTTGCCTCCTCCTGTGGGATCAAGGGAAAGGATGAGTAGTAGCTTGTGCTATCTGGGGAAAATAAAGCACTGATGTGGAGCCCCACGCTGGGTCCAATGGCGTGCTGAGGTTCATCTTGGATAAGTAATTCTAAGGGCAATCTAGAGTAGGGTATGTTTCTTCTGACCCAAGTAAAAATGAGGTGGTAGATGAATTTCTGTGAGTGAGAAGGGATGAGGAGATGAGAAGCTAAAAGAAGAAATAAAATGAGGAAGATGAGAAGCTAAAAGAAGCAGTAGGGTCAGATAAAGTCCCTCGTAAAGCCTGGGACCTTCAGGAATCAGGTGGCTATGATTGCTTTGTGAGATATCTGGCAAAGGTTCCTTTTACTTGTAAGGGTGACATTGTGCACAACACACGGAGCCACTGCCACTGTACAAGTACTCAATCGCAGAGCCACTAAGGTTGACCTTTCCTTATTGTTGTTGCTTGTTGGTGTTTTAAGGCCCTTCAACTACAAAGGTCATTAGAGTCCCGTCCACAGCATAGTTCTTATGCAGCGACTGCACAGACACTACACTAATGTGACGATTTTTGGCTATTAGCAGTACCAAGACCATCTAGATAACAAGGCCTACGCGCTTTGACGTCAGAGGTGTGTGACGTCATTCAAAGAAGGCCTAGAAGACAAATGCTTAAGCACGTGGTGATAGACGCTTTTGTGCAATACAGTTATTAAATCACATTAATTCCAGTGAAAATTAATATGTTATTTGATGTTGGAATAAATGTTGCATTCCTGATGCACTGGCAACTATGATTCAGCTTTCCCAGAAATGAAAATCTAATCAATCAGTGGATTAAAGCTATCCCATGGAAGGAGTTTATTCCAACACTAAATACAAAGGTAAAAAAATATTGTCATACCCTGATTAAGGTAGTGTGTATTTAGGCTCTATAGCATATCTATGGCAGGGGCAGATCCGGGTCGGGGGGGGAGGGTGATGCAAGCAGCCATTGCTCCCCTCTCAGTGCCTCGCTATGCATCCATCAACTGATGCATTATTCAACTATGCAACTGATGAGGCATTTTTGCATTTGCTATTCCCATTTCTATTCTGCCAGTCCAATCTGCAGTTGCATAAACCACTGAACATAGGGCATTGTCTAAGGGACAGTGGAGGACCTATTGTAATTGCTAGCTAGATTTATACTAAGGGATTCTGAATATTTGAAAATATTTGGGGTCCAATTTTTTGAAGTGCTCCCCCTGATCTGCATCATGATCAGCCCCTATGTGGGGGCAGAGTAACTTTTTAGTTTATGGACTTTTATTTTAAATTTCATCATTCTAATAAAAGGGTATCATATTTTTTGAACTTTGTTTCATTAAAACACAGCCCTTTGTAAAACGGAAACCTGTGAAAACGGAAAAAAATATGTGAAAGATCAAGTTCCGTTTTAGACAGGTTTTACTGTAATAGCTTGGCATGGTTACTATTTTAGAGGTAGATGATCACAGAAATATTATCAATAAATACTTTTAACTAGTAATATGTGCATGAATTTAAGACTTGCAGTTAAACAATTCTAATGCATTTTATACTATTCTGCACTCAAATTATTCTAAAGTTATTTTAAGGCATAACCCCTTCTAAACTTATACATTTATACATAGGTTTGTGAACTGCATTTTAATGCTCAAGATATAATTTGGACTACCAGTGCATATGATGACAAAATACTTAAATTTGTCACAATAAACAAAAACTGAAATTGCAGACGTTTGAAAAATAAAACATTATATATTTATACTGTGTCTTAATTAAATAGTTTCTTGTTTGTGTATAGCTTAACTTGTAGATCAGTTGAAGTGTAATTGAAATAGGAAAAGTGCTTTGAAAGGTCAGCCTTCTTCTGATGACGTCACATGTGAGCGCGCAGGCCTTGTTATCTAGGTGGGCTTGGCAGTACCCAGTTTTCCCAAGCAGCCACCCATGTCAGTTGCGCTGCTTAACTTCAGTGATCAAACGAGAACTGGTATGTCCAACGCAATTCGCCGCTCTTGACCTTTCCTCCCACTCTCTTTAAAGACTGCAATGCATACACATGCACACCCGCCTACATTATGACACCCAGATCGCAGTAGGCTCTACAATTAGTAGACTTCGGCTAGATTTCGACTGTTTGGATGATGCGCTCGAATGATTACATAGATGCAAACATATTTGAGTTATGATGTCATTCATTACACTTCTCGAATGCAATAGTAGTGATCAGACCGATTACTAGTCCTCAGCTTTTTGAGATGCAGTATCAGAATTTTCCGCCACTATATTCTAGCCTTTGTGGTATTTCCATTCCAATGTATTCATGCGCAATATTTGATTTTTGGGGAAAGGGGAATTAGGGTATAATTTTCGCTCAATTTCATGTTGGTGGTGACAGCAGCAGCATCGGGTAGCAGACCGTTCCCTTGGGTGGCACTTTTGTCTGGCAGACTCAGCACATTTCAAAACACTGCATACGGCAGTAATTCAGTTCCAGCGGCTTTTTGATATTTTTATTGAAAATTGGAAGATAACAAGTCTTTTTGGTGGTGGTCTGGACAGCTCCTGGTGCCTGTGTCTCATTTTTGCTGTCATCTAAATACCATACTGTTTGTTCATTATATTAACCATCATAAATTCATCTAGAAATATAATTGGTATCTGTGTGCATATTATAAAAATAGACTTCATTAGTTTAATTAATCATTTTCTGAAATACAATATATGCAGGCCTGACACTGAAATTTGATATTTGTCGTCATCTCGTTATTTACATTCTAGATTCTACGTGATTTTGTTTTTATTTTGAAAAGGAAGTTGCCACTGCATACTCTGGTTAAATTAATGTGGTGCAAAATGTAGACTAACATTTGATGAGCCCCGCTACCCAATTTTGAGAATATTAAATTAATGGGAATACGCTTACAGCGATCAGCCTAATTAATTATTATTATTATTGCAGTATACTAAAATAATGAATTGCTGCGTCGCAAATGGACCTTAGTTGCACTGGCGCTGTGGAACTTTACTCACCGGCAACGTGAATTGCTCTTGAGCTCGTGGTGTGCTGACGTCCCATCTTGAACATATGAAGTTTATCCCTCTTCCTCCCTCAACCTTGGTGGAGTAGTTGGTTGGCCTCCGTCTTTTGGGTAAATTGCTCAAGTTCAAGTCCTATATGCGATGATATAGGCCTACTGTATTTTTCTGTGCGCAAATGGGTAACAATTATCACCCTCCTAGGTGGCACAGAGGTAGCGTGCTCGACTAATGTGCCCAGGTGGGTTGACTTCTTTCGGGCGAGAAAGAGGCTTCGAGTGCGCCTTTTGTCTGATAAGTAAAGCCTGGCCCCGTGTGGTTTGTAGGATGCCACCACTGCACTTAAAGAAACCCTTTCTACATGCAACTTGTAGATCGTCAAAATTTTCAGATGTGCGAGCTCACCTCCCCTGGTCTGGGTGGAAGAACGTGCCCCATTGAAGAAAACTAGGCCGACGATAAATAGCATAGGGGTTGAAGCATTCGGTCGGCAGCCAGCTGTGTAGAAATGCCGTGAAGTTGATCCTCCACGTGCTCCAGTGGGGCAAACATGAACAGTGGCGTCACTTGGGGATGCAGGGGTTGCGGGCCGCACCGGGTGACACCCCACACACCATGACAAATGGGGTGACACCAAAGCAGTAGAAGCGGCTTTTTTTAGGAGAGAGGGTGACGCCAACCCTAGCGACGCCACTGACATGGGTACCCCAACCTGCCGTAGGGTTGAAAAGAGCTAGTAGACGATTTGTTGTAAATGGATAAAGATGCATCAATCTTTGATTTGTAATGAAAAGGGCTTATATCGATCTTCCTCCACAATATACTGCAGTATCCTCAAGATATTTCATTAACAATGACCCTGGTATCTAAATCAAAGAGTTAAACTGGAATCGAATGGTAAAAAAGAATTTTACGATTCTATTAATAAACGCCGTCGAGAAGAAGCGTCGCATGAATGAAAAACGTCGGTGGTTTTCATGACTGTCACGTGCCGATAAGAAGGTTGGCTTTGAAAAATTGTCACCGTTCGCCTGCTGATCAGATATGATAGCTGCAGGCAGGTAGGAAAGGTGGTCCCATCTCCTAGCGTTTGCTTCGTTTCCGTCTCCTAAACCGTCAGGCGCTCTCTCTCCCCCTCCCTCTCATTGCCACCCTCTAATCTTTCACGTTTTATACGTCATAGAATTGCAATATCGCGATGGATTTGAAGGGGATAACAAAGAAATAAAGTCGCGGAACTGAGAGTAGCACGACATATAAATGTCACAAGGTTCTAAATGACTGATCGTTAGTTTCTGGAATAAGTACTTGGATAGATAAATAAGGGGAAGGAGGAAGGCGGGACGGGGCTTTTCAACTCCATCGCACTGCCCTCTATTGGAAAACTATTTTACTGAACTTTTGATGTACCACAATAAAATAATTTCATTGAACATGACACGTTTTTTTCACTGTCTAAATGGTTGACAGCGTAAATAATCAGGTATTTTTAGGCCGGTCGCACACACAGCCACTTGCAGCAGCCACTAGTGGCGATCACTAGTCGCTGTGCACGGCCACCAGTGGCTGCCACAGGCGGCAGCAACGAGATCTCGTGCTTGCGGTAATAGGAAAAACGCCGCCACTGGCGACAAGTAGCGAGATATGGCGACTGCCGCAGCTCGTGGCTCAGTAGCGATACTGCAAACGCTGTGTCTGCGCTGAGCCTATTTGATTCCAATTAGAAACGCAGTCCACAACGTGTGGTCGCCACTAGCAGCCGCCACAAGTGGCTGTGTGCGAGCGGCCTTAGGCAAAAAATTACCCTTACTGATAGAGATTTTGCCACACACGCACAGTTCAAAATTATAGAATTTTCCAAAAAAATCAGTTCGATTACCATGTTTGCCACACACAATATGCCTCCTGAACTATTGTGCCATATAGCACTTGCAATCATATTATCGGTTGTTTAAGACTCAAGAAAACCTGTTATTCATCGTTATATTAAAAAAAATGACCCTCAAAATAGTAATTTATTTTTTTTAATAAAGTAATGTGCAACGGCAACTGCGCCAGTAGTTCTAGGTTCGATACTGGGCCGTGGTGGGTCGGCTTCATTCGGTCGAGAGAGAAGCCGCGAGTGTGCCTTCTTTTGGATGAGAAGTCAAACCAAGGTCCCGTGTGGGTGTACGATGGCATGTGCGCGTAAAAGAACCCTCTCTACTACGCAACGGGTAGATGAGGCAAAATTTCCAGGTGTAGGAGCTCGCCTCCTAGCGTCGGTAGCATTCCCCAACGAACACTAGACCGACGATAAATAAGCGTAGGGGTGCAGCTTTGGGCGGCAACCGGCTGCAGAAAAAAATTATGACCAATATGTCACCCTGTATCCATTCAGAGGGACAAATGGGTACCCGACCCTGCCATAGGCGGGAAAAGGGTTTGGAGTTGCTTTGTTAATAAAGTAATGTGCATGTAGTAGACTAATCCCACGTTAGCAACACAGTGGGTATTGAGCTTGGTAACTGCATTAGTGGTTCTAGGTTTGATACTGAACCGAGGTTGGTTGCATTAATTTGGTCAAGTAAGATTCCCCGATTGCACATTCCATCAGATGAAAAGCACCCGATACTTTTGATTTCCTAACCTTTTTATTCTCCTTTCGAAATGCACATCTCAAATGCTGCTGTCTATGCAACTGAGCTATTATCTAAAGATAATGCCACACATGTTCAGTTCAGCTGAACTGTACAGTTTAGTCTTTTGTCAATCCAAAAGATCTTCAGTTCAAAAATTTTAACTGAAGATTCGATGAGATTCCCCACACACACACACACACACACTGAGCGATCGAACTGTACAGTTCGAACTGAAAATAAAACTGAACGTGTATGGGCCCTTTAGGTGTTTTGTTCAAATAGAACGCCTTAGTTTCTCAAATGAATGGAATGTTGTAGATTATTATTCCCAACGACGCTTCTTCACATTCTGATTTCTTCAACGACGTTCCTTTACACGTTAGTCTAGTTGTTCCATTTTCTCCCATTTCCCTTTTTGACGTCTGTTTTGCAAGTTTCGTGTATCACTTTATGTGTACATTTACTTATTGTGCGTGGTAACTCCGTTGTCATCTTTTTCCTGCGTGAATATCGTTCTGCAAGGGGAGGGAGGAGGTGTCATAATGCTCAGTTGCACTTAAACTAAGCGAGAAGTCGTTGATTTGCCTAATACTTTGACAGTGGAAGCCTGATGCTGCTTGGGAAGAGAAATGGAAGAGAGAGAATATGGCGTTGTAGTTCTCTTCTAAGACGACTTACTATCAAAAGAGGGATGCAATTTAAGTGGACTGCTCCTCCTGCTCACCCATGATCAGAGAAGTGTATCTTCATATTGAAGCATGCATTCTGCATCGTTATAATATTCGTCGTCGACGTTTGCCGTATTGAAATACAGTATATCGAGTAAGCCTTTTATATATTAAATGTGGCGACTTGGCGGAAGCTGGCTGACAATTTGCTTAAAATTTTTCAGCATTTAAATAATAATAAAACTTATTGTTAATGTGTAACAGTTTATTGTTATAATTAGGGAGATAATTACGTAGGTACTTAAAACAGTAAGCGAGTTAATCAACGAGGTCCTTTCTCTGTATCTCATTTTGATGTGAAGCCCCGTTTTATGTTCAGTTTCAGTGTTTAATGACGATTCTTTAAGTGAGGGAGAGCAGTTATAGGCCCTATACTGTGAGGGTGAGGCCACAGAAAGTGAATAAGTAGCTAGTCATTTGTCATTGTCATTGACAGGCTGCTAGAATTAAACCTTGTGCGCTGAATGTTGGCGAATTGTATTGCATTTCATTAGTTGAATAATAGATTTGGGAAAGCTGTGATGTAGGAACTCCCCTTTCTTAGTATCGCCCTGTTCATATTCAGCGTGGGTCATTTTGAGGTCAT
Source organism: Trigoniulus corallinus (assembly GCA_013389805.1). Taxonomy (NCBI): domain Eukaryota; kingdom Metazoa; phylum Arthropoda; class Diplopoda; order Spirobolida; family Trigoniulidae; genus Trigoniulus; species Trigoniulus corallinus. Next base: position 16,986,872 of record JAAFCE010001036.1, read on the forward strand.
GAAAAAAAAATATCCGTAATGAAAATTTGTTACTTGGTGGCAGATTTCTAGGTGTTTGTGTGACAGACGACAGGGTCATCACCAATTTTAGAGTCTCTTCTTCGTGTCCCCCTACTCCTAGCCCCCGTACTGTGGTGGGTATCCAATTTTTCCTCTTCCAGTTGCACAATTGTACACGAATGTGGGCGGACAGTAAACAAGAAGCAAAATTGCGACAAATGTAACTATGTGCTAGGTTGTGAAGTGCTCTGGTAACCATGGTGAACGTAGTATTATTATGTGTAGGCAACGATGGTTGGTGAAGTTGTTTATGAGCAGAATAAAAAGACGGTGGATGTTGACCTTTGAGAAATGTGGTAGAAACTCATCACTGGTCAAACTTAGTCGTGAAAGGTGAAGTTTTCCTTAGTTGAAGGGTAGTGATGAGAGAGTCTTGAAAGAGAGGCAGTGATTGTTTTTGAAATAATGATACACTATTCTTGGATTGTCTAACTATGCCTTCACCCATTCTTGCACACTCGATTTCTTCTTTTCTTATAGGCCATTATGTTCTTGAGTTTGCAACATGTTTATTGCAATCCTTTTCCTCTTCTTCTTCTTCTTTCTGACCTTCACTAGCAGTTCATCTTTGTAGAATTTAGAGGACTGCTTTAATCCCCCAATGGACAGAACGTGCGCGTCTGCAGATTCGGAAACTCTCAGTAGTTGGAGCACATCATCTTTAGCAGACAGTAGCCTATGACTGTGGGGGCTTCTTACCATCTTAAAAGGTATTTACGTATGTGGAGGATGAGTAGGAGAGACTGGGGGTGCGAAAGATACCACTGAAATAGGACAGAAATATGACGTTTGTAGGGTTTCATACTCGCCGCCTTCCGAATGATATGCTGAAATGCAGGCCATTTATATACTTTCCACGCGTATTAAGACTTCTCGTTAAATCTCCCCGGAGTCATGAAGCATCTAAATTTTATAAAGCAGACTAGTGGAGAGCAGCGTAAGAGGATAAGGAGGTAAAGAAGACGCTTTTATTGCTCTAAAAATGTATCTATTAAGGTCATATGCGGTATGGTTGTGTGTGCGTGAGGGGGGTGTTCAATGTTATGAATTCCCTGTTCTCTATACCCTTGTTGTCCATGTGGTAGACTGAGATGGGTGCAACAGGGGAGTGGTTGAGAAAGTGTCCCTTAAAATCTTCCTCCGAGCTGCTGCTGCTGAAATTATGCTTCAAAAGGGCACCTTGAACTTGGGCTCCCTTCTTGTTCGCATCTTTTTCTCCAAGTTATTATTATTCATGCTTCACAAATTTCAACTTGGACCATCAATTGAAATCTTCTCCCCCTTCCCCAAGCAATAAATTAATATGGAAAGTGTGACTTATAGAGGGCACTTTCAGATATGGCGGGGTGTTGGGGTAACGAGAAAATGGTAACATGAATAGGCAGTTTGTTGTTGATCTTGGAATATGATAATAAATGTTCAATTTTACCCATTTCCTGGTAGCAAAATATGTGTTAAGAGATTTAGTTGACGGGATATGGATACATTAGATTTGTGGTGGTTTAGATGTCCTCCTCAGATCCAGCGCTCTATTTGTCGCTGATTAAAGGTGATGGATGCTGATTGTTTCTGTATGGCTAAACGCTTTCGTCGTCTGGATGTTAACCTTTGTTTATTGTAGTCTTTATCCTCTTTTTCCACAGGATCTTTGATCCTTGGTCGACCTTCAGGTCTCTCAGTTATCAGTCTATGACAGTGATGAAGTTGAAACCAATGGAATTTAATTTCACAGGATGGTACTGCACTATATGTGAAGAAGGAAGAAGCCCTTTAATTTAAATTACATCAGATTATTTACTGTGCCGCAGTAAGTAGGCTTCACTTTAAGCTCACAAATATATAAATTCATCCCACTCAGGGCCGGCTGGAGGTTTTGCGGGACCTTCAGAAAAAAACTATGCGTGGGAACCCCAAAATTTTTTGCGAAAAAGAATTTTTATGGTATTTGACGGAACCAGGTAATGGCTGAGACAGAATGATAAAGATCCAATATAAATTTAATTAAAATGTTTTCCATATTAAGACATCTCTGAAACATCAAAGATTCTACTCTCAAATTTTCTTAGAAATTTGAAAGTGCAAGGCCTCTCGTGAGTGCGGACCCTTGATCTGAGGCCCGAAAACCCGTCGTTTGAGCCGGTGCTGAACCCACTTCTTCGGATGGGCATTTCTATGGATTACTGAATCCCCAGGATTGTCTGGTTGACTCCGTTTGAAGACTCTTGATTTCCTCAACGAATACACCACAAATAGTAGGGACGAAATTAGGATGCAGTACTGGTAAAATCCTGTCCAAAATCAACTCGTTACTCATAAAATCTGGGATCCGGGTTGGGGTTCACATTAATGTAGGGTTGCCATACGTCCCGGTACACAGGGACATGTCCCGGTTTTGAGGTCTGTGTCCCAGTGTCCCGGTCCGACAGTCATTTGTCCCGGTCGATTTAAAATTTTCGCATGTTAAACAATTATTTTCTGATAATATCATTGCATTCAGTACTGCGCATATACAGTACATGCCTGGAGATTTGGTACAGATTCGTCCATGAAAGCACATCACATTTTGCCAGTGAAACTGACTGTTCGGGAATGATCCACCATTGATCCCTGGAGCGGATCCAGACGAGAGGCAATGCAGCAATTGCTCCCCCCTCACTGCCTGAAAGGGGCGCAACTGATGAAGCATTTTGCATTGCTATCCCCATTTATATACTGCCAGTCCAACAGTTGCAGTCCAATCTGTAGTTGGCTAAACCACTGAAGATAGGTCATTGTCAAAGGGCCAGGAGAGGACCTTTTTGTAATTGCTAGCTAGATGTATACTCAGGGATTATGAATTTTAAAAATATTTGGGGCACACATTTTTTGAAGTTCTACCCCCACCCAGATCCGCCACTGATTGATCCTAACGGTTTTTTTTTTGGGTCCTCTAAAATATTTTATATTTCAATGTGTTAGTGAAAGGATTATGGAATTTTTTAATAAAACTATGAATGTTTATAATATGAATTCTTGCCATTTTGTTGAAAAAATATTTTTAAGGGAGGATGTCCCGGTCGGCGGTCCGACAATTATGGCAACCCTACATTAATGGCAAGAAGAACACATAGGCTACATGCTGTGGTTCGAAAGAGACCGGACCGAGGCAGGCGGCTTCTTTCGTGTGGGAGAGAGAGGTCCCCAGTGCGTCTTTTATGGATGGGATTGTAACGCCCTGGTACAATGCTGTTTGTACAGCGTCATCTGCTCATAAAGAGCCCTTACTACAAAAGTGAAAGCCCTTTCCCGCCTGTGGCAGGGTGGGGTACCATCTTATCCTTCTGAATGGACACAAGGGTGCTATATTAGACGGTGTTTTTTACCAGCCGGCTGCCGACCAAAGCTGCAACTCCTATGTTTATCTACTGTTCCTTGGGTCACTCCACCGACGCCAGAAGGTGAGCTCCTACACCTGGGAATTTTGCTTCCTCTGTCAGTTGCATAGCAGAGAGGGTTCTTAGACGTGCAAATGACATAGTACACCACACGAGACCTCGGTTTTAATTCTCATCCGAAGGAAGACGCACTCGGAGCTTCTCTCTCGCCCGAAAGAAGCCAACCCACCTCAATCGATTATCGCACCTGGAACCACTGACGCAGTAAATCGAGCACGCTACCTATTGCGCCACCGAGAGCCCTTACTACATGGGGTAAAATATAAGAGAGCCTCGAAAAAATTCCCAGATATAAGAGCTCGCCTCCTGGTATAGGTGGAGAAAAAGTACCTCAACGGCCGACAATATATAACCACAGGATTACAGCGTTTGGTTGGCAGCCGGCTATGTAAAAATCAGTACTGTCCAACTGATCGCTCATTAGTCGGAGTAAGACAAAAATGCGTACTCGACTTTTCCGTATGCGGAAAACGGGCTAGTGAAAAGGGTTTAGAGGTCATTTATGAGTGCGTGAAGAGTGCGGGGTCAATCTGAGAATTTTTCCTCGTGGGGTGGGTTGTTCTTAAGGGTAGTTGTGACATTGTACCCAATCGCCTGTCATATCAAGATGGTAATTATAGAAATGATGCGTATTGCTATTTCAGATTGAGTAGTGATGCGTTTTCGGCTGTCCCAACCTCCGTCCGCATTTGAAATTGATATGAAGGGATGCTAGGATGCTATTACGTCTTCTCCTCGTTCCCCGTCCTTTTCCTCCTCTGCTCGACTTTCTCCTGCTGTAGGTCACCTCAGGGGACGATGTAGCTGTATCAAGCAGATGTCGACCTGCTGATCTCGTCGCTTTCGCTCTTGATCTTAGTAGGTGTAGTGGAAACTGATAGGACGTGACGCAAATATGTAAAATGGCAGCAAATATTTATATATAATTTATTTCGGATACGCCTCCAGCATATAATGTGTTTGTTCGCTAACAAGTATATTTGCTCTGAGGCTGTATTTTTTCCCTCTTCTGTATTATGAGCAATATCAGTAAGGAATGAAAATTCAAAGGAGAAGTACCGTGAGCCCTTTCGCCAACTCTCTCTCCTCCGCCTTCTCCTCCTTGTTGCCATTGTAACGCACCCATTGCTTGGTACCCCTTATCTCGCCACCATTTTGTCGTCGTTGGCGAAAATACAAATGTTACACATGTTTTTAGGTCAAAATTAAACGAGCTCGAGGGCAACTGATTCATTCTTTCTTACTTGCTATTTCGGAGGCATTATCACCACCACTTCTATTCTACTTTTCTAGGGTTTAGTTCTCCTCTCCCCCTTAAGCCCCTTATTTCTGAAAAGCTAACTGAAATGGCCTTTTAATATCCAAATTTTGAGATGTTAGCCGCGTAGTGTGTTTAGGGCTTTCAAATGCCGATGTTTTGAGCGTGTGCTTATTATGACAACTAGCAAGATCAACATAATGGGCGCTAGCAAGGTCTCCACCGGATCCCTCAGCGCGTCAGTGGTTAGCTTACTTCACTTCGTGAGCCCATAGTCGCAGGATCGATGTTGGCCGAGGCCGATGGTTTCTTTAGCAGGCGTGCGGCACGTAAAGCCCAGCGCAAAATGAGACGCAGTCTGTGACTCACTATAAATTTCTGTGGCTCACATGATAGCATGTAGTTACGCATGTTAAGTCGCAGGGTGACGTGACTCAGTGCCTGCGCCACGTGACCCTGCGGAGCGCAGTGCCAATGCCGCAGTTTCCGCAGTTGGCGTGACAATAACAAAAAGCGTGAAAAACTGCGATTCAATTTGCTGTAATTGCCTGCTAATAGAATTTCGCAGGGCTGCTACACCCTGCGTCCCCTTCACCATCTGCGTCACCCTGCGTCTCATTTTGCGCCTTGTCTAAAAGGACGCTTTCTACAAACAAAAGCAACTCCTAACCCTTTTCCCGCCTATGGCAGGGTCGGGTACCCATTTGTCCCTCTGAATGGACACAGGGTGATATATTGGTCATAGTTTTTTCTGCAGCCGGTTGCCGGCAAAGCTGCACCCCTACGCTTATTTATCGTCGGACTAGTGTTCGTTGGGAACGCTACCGACGAGGGTTCTTTTACGTGCTAGTGCCATCGTACACCCACACGAGACCTCGGTTTTACTTCTCATCCGAAAGAAGGCACACTCGCGGCTTCTCTCTCGCCCGAAAGAAACCGACCCACCACGGTCCAGTATCGAACCTAGAACTATTGGCGTAGTTGCTGAGCGTGCTAACCACTACGCCACCGCGGCGGGTGAAAGGACGGTTTCTACATAGAGCGAAATTGGCAGTATTGCCGTCTTGGCAGCCGGCTTCTGAAATATATGCCTACGGAGTAATAGTTTGCCTGTGTGTTCCAAGTTCTACCCGGTACTATGGTGTATCCCACCCAGGGCCGGCGCTATATTTTGCGTGGCCCTGTGTAAACTAATTATGCGGGGCCCCATGAAAACATGAAGCGGGGCTCTTCTATCAATAGGTTCATTAATCCGAATGTCCGGGGCCCTGTGCCGTCGCACTGTTCGCACACCCATCACGCCGGCCCTGCTGCCGCCCTGTCATTGACAGGAAAAAGGTTATTGTTTTCGATTATGTTTGGTCGAGGACACAGGAATTCAGCATTCAGATTTGTACCCTTCAGCATTGATTGTCCACAGATGGGTTGAGGTCGGGTCCCAAAAAGGTGACGCCATTTTTCTTCTGTTTCTCTTCCGCTTTGGCGAAACCCAGTCATCTCCACAATGCATTAATTTGCTAGGGAACTATATGGGTTAGTCGAGGATCAGACACTTGGATCCAGTTTTAGCGCCCATGTGTATTACTTAATAAAATTTCTGATAAATCAATCGTTTCCTTAAAAATAAATCTCTATTTTTAGCCCTTTGGCAGTCACAGATATGAAGCTGATAACTTACAGAAGCTCAAAGGTGCTTTACTGGGGTAATGGATGATTCGCCACTGATATGATTTAGCAACGCGTAATTCATTTCAACTCTTATGGTAGAGGAATTTTTAGTGACCATAATGTAGCGAGTGGGGACCATTGTGACGTCACAACGTGGCACCACATCATCGTGACTGCCGACCGTATTTTCTGGTCTATCATCGATAAGCTGCATTGATTTTCTGTTGCGCTCTTGTTCAGAAGAAATGATGGAAAAATCAGAGATTTGGGACGAATGGTTCTTCTTTAAAAGAGACCATCGTCGTCTTCATTTATTCATTCGCATGCATTTTTAAAATGCTCTTCGTATAAACTTAGGTTTGATCAACTCTTTTGCTGATGAATGACTCTGTAGATGAAGAGCAAGCAATCAGGGGGTGGATGGTGCATGCGTGCATAGTTGAGTGCGTAAAGGGTAGATGGGTTGGGGGAATACTTTCTTATAAAGATGATAGGGTGTTGGGTGTAGGGAGGGAAAAGAAATGTCGATACGCCTACAATCTTTCTCTCTCTCTCTCTTTTTGCTTAAAAGAAAACGACGTTTTTGAGAAGTTGCGCAGAGGTCGTCGGGCCACTTTCAATTCATTTGATATTCATAATTGGACGATGCTTTCAACGTCTTAAGTCACGTTTTTCTCTTTTTCTCGCCGTCTTTGCTCTACGACATTTGAATGTTAAAACTCATCTTACACTACTTAGTACATATTCGAATGAATATATCAAGGGTTGTGTTGGTTGGCTTGGTTTGCGATGGAAGCGCAATTACATTAATTTTAAAAATACCGTACTAATAATCGTAGGCAAAAATAGGCACAACATCTTTTATTAAATATATAAAATGCTAATGATGTTTGTGAGTTAATCAAGATGTCAGTGGAGTCAGAATCAGTCTGAATAAATGATTCCTTCAAACGTGAAAAAAAAAATTGTGGTAATATTTTCAACACCTTTCAACCGGCGCCGGCTGCTGCTTAAATTTTTCCCCATTAAACCTTTCGAAAGGGGAAAGAAAGAGAGACCATAGCTTTTCCTCGCACAAACTTTATTTTTATATAAAAAATTCCCTTAATTTATTCTAATTAAAGGGGTTGATTCAGCACAGCAAAAAAGGCAAAACTAAAGCTTAGATTATCTCAAAGTAAGGGCAGGCGACATTAATTAAAATGTATTATCAATTCAAAGTTTACTGAGTGTAGCTACTTAAATGTTAAGGGTGTTACAGGAGGAGTACAAGATAGTACAAGGTTCGATCCCGGTCCATTTCTTTTCCAGGGAGCATTCCATCGGATGAAAAATAAAACTGTGCTCCCACGTGTGGCAATTGCTCCCCCTTCAATGCCTCAATGAGGCGCATATTTCAACTGGTGCACGATTCAACTTCGCAACTGATGAGGCATTTTTGCATTTGCTATTCCCATTTCTATATTGCCAGTCCAATCTGCGATTAGCTAAACTACTGAAGATAGGACGTTGTCTAAGGGGCAGTAGAGGACCTATTGTGATTGCTAGCTAGATTTATACTAAGGGATTCTGAATATCCGCCCCTGGTGTGATGTCACTTGCATGCGAAAGAACCGTTACTTCAGGAAATAAAGTATACGAGTAGTAGACTTTAGGAGCTCGTCCCCTGGTGTCGTGGGGGACGAAGAGTTAACGAATCAATCTAGGCCGATGATAAATCGGTAGAGGGGTTGTAGAATTAGGTTGGCAGCTGTTTAAAAAAAAGTCCGATAGTTCACCCGCTTGTTTCTGCCTCCAGTAACATAAATAAGTATCCGAGTCTGCCATAGGCGGAAAAAGAGGAACAGGAATGATGAATAGAGCAAGCTATTCAATTCTTGTAATTGCATTTCTTAATGCTACAAGCTCACTTGGCACTCACTGGGTGTTGTCCACTGATTCGTATTGCTTTAGCCTGATGTCTTTGGCCTCTTCTAATGGGCCTTGATTCCCATTATCACCTTCATCTTGTTTTAAACCTTTTTTTCCACTATCTCTGCTTTCTTCCTGCACAGTTTGGAGCCCCCAAGAAATGTTATGAACGTGACAACATGATTTTCTTCAAGATTTAACCGCTTTTATTCCCTGTTTTTCTTTTTTCGTTCTTTGAAAGCTGTTACTTTTTCTTAGATTTTGTACAGTTTTCTACTCATTTCAGTTTTTTTGGTCTTTTTTTCCTAAGAGAGAGTGTGTGTGTGTGTGCATTTGTTGTTTCAGAGATTTGAACTTTACTGAAGCTTCTTTTTTATATGAAATGCAATAATAAAACCCAAAGATGAAAAAGAACTGAAAATGTCTCGAAGAAATATGTGGAGTTCAGAAACTTATATCTTCATTTTTATTTGCGCTGCTGTTGCCTCTTGTTATTCTTAGTGAGAGTGTTGATTATTGTCACAAGAAACATTTTTTTTTGAAATGCACAAGAAAATGTTTTTACATCTATACATCTGTAAGCTTATATAAGAAGAGGGAAGAAGTATTACTGATTCTGTTTAATATCGATGCCGAGCTTTTCTTCTTCTTCTTCTCCTTCTTTTACATTTATGTATTTTCATCAGTTTTTATGTACATTTATATGTGGATGCACTTTGTTCTAATATCAAACTTTGCTAACGTCTTTTGCCTAGTATTAGTTGTGTTTAGTTATAGTCAAATGTTGCCAGCAAAGGAAGACTCCACAATTTTATTATTCCCTAATGATAGTGGTCTAAGATAACACCCCATCTCTATCGTCATACTTTTTATATTCACGTTTCTATTTTTACCCTTTCATCCCTCTCCCTCCCATCTCTCTCTTTCTCTCTCAAAGCATTTTTACTGAAGAAAAGAAAAATAGGTGAAGGGTGATTTATTTTTATCACGCGGAACAACCAATAAGAAAAGCCGTCTTCTTAAATGGCGAAGATGAATTTTTTTATTTAGGCATGTCTTTCAGCAAGCGAGAGAGAGAAAGAGACTTTTGTTGTTATATATATTTAGGACCTACGCTATACGAGCTGTGGGGGGTGAAGAAAATTGAACTTGACACTCTTCTCTGTGTGTGTCAGATTTGACATACATTTCGAGTGAGAGGATATTGAGAATACTCCGGCACAGGGGGTGTCTTTTTTCAAATGTCTAGATAGGTATGGTCAAAATCGGTAAGAATGTGGGAAATATCAGGCCTGTCTTGGTAGTTCTGAAACAAGTAGTGTGCTTAACTCATGACTTTGTGGTCACAGATTAAATCCTAATTAAGGCGTGGTTGCCTCCTTATGGCGGAAGAGAAGAAGAGAATAAAGATCCAAGTGTGCCTTCCGTCGGGTAGGAGGTAACGCCATGGTCCCGTGTGTTGTTTGCAACTTGCTCGTAACAGAACCTTTTCTACACGGAATAAAATATGTGTGTAGATCGCAGAATTGCTAGGTGGGCTCGCGAGGTCCCCAAACGAAGAAATAAATTGACGTTAAGTACGCAAAGCGTGGGATGCTACTACTTATCCATCGAGATCGGGACTGGCACAAAGTGCTTTTTATGATGGTGACTGCAGCTGCCCCTGAAAATTCGTATGGCGGCAATCACTCATAGCTCATATGTATTGCTGGGAATGACCGTACGGACACCAACCACTTTTGCCGTTGGGTTTAAAGTTGTTTCCCGAGGGTAGGACCTCGTCCCCTGGTATCATCGGAGGGGGAACGTACCCTAATAAATAAAATACGCCGACTATAAATAAACATAGGTTGGCGACCGCCTGATTAAAATACAGCTCAATAGATCGCTCTTATATTCCCAATGTTTGGCTTAGACGAAATGGATGGAAAATGGTGAAAGTTACAACGAGTGGAGTCAGGATCCAGAACTAGCGAAATGCGTCTGGTATGAGGATCAGCATTGTTTCTAATAAGATTTTCGTGTTCTTTTTGGGTCCAACACCAGGCATAATCTTATGAAATGGACGTATGGGGTGGAGGGCTGCCTGAGATGTTGACACAGATGAGCGATCGGGCTCAGTCAGCATTGTTGTCCTCGTCCAATTGCTGAATGATCTTCCTAACTTCTCCTTCAGCCTCAGAGTGGACGACATGGAAATAGCTGTCGTCTTGGGATTGTAGATACTGCTGATTCGACGCGATGTGGGCCTGATGAAAGATTTCTCTAAATTTTTCAACTATTTTTGTCACATTAGAATTTTTTTGGTTTATCAGGTTTCATTTTTATTCAGTCTCTTTCTTTTATTCACTTACTGAATTAAAATGAATAAAAGAATTTACGTCGAAGGGTGATGAAATTTTAGGATTATTTTGAAATCTTTAAGTGTTTTGGTTTTCGTGAGTTAAACTGAAAAGGAGTTCAGGCTTAGTTTCTTGGCAAGGGTTTTTTGGTATTTTGGTTTTTTGAAAATAAAATTTAGATTTTTCAAGAGGGCCAAACAAAGAAAAAAGAAAATGAATTCTGTTGCTGGATCCTTTAGTGAAAAATAAGAACCTTTACCAACAGAAACACAGTGACATCAAAAGGTTAACTCTTTACTGAGTGTAATCAAATATGTCTATCTCGCTGGGCCAGTGATAGCACTCTTGACTTATGAAAGAATGATTCTAAGGTACGTTCGCAATCAAGGTGGGTGGGTAGCTTCTTTACCTGGCAAGACGGAAAGTCCCAACCACATTACATTGATTGGTAAGTCTCTTGGAGTGACCATGATGTCTTCACTGTTTGTAAAACGAACCGTTTACACAGAGTAAATAACATGAGTGAATCGGCAAATTTTTAAGATGTAGGGAGGGCCTCGTTTAGTGTCGGAAATAGGCGCCTGTCCCTGCAATGGACGGGGAAAGGTTTACAAATTATGATAGTTACCTACATTGTCTCCATTCTGGGCAGCTTTACTCCACTCCTGGTTCGGTACTGTTTTTGGCTTTGTCAGCATATGTCTAAAGCTGAGACCATCGCGGAGCAGAGAGGAGAGGATAGCAGCCATAACCGCTTCAAAATCAAAAGGTCGCTTTGCGATGGCAGGTGTTTAAAAAAAGTTTGATTTCACAGTACGGTGTTCATTGCTTAAATGTCCATTTGGCATTTAGACGTCTTCCCACTAAATGGCTCAAGCAAAAGAGAGTGGTTTTCTCACCACTCCACCATGGCCCCGTTATTTTCTTCTTTCTTCGTTGATTATCGTCCCTCTTTCATTTCCGCTGTCCTCTCCGCTGTCCTTACTCCACCGCATTCTTACTCCACTGTTAACATCTCAGGGTGTTTTTTGAGTTGATCTAAAATGGACGTGGTGGGACTGTCCATTCATGGTTAAATTACGTAAAGGCTTTTGATACGGTAGATTGTGTTCTATCCAATGGCTTAGGTCGATGTCTTGCAATTCTTCCTTAAAGCGTTACAGTTGTGGATTTGATTGCCGAATTGCAGAATGTGGATTTGTTTTGGCAGCGGATGTGGTGTCAACCTCAGTCACCCCCACACATCTCTACTATTATTAGATACGTTGTTATTCTATTGATTGTGTGTTTGTGTGAGGGGGCGCTACTCCACCCCCTCAATCGTTTCCTTCAATTCATTTCCTCTCTTTCCTTATACACGTACCCTAAACCCTTTCCTACCGTTCACTGTTTCTCTCCTTTCTCCTACCCATTTATTCCCTCAAGGTAACATTGTATTGTAATAGACACCCAACATCACGTCTGAAACTTTTTCACTGCCTATTAATTTCCATGACAGAGCACTTTGGGATTCGGAGGCGAATTTGCTTTCATTATTTTCAGGATTTGATTTTCAATTTAACGGTAGAGAAAGCGCATCTACGTTTTATTTATTTTATATCCCATCGCCTTTGACTTTGATTCCTAACTCCGGATGAAATAAAAGGAAAAAGGGACGATGATGTTAGTTTGGATCTCTCTCCCTCTTGCCATGCTTTGCCCCTCCCATCCCCGATCTTCTGGTTTCTCTCTCTCTTTAGATCCAAACTTTTGTTCAATGGATGAAAATCAGTTTTTCTTTCGTCACGAACTTAACGATTAATTGAGCATCATTTTTCTGAATCATGAGATTGACGAAAAAAATCCTCATCTTGCCAGAATGCAAAGATGGATGTCATCACCAAAAGATTATATATTTTTTTCAGGGTTGTTGCCTGTCTTATTTAAATTTGTATGTAGGCGTATGAAAAAGATCTAAGAAAGGATTTTTTAGATTTAGGTTCACAGATTTTAGACGACGGTTTTTTTAAACTTTGGTTAAAACGGGCACTGTTTCACTGCCAGATGCCTAAGTTGTTAATCTGTTGGATGAGGACTGACCATGAAAAAGGGATTCATGCCGTCGTTAAGTTGGTGATGTATTTTTCATACGAACGAATAAGTATAAAAACGTGGGAATATAATCCGGTTTACCTATTTTTAAGCGCTTTTCTAACCCTTAAAATGTACGCCTCGGTGGCGCAGGGCAGGGTACTTCACTCGCGTGTTCGTGGTGTTGGGTTCCTGGCCTAGGCAAATATTTTCTTTCGAGAGTGAGAAGAAAAAAGAGGTCCAAAGCGCGTCTCCAATAGGATGAGACGTAAAGGAATCTAACCTTTTTCCCGGCTATGACCGGGTCGGCTGCCCGTTTTTGTCCTATTGGGCCACGTGGGCGATCTATTACAACCTAGTTTTACGAGTTCGGCTGCCGACCTAATGCTGCAACCTTTATGCTTATTTATCGGTGGTCTGCTGTTCGTTGGGGCACTCCATTGAACTCCTACACCAGGCAATTTAGCAAAACTACACGTTGCACGTAGAAAGGGTTCTTTTACGTGCAGGTGTCTACACGGCGCCTTGATCCAGCATCGATCCTGAAATCATTGAATTTTGCAAAGGAATACTTTCTACGTGGAGTAGAATATATGAGTAAATCGGCGACATCCTTGATACCTGAGTTCGCCCTAACCTTCAGTAGACAAAGAAAAGCGCCCCATCGTAGAAAATAGGAATCATTGCAGCATTAAACTGACAGCTGGTTGCGTAAAAATACCGCCCGACAGTTCGCCCGTTCGTATATGTATCCGATCCTGCCATAGGCCGGTAATGGTTTTGGAATAATGTGAGTTGCAGTGAATTGAATCGCTTGTTTTGACATGTTGCAATGTGACAAATGGTCACTTGATGTCCATTACTGCTAAAGACGATGCTCCAAGCACAAGAGTGTCTTCGTTGAACAGTGGTCTGTGGACAAGGGTCCCAAAGGAGTCAAGTGTAGAGGAACATATTTACTTATTAGTTGAAGAAAGTCCTTAGGTTAATCAATGTCCTTACAACTCTACTAGCATCAATTAATGAAGTTATTTAGGTAACCAGTTTATGCTCCTTGAGGTTTTCAACCTTTATGAGATTTATTCTAGGGCCAGGTGGAGCCCTCTGTGGTTGAACCAGTCGCCTCTATTTTAGAGGTCGAGTGCAGACTACTCTTCTTTCACTCCACTTGAATCTAACACATTTAGGGGCAATCAATGACAATCGTGTTTTTATTTTTGATTCAAAGATTCAGGACACAAAGAAGTAGTTGTTAATGAAAGAGTGAGTTGACGTCAGAAACGAAATCGGACAGCACAAATTCGGTAGCAGCCAAGTGCAGCCCTTCGGTTTAATTAATCATCCGTCGTTTTGGTGGCGCCTGAAAGCCATGTAGTTGAACATCTGTTGAAGTAGTTTTTCAATCGAATCAATTAATAATTATATTTGGTTTTCGGAGTGGTTCAGTAAGAGAAGACTTGAAAATGCAGGGCAGACGACTACTGGCTCAGTGAAGGGCTTCGGTTCACCCCTTTCTCGCTTTCCGATTATCCAAACGCCGTCTGCGATTCATCGATTTCCTTTGGAAATTAATTATGTACTACCCTTAATAAGTCATTCTTTGTAGTTGATGTATACAGAATAACCGCAAATGTCTGATTACAAGTGGAAAACATGTACGACTATGTTGGATACTTTGGCGTTCCAGGGTGCAATTCAATCAGTACGTTTGCTGTTCACGGCAAGCCATTCGTTGTGGTCTTTAGAAATGGAAACTACAACGTCATTGTTTTCACATCGACGTTTGACTGCTCCAGGGAGCAAAGCAAGATTACGTTTAAAATTATGACAAGCGGATTCATTTCATCATCACTCAGATCTGTATTTTCATATAAGAACTTAGCCTGTAAATTCCTGTGGGGTTGGACGGCATTCCCCCCTCCACAGGTAGACCTGCCACTATTGGTGCGGCTTCTGGACGTCTGAGTCAGTACTGTCAAACCAAATAGGGGGCTATACTTTGACTAGGGACGTGGAAGACATGCGGGGTGGAGAGGGACTTGGTGGGGGATAGGCGGGAGTGAAGGATAAGAACCCGCAGATCCGACCCTGCCACAGGCGGGAGGAGGGTGCGATGATGATGATGAACTTAGCCTGTGAATCTGTCAATGGTTACAAGCAGTGCCGGAGTTAGATATTGAGAGGCCCTAGGCTATTTCAATTTTGAGGCCCTTTTCAAGCCCTTTTCTTAAGTTTTGAAGCCCGCTATATGTAAAGGCCCTAGGCTTCAGCCTACTTAGCCTAGTGGTAAATCCGGCACTGATTACAAGATGCCCCCGACAGATGGCACCCAACCACAACATGGTCGCTACCTATTGTTCTAAATTTCAATTCTTTCATTGTGTTGATTAGATTGAGGGACAAAGATGGATACCTGACCGTGCCATAGGCGGGAAAATGGTTAACAGTTGCACTGCTGGTTAGATTGGAAGAGAAAGGAACAGAATGGATCTATTTTAATGGAAAGAGGGTGAATAGAAACAGGATGGGCCCGAGGAAGATCTACAGTGAAGCGAACCTCGTAGACTAGGCTGTGAATAATATCCAATAATGCCCCGACCTGAAGTAAAAGCCTAGCCCATTGCAACAATTGCTTCCCCCCCCCTCAGTGCCTCAATGGGGCGCATATTTCAACTGATTCATGATTCAACTTTACAACTAATGAGGCATTTTTTGTATGGCTATCCCCATTTCAATCCTGCCAGTCCAATAGTTGCAGTTCAATCTGCAGTTGGCTAAACCACTGAACATGGGACATTGTCGAATGGGCAATAGAGGACCTATTGCAATTGCTAGCTAGAATTATACAAGGATCTGAATATTTAATAATATTTGGGGCGCCCGTTTTTTGAAGTGCTCCTCCCCCTTGATCAGTCCCTGGAACCGCCCCTGCTCATTGAGCAATCTACAGGTGATTCACAGATGCAGCAAATTTTTCTTGAAAGTGGGACTGCTGTCACTTTGTAGGACCGAGTAAAACGTCTTGCAATTTTGTCTCCCAATAGCACAAAACGGCAGCGACTTTTCATCGATTAATTTTTTTAGGTGTCTGAAATGAATTTCAAAATGGCGGTGAAATAACAGTCATAAATTGTAAAGTGTTGCTGTCTCTATTGGTTTGCGCAACAAAATGTAATTACGTTTAATGCGAATTAATGCGATTATGTCTGTTGTTCAATTCACAGTCTGATCCTGCGACAATTTTGTGCGACACGTAACTGCGGTCGTGATTACGAATTAGGAAATAAATATTCAAGTTGTTATTTAAGGGGTATGCGCACAATAGCCTACGAACCTCTCCTCCACATAACAAATCTTGCTGAATCGATACACCTTTTACAGTTGATTAAGGCCATGTGGATAGACCTGTTTGCTAACCTCTGCCATCGTGCCAACCAGAGGAAGTCAAGGTTACTGCCTCATGGCACCTCTCTTTGTCTCTCCCTCTGGGGGCCGAAACGTATCATGATAGCTCCACTTTAATGACAGACCATCATTATGGGCCGTCCACTTCTGACAGGTAGCTGCCCTTTTATTTTTAATATTATGCTTTGCCAGCTCACCCTCTGAACTTGGTCCCTGTCTCTGTAACTCAATGCTAACGTGCTTGATTTTGAATTTAGTGTAGGTTCAATCGTGGCTCAGAGATGAGCACAATAAATGGTCAAGGGAACGTCTTAAGTGTGCCTACCACGAATGAAGAAAAACCTTGGGCTGTGTTACTGTGTGCCATGTCACCTACATACTACACCCTTTCTTCACGAGGTATAATATACGTGTAGATCGGCAAAATTTCCAGATGTAGAAGCTCGTTCCCCTGGCGCTGGTGAACTAAATTGTCCCAGGGTCCGCTCTAAGGGGGTGCAGCTCGGGCATATGTCCGGGGCGCCATTTTGGCTGTAAGTGTGAGAACAGAGCACGCGAATAGAGCGCTGCTTCAAGGACCGGCAATTTGTGCTTTTGTCCGGGGCGGCAATTTGTCTTTTTGTCCGGGGCGGCATAAGTGCTAGAGCGGGCGCTGATTGCCCCCCTCCACCCGAAGAAAATAGGCCGACGTTAGAGTGAGTAAGGGGGTGCAGCATCAGATAGTCAGCTAGCTGCATAAAATCTCGTACAACATTGCCCGTGTGCATTCCGAGTTCTGATGGGGCAGAAGGGTGGCCGACCCTTACAATAATGAATTATTATCTTAAGAAAAACAAATATCTGAAAAAGATTTCAGTTATCCAGAGAGTAGTTAAGGGGTTACCGAGTGAGAGGAAGGGGTTGTGAGATGGGAGAGTCAGTGGGAAGAAGCAAAGGCAGGCAGTCCAGTTCAAAGGGTTAGTTTGTCGAGCTCGCGCACTTCTAGCAGTCAGTCTCTACTGACATGCCTTTTTTTTCGTAAAAAGTAATTTCATTGAGACATAAAGGGGAAATGGGATTTCGGTGAAGTCGATCGACGTTGCACAATATTAGACTGAAGACACTTCCTCTTTTTTTAATTTGAACCTAAATGTCTACCTTTTTTATTTAAAACATGATGAAGGCGACGAGAAAAAAATGACGAGAAGCTTAAAGACGGCGACTACAATGAAGATATATGTGTGACAGCTAAGAACGTCTTGTCAATTTCAAATTTATTGAAGCAACATCTAAAAAAGTTAGGGGTTCTTTCTCCTCCGAACCGTTCACCCTCGCCTCTTGCCATACTGAGGCACTGTAGAGATATATTTACCGTGCAATAAGTGGCATCCTGTGTCATGTTTACCTCTAAGATTTAAATTAATTTACTTACGTCAGTGGTTGACTGTTCAATTCTGTCCTAGTAGTCAAAGCCTAGATAACTTCGGGAGAGGGATAGAGAGAAGTGCGGACCTAGGGCAGACACGCGAAAAATCGACATCTGAGCCGGTCCTGACCTGCAGGTAGATGAACCCTTACTACGGGGAGGAAAATATACTTTTAGTTTGAGGTACAGAATGCCCTGACGATGGTGGAGAAAAGTGCCCCTAACGAAAAAATAGTGTGTGACCCATTGAGCTGCGTTTAAATGCAGTTCAATGGGTCACACATGTGTCCCGATGGGACAGAAATGGGCGCCAGACCTTGCCGCAGGCGTGAAATAGGTTAGTTGTAATTATGAGTTTACATACAGTATGTGGACTTAAGTTGGCATCCAGTCATGTAAAGCCGCTGTCCAAAAGTTTGAGTTCCCGGTGTCGTCCCCTCCTCTCACTCCTTCTTTGAGATACTGTATTTTACTCATGGGTACTGGACCATACCCCAGGTTAGGTTAAAAAGAAAAGGTACAATATGTTAACAGTGTAGGTAGGGGGTAGATACGTTCCCCCTTGTTGGTTATTGGTGTGGGGAACCCATTGGTGTGATATAATAATAGGTCACCATCATAATACCCTTATCCCGCCTAGGGATAAGGCCCATACACGTTCAGTTTTCTCTGTACAGTTAATCTTTACGTGTGTGGGGAAATTCATCGACTCCACAGTTAAAATATTTGAACTGTAATAATATTTAAGTGTGCAGTTGAACTTCAACTTCACGTGTGTGGCGTTATCTTCAGTCCAAACTGTATAGGCTGCTTCACACTGAGCGAAGTAGCAAGTCAAGTAACATGTGACTTACCTGCCGCCAGGCGGGCAAGTAGCAAAAAAGTGATCACAAGCAAGTTCTTAAGTGCACAGCCATCGAGATATTAGACGACGGTGTAATATTAGACGGAATTTTTGTGCAGCTGGCTGCCGACCAAAAGTCTGCAAGTCCCGCTATCCTTGCTCCCCAGTGATGCGTTCACAGCACCAATTTAGCAGTGAAGGATTGTGAAAAGGCTTTATATGCCCAATGTGAAGCAGCCTTAAAACACAATTCAGTGCATATACTAAAATTGGAACGATACAGAGAAGATTAGCATGGCCCCTGCGCAAGGATGACACGCAAAATCGTGAAGCATTCCACATTTTTAGTGTGCGGGGTGGAAGGGGACCTGGCGGAAGATAGGCGGGAGTCGAGGGCTAGAACCCGCAGACCTAACACTGCCACAGACGGGAAACGGATACGACGATGATGATGATGAGTTCAGGAGGCATAGTGTGTCTGGAGCAGTGGCAATCGAACTGTGTGTGTGGCAAAATCTCTCTCAGTTTTAACTGAAGACATTTCAAAACAGTTTTAACGGCACACTCAGAACTGAAGATAAAACTGACCGTATATGGGGGCTTAATAGGCGTTCTCCAAATCAATAAAAATGGCCTGGAGATCGTTCTTTGCTGCCCTAGCTTTTTTACCATCTGTCTCAAATTGAAGATTGGTTTCATTTTGGACCTACTAGGCATGAATCCAAATATAGTAGTTTGAAATAATGGATTACATTTTATCCTTGCATGCTTGGGGTGGGCTAGCCCCCCCCCCCCACAGACAACTTTGCCAATATTCCTGCGGGTTTCAAACGCCTGACTGGGGTGACCTAGTCAGAGTATGTTCAGTGGACCCACAGACCCGACCCTACCACAGGCGGGATGATTATGATGATTGCATTCCTGCATGCCTTTTTAGTGGATTCCTAAAACGACACTACCACATAGATTTCCTCACTGCATCATAGCATGATTTTAGTACTAACTTATTGTGAATTATTCGATTCTGATCTTTCGAAACATTGAACAACAGTTAGATTTGGCAGAACGAATAACAACAGCTAGTTCACGTCGATGTTTGCGATAAGATAGTTCATTGATGGTGTGCTAAACAGGGTTTATTAATTTACAATTGTTTAAATTAAAAACTTTTTTATCTCAACATAAATGCTAACGAAGTTGATTTACAAAACAAGTGAATAATGGAAAATACCAAACACACAACATCTGAAAAAATTACTTCACCCGATATTCAGAGCTGGTGGATACCCAAACTTGCCAAAGGCAGAATTTTATTTATCGGGAGAAGAATTCTGGAAATGTAGAATCTGTGTTTGAGGAAGAGAGGAGTTTTAATAAGAGAAAAATAAGTTGAAAACGAACCCAAATGAAGTAACCGGAAGTGGGATCTTACTTAAAGAGGCTATTATGCGTAAAGGGCCGGAACAAACTTCATTAACGAGAGCACTTGAAGTGGCTTGACGAAGATTGACGGTGTCGTCATCAGTTGACTTCACTTGACTCATTTTATGGGCAGTGCAATTAAAGTTCTATGTAGTGACCAGTGCTTAGCCGCCAAAGACAGGGTTTGGAAAGAAGTCGTGAGCAGAATGTGAAATTGATGCGACATCGTTGTCGTCATAAAAATCTTACTTTTGAAATGTTATTTTGGCTTCAGAAGGGTGGGAAGGGGGAGATGACCAAAAATATTACAGTGTCCGTCTTCTCTTCACATCCTTAACTCTCCATCTCTCTCTCTCTCCCATTCTTTCTCTGTCATTGTAAGACACAATCTCAGGAGAGCAGGTGATGTTAACCACCTTTGAAATTTCATAAAGCCGAAAGTCATCTCGATCTCCTTCTTTTGCCCCAGTTTCCCTCGCCGAATTTCTGAACGGTAAATAACTTGTTGTGCCCTATTAAGAAATACATACAAAAACTGACTTTCGTTGGCCATATTGATTTTGTTTGTCTGAATCCCTGGACAACATAAAAATAACTTGATCTCAATGTATATTACTTTTTCCCCTCGCGACTGTGATTATTTTTGGAATGAATTTTCTGGGATTTTTGCGTCCGAATGTCGTTGTCATCATCAACTCTTTATTGAAGAATCTCGGCCCTATAAAGGGAGACCAATGAAATTGAGAATGTAAGTCCTTAGCTAAATATCGAAAATCTATCTGGTCAGCCAATGACAGACCAAAGTTGTGGCCCCGTTTGGTGTAGGCCTACGATGTCATAACTAGGCAAAATTTAAGGGCGCGCCTCCGGGCGTCGGTGGAGGAAAAGTACCCCAATGAAGAAAAATAGTCTCATCACCATCATATCCTTATCCCGCCTGTGGCAGAGTCGGGTCTGCAGGTTCTAATTCTTCACTCTCATGATCCCCCACCAGGCTCCCATCCCGTGTCCTTTTTTTCCTACCTGTTCCCACGTCTGCTTTGGTCTTTCCCCACTCCTGATACCACCAATCACCTGCAGTCCCACAATGGACCTGATAAGCTCCACTTCTCACCACATACTCATACTGCGATGTTTCTGACCCCTAAGCTACCTTTAACGTACCCGTTTCAACTTCTGTCGGCGCGCGACATCCCAGTCGTGTAGCGCAGCATTCGCATCTCAGCTACTTGCATTCTCCTTTCATGGCTCTTTCACACTGCCCAACATTCTGAGCTATACGGCATAGCTGGCCTAACCAGCGTTCTGTAAACTTTGTCTTTCAATTTTATTGGGACCCGGTGTCACGCGTCAAAGTGTCCGCTTTTACGTCAAAGTGTCCCGGCCGTTTCCCACGTTAGGGATTTTTGGCCCACCAATAATGTCAAAGCAATTTAAGTGTTTGCTAAAGCACTCTCCCAAAAAAACTCACTTGCAAAGCAGAGCTGGCGTTTTCATTTTCCCTAGCAATACATGCAATATACTTCCGTCCACAAGGTGGAGTCTCTGCAGACCCCAGACCTACAAAATTGTGTCTACACATGTACCACTTTCTCCACTCTCAACCAACCTTTGAGTACCTGTTCTCCCATGTTTTCTTTACCTATCAAGGGAAGTTGGCGGGTCTCCTAAGTAATTAGCATATTTTATTTCTAGTTAAGCAATGCAACCCAAGTTAGTACCGACAGGGATGGCTGGTCGGAAACACTGGGTACTAAAGCAGACGTGGGAGCAGGATGTCCATAAGGATATGGTAGTGTCTGGGGTGGACGGGGACCTGGTGGGAGATAGGCAGGAGTGAAGGACTAGAACCTGCAGACCCGACCCTGTCATAGGCGTGATAAGGGTATGATGATGATGATGTCTTGGGTTTCTTGGATATTACAGAATTTTTTTTTAGCATGTTTCCAGATTATTTTCATTGCTTAACCTTTATATGGATGGTATTTAATTCAATATCCATAATAATGCCCTTAATCTGAATATTTCGGCCTCAAAATCAAAGAGTCTTTTTGGGGTCATAACAGACCCCACCTTGTAGTGTGTGCCAGAAATCGTCACCTTGTGACGGAAGGCTATGGATCCAAAAAAATATGATGAGATTGTGGCCTATTTTAGTGATGGCTCCTATCCCGTTGGTGCATCAGAAAATGAGAAACGGGCATTACGTCGGCAAGTAAAGTGGTTTATATTAAAAAATGGAAGAGTATTGCATCATCTGCGAGACGGTAAGTCTCACATTTAACATAAATTTCGCCTTGATTCACGTTGCATATCTGCTATGCAGAAAAGAGGCAAATTCGGGCATCTGCATTCGGAACTAGATGGTGGACACTTTGAGGTACTTTGAAGTACACCCGGACACTTTGACGCGTGACACCGGCAGTCACACAGAACTTCCCTGTCTCCACTTTAGCCATCCTGCATTGATCCTATGGTTCACGTCTGGGTATTTCCCCATTGTTCTGGAACACCGATCCTAAGTATCAGAACTCTTGCACAACTGGTATCACCTCACTCTCAGAAAGAAACTAACCCCCTTACCTCTGGTCACTTCAATTGCAGGCTAAGTACTCTGGCTTCTTCATGTTCTCCTTCAGGCCCCCCCCCTTTCCATTGCTGTTTTTAATGTCTAGTACGCCCTTTTGTGCATCCTCTTTGCTCTGCTCGAGCCTTCCCACATCGCCAGCAAATACCATGCATTGAGAGCTCCATTCTCCTAGCTCCATCAGCAGATCCACGACTAGAGTGAATAAGTAGTGGTGGCTAAGTGCCGATCCTTGATGCACATCAACCTGCACCTTGAAGCCTCCAGTATTTTCCCATGCCGTCCTCACCCTAGCAATGGAACCGTCATACATGTCCTGCACTATTGTAATATGGCCAGTGCCGGATTTACCACTAGGCTAAGTAGACTGAAGCCTAGGGTCTCAACATTTAGTGAGCTTCAAAACTTAAGAAAAAGGTCTCAAAAGGGCTTGAAAAAGGGCCTAAAAATTGAAATAGCCTAGGGCCTCTCAATATCTAAATCCGGCACCGAATATGGCCTTCATCTACCCCCTTGCTTCTTAAAACGTTCCATGCAATCTGTCTGGGGACACTGTCATAGGCCTTCTCCACGTCAACGAATATTGCAAATGAAGAAGAATAGACTGACGATAAATAAGCCGAGTGCAGCTTTAGGTCGGGAGCTAGCTGCGCAAACAGCCGTCCAACAGATTGCCTATGTATTCCAGTGGGACGAAAGTGAGTACCCCGCCATAGATAGGAAAAGGGTTAGTAGTAATTTGCTTAGGCCCTTAGTAACGCGGGACTGGGTATAACCGTATACTTTGTACTCCCATTTTGTCAGTCATAGGGATTGGACATTAATAATTCACATTTGTCAGAACGGATCATCTCCTTTTACCTTATTTTTACCACCTTCATCAAGGACAGGTCACTGCGGTATGAAACTCCTTCCAATGAGGTGATAAGAGACGGGTGATGAGAAGACAAGTAATTTTACAATTGCAGTCACGGACAAACAGGGTGCGCTGGTGGGCCACGTTCTTCTCGTGTGATTCACGTCTACGTGTCCCCAACGAAAGCCAGTAGTTACTGAGCTGTATTGTTGCTATGGAAACCGGATGAGGCGTTGCATCTGGAATGTTGTAAGAAGTCCTTACCATACTTGCATCCTCCTTTCGTCCACTCATGCTCCTGCGTGCTTGATCGCAGGGAGAAAAAGGCCTTTGTTATTGTCGTAATGCATTATCATAACTGTATGAGACTGCATTTGTAATTTTATCACAGAATATTATGCAAATATTTTGTTAATGGAGATTTCATCTAATCATTTTTGATCAAAATTTTCGTGGAGGAAGATATTTGCCAATATCACATCCTATAGCTGGCAATGCGCCTTCAACGTAAGTCGGATTAAATTGTTTCTGAAACTCATTGTTTCTTTTTTTTAAAGTTTATTCAAAATTCATGAACGACGATTAGCATTACAAAAGAGAGCTTCGGGGGTTGAAACGTTAAGATGAATTGATTGCAGAGTGGTGGAATCCACTTTATTGTCATGACCTAGCAACTTTAATTTTTTATCGGCAAATATCTTCAGAATTTTTTATCATATAATTTAATGCACTGAGGTACATTGTTTTGATACAATTTTGCGGGGGCTTATATTTATAAAAATCCTAATTCAGTCTCTCTCGTCATACTGAACAGCGCAAATACGCTGAAGAGCGTACTGAGCATTGGGGATCGTTGTTTGTTTGTTGGTGTTTTAGGGCCCTTCAACTACAAGGTCACTAGAGCCCCGTCCACAGCATAGTTCTTATATAGAGACTGCACAGACACTACACTAATGCGACGATTTTTGGGTATTAGCAGTACCCAGTTTGCCCAAGCGGCCACCCATGTCAATACTAGCTGGGGTTGCGCTGCTTACATTCAGTGATCGGACGAGAACTGGTGTGTCCAATGCAATTAGCCGCTCCCTCGAACCTTGTGGAGGCTGCTCGCTGGTGAGAGGGAGAGGTAGGAGTGGGGATGTAGGAGAGGGGAAATTAGCAGCATTCAATGTTCAACCAACCACCCATGTCGGTACTAACTTGGGTTGCGTTGCTTAGCTTCAGTGATCTCACGAGAATTGGTGTGTTCAACGCAATTAGGTTGAGTACCTCAAATGAGCTGAAAGGGCCTTCACTCCTTAAGCTAGTGGTTCTTACACTGGGGTCCGCGGTCCTGTAGGGCAGTAAGGAACCGTGAAGGGGGTCATTTAGTTGAAATTTTGGTCTGTTTGAGATTATTACCATGCCCCCATCCTGTTGAATGTACATTTGATGACTACCATTTTCTGAATAAATAATTGTTTGTCAAAAATTGTTTTAGTAACAGTAGCCTTATGTCAATTGCAGTTAATTTAAATGGGTCCGCCATCTAAAAATTGTGACGAGACCGCCACGCAAGAAATCTTAAAATCGTTTGAGTACCACTGCCTTTAGTGAAGTCACTGCAATTTATTAACGAGCCCTGCGGTATCACGCGCACCGGAAGTCTTTCTGTTAAAGTAAGGAATGAAACGAGATGGCTAGTTGATTACCTTGCAGTTTTCGATACTGCCTCCGTTTCTTTTCTTCCCATCTCCCTTTCTCTTCTTCTCTGCTTCCTAAATCCTGAAAATGCGCCTCAGAATAAAGAATTGCTGCCTGTCACGCCTTTATTGTTTGCTCGAAGAGTGCATCATTCAAGTTATCCATCTCTTAATCATCAATGGCATTTATTCGTTCCAGTTATTCATTTATTAATTAAAATTTGCTGTTGTGCCATACAATAGTGTCATTAAAGGGAATCTATGTCGCAGGTTCCGGTTCCTTTTTCTCCACTCGCTCCACCCCCTGAAGATTGTCCTTTAGAAATTAAATAGAATACGACGCATTATCAAATTAATGACAAAGACAGAAGTGACACCTGACAAACATCATGATAACAGGAAATTCAAAAGACATCGCTTCACTGGAGGACTAGTAATGCGAACACGTGTTTGCTAAACAGAGATAGGGTTAAGACGGTACCTAACAATTGGGCTAAATGGTACAAAAATGACCTGTCTCCAAACCAGTATGTAACACACTCCACACATATCACAGGACCACGTCCAACAATTGTGGTGTCTGAGGCACACGTTATTAATGGCTATCCAGTGGTTCCAGGGATGGGATGTAAAGATGTGTGATCCTAAATGGTGTGAGGATGCAGAAAATTCTTCCCCAAAATAATTCGTCCTTCGGAAAATCCGTCTCCAGACAAGAAAATTGTATGGGGACGAATTCTCCTAAATCAGTGGTGTGTACGATATCGCCTGCCCATAAAAGAACCCTTACAACATGGGCAGTACAATATACTGTACGCAGTAGCGGATCCAGGATTTTCATCGGGGGGGGGGGGAGGGGGTTGAGCTAAAGCTAGCATATACTATGCGAATAAGTTTATATGTGCATAGGGGGGTTGCAACCCCAAAAACCCCACCCTGGATTCGCGCGTGACTATACGTGTAGTTGGACACCAATAAGTTTGGTTATATGGTTTATACCTCCACTGTAACAGGCCTAGCCCTTAAGAAGTGCATTAGGTTTGCAGTATTAGGCAAGCCCTATCGCGCATGTGTTCTAAAAAAAAGCAATCCTAACCCTTTTCCCGCCTATGGCAGGGTCGGGTACCCATCTTGTCCCTCTGAATGGACACAAGGGCGATATATTGGTCATAGTTTTTCTGCAGCCGGTTGCCACCAAAGCTGCAACCCCCTATGCTTATTTATCGTCGATCTACTGTTCATTTTTGGGGACTTCCACCGACGCCAGGCACTCGACCCTGCCATAGGCGGGAAAAGAATTAGTTACGATGATGAATATATTAATTGTGACCTTGTTCATATTAGGTGCCATGCCGTCACCTATCGACATGGCTCAGTCTATTAACGACTACTTAATAGGACGATGACTACACCCTTCTTCCGCGTTTTCTTTGAGGGCCCTAGCAAATTCACATTCATTGGGTGAGTCTGTAGGCGCACAATGTCATCACCAAATGGTCTGACATACCGTATTTATTCCAATAAACGCCGCGCCGTTTATTTATTTCATGGCGTTTTTGGTGCGGCGCTTACTAGAGGAAGGCGTTTATTAGAGGGCGGCGCTTATTAATTTTGTGAGCCCTCATAGACGTAATGGATGGTAAAATAACTGTGACATATTTTCTAGGGGCGAGCTGGTGAAGAAAGTGAAAGAGGTCAAGTAGTTAGGATCAACGTTCCATATCAATAGATGTGACCCATAGAATCAATGGTGGATGTTTGAAATGGAGATGGGCAACCGGTGTCCTGTGTGAAAGGAGGGTCCCAATTTAGTTGAATGGGATGTTTTACAGGGTGTTGGTTAGGCCAGCTATGCTGTGTCGATCAGAGTGTTGGGTAGTGAGAAAGAGCCACGTCAATGGAATGCAAGTAGCTGAGGTGTGAATGCTGCAGTAAATGAGTGGGGTGTCAAGAGCTGATAGAATTACGGATGAGTATATCTGAGGTAGCCTGGGGTGGTGGGCATCTCCAAAAATGGACAAATAATAATATTATGAACACGAAATGAGAAGAGGGGAGGACGAGCTCATTGGGTCCATTTCAGGAATGCAGGTGGTCAGAAGCACCCAGGGCAGGGGGAGACTGAAGCAGACGTGGGAACAGGTTGTCCATAAGGATATAGCAGTGTGTGGGGTGGACAGGGACCAGGTGGGAGTGGTAGGCTAGAACCTGCATACCCGACCCTGCTGCAGGTGGGATAAGAGTATGATGATGATGAGCAAGGGCAGCGGCGATCGTTGGAGAGCAGCGATTATTGGAGGGCGGCATCTATTGTTTATTTCACGCTGATGATGCGGGGCTTATTAGAGGGCGGCTTTTATTGGAATAAATACGGTAAGTGGGCTCTGTGTGTGTGTGTGTGCGAAAATGGTTAAGGATTCATCAGTGGTCATGGTGTTGTAGTGCCGCGGTTTCTGACGTCATTTACTGGTAAATCAATGGGAAATTTGGGGTCTCGCCATGTTGATTTCCCGAAGGCGTGAGGGAAAGAATAGGGGTCCCCGGAGGCTCTCCTTCGCTCTTGAATACTGCCGAAATTAACATTAACACG
This sequence comes from Trigoniulus corallinus, assembly GCA_013389805.1. Lineage (NCBI taxonomy): Eukaryota > Metazoa > Arthropoda > Diplopoda > Spirobolida > Trigoniulidae > Trigoniulus > Trigoniulus corallinus. Next base: position 17,014,406 of record JAAFCE010001036.1, read on the forward strand.
TGTAGCAGCGAATTTCGGAATTAGAGCGAAGTTGATTTAGGGCGAGACAAATGTGTTTTCTTGAAGAGGAAGAAAAAGACATTACTAATAGTGGTGTTCGTGGTAGAAGGTGGAGGAGGAGGAGGGAAAGGGTTAAGAGGAGGGCTCCAGGAAAAGGCATTTAAACTACCCTAAGATTATTAAAATTCAATAACTCTCCCAAAACTACTATTGAGATCCACACAACTGCCATATTTTTCTTTGGCATCTTTTTTCCCCCTACCTCTTTAATTTTTCAGTTTGTTTTGTTGTATTCATCTTTTCGGATGAAGGAGATTAATTAATTCTTGAAGCAGATGAGGATGAAGACCACGATGATGATGAAGTGGCGCAGGGCATTGAGAAAGATAATGAAGATGGTATGTGCCTGACGGGGAGAGTAGCAAAAAAGGAAAGAGAGGGTTCCCGGGGAAACAGAAATGTGTCCCTGCACGATAGGAGTTATTGTTGGAAGATTTTCAAGGACGAGTTTCCAAAAGATTTATCCGGATGCCTTCCATGTTTTTTTTTTTCATTTTCTTCTCAATCCCCTTCTCTTGTAATAAGGCAGGGGTGGCGAACCTATTTCAGCTGGCGTGCCAAAAATTGAAAAAGTTATATTTCTTGATATACTAACGTGCCAGATAGTAGGGTACCCTTACTTCCGGTTTGTTACAGCTAATGGAAATTTTACCAATTGATTGGTTCCATACTGGACCAAGGTGGGTTGATTTCTTTTTTTGGGTGAGGGGGAGAGGTTCCAAGTGCGCCGCCTTTTCAATAAGAAGTAGAACGAAAGTCTCGTGTGGTGTACGATGGTATTTGCACATCAAAGAGCCCTCTCTACTATGCAACGGGTAGGTGAGGCAAAATTTCCAGGCGCAGGAGCTCGCCCCCTAGCGTCGGTGGAATGTCCCAACGACCCTTAGATCGATTATAAATAAATGTGGGGGGGTTGCAGCTTTCGTCGGCAACCGGCAGTTTAATATATCGCCCTTGTGTCCCTTCAGAGGGACAAGATGGGTACCCGACCTTGCCATAGGTGGGAAAAGGGTTAGGAGTTGCAGACTGGTTTGGCTATATATACAGTATAGGCAGAAAAGCGATTAGGAATGAAGGACCTCGCGACTGGGTTGGATCCAGGATCGGCACGCAGCGGTTGGAAACGCAATTTTCATTTGTCAGTGTCAATGTTGACCCAATGGCTGAAATGGAGACAAGTCAGTGGCGTCCTATGCGACAGGCGGGTCCCAATCAAGTTGAAAGGGAAGTTCTACAGGACAGTGGTTAGGCCAGCTATGCTCTATGGATCAGAGTGCTGGGCAGTGAGGATTAGCCACGTAAATCGAATGCAAGTAGCCGAGATGCGAATGCTGCGATACATGAATGGCGTGTCGAGAGCTGATAGAATTAGGAATGCGTTTATTAGAGGTAGTCTGGGGGTGGTGGACATTGCTGAAAAAATGAGGGAGAATAGGCTACGGTGGTATGGCCACGTCATGCGAAGGGGGGATGAGGAACTAGTTAGGTGTATCCCAGGAATGCAGGTGGTCGGTAGCACCCGGGGTAAGGGGAGACCGAAGCAGATTTGGGAACAGGTGGTCCGTAAAGACATGGCTGTGTGTGGGGTGGACGGGGACATGGTGGGTAATCGACGTGAGTGGAGGGCTAGAACCCGCAGATCCGACCCTGCCACAGGCGGGATAAGGGTGTGATGATGATGATGGTGAGTGTCAATGTTGACCCAAAATTTAGGGGGGGGGGGGGGGAACCCTAAACCCCCCCCCCCCCGATCCGCCTCTGCCTTGCGGTATTTGTGAAGTGGAGAATGTAAGCTCCCAGGCCGAACTCTGTCACGTATGGGACAAGGATATGCTGAGAAAAACGATTCCATAACGCAAACAATTTCAGAATTCTTTACGGTAATGGCCATTATTTAATCAATAAAATTCGACTATGACTCAATCGAGCCCTTCTCAGCTATGACGGAATTTATTGGCGGCGGGGCATTGAAAAAGAAGGAAATACTGGAGGCCTCCTGGGGACATCGTACGACTGCCATTGTATACACCACACGGAGCCACAGCTTTACTTCCTATTCGAAACTGAAGGTGTATCCCTCCTCAAGCATCTCTGTCTCTCTCTCACTCCTACTCTTGTCACGACCAAACCTGCAACCAAGGATTCACTAGCTAAATACGCTACACTGAAGCTTCTAACCCTTTTCCCGCCTACGGCAGGGTCAGGCACCCACCTTGTCCCACTGAATGGACTCAAGGGGGATATATTGGACGGCGTTTTTCCTCAGCCGGCTGCCGACCAAAGTTACAACCCCTATGCTTATTTATCATCGGTGTACTGTTCGTTGGGGCACTCCACCTACGCCAGGGTGCAGGCTCCTACACCTGGGAATATTTCCTCCTCTACCCATTGCGTAGTAGAGAGGGTTGTTTTACGTGCAAATGTCCTCGTATACCACACGGCGCAGTGGAATCAAGCACGGTATATATTGCACCACCGAGGCAGGTTATACGTTATACTGCTGGCAAGCAACCAAATACGATAATGAGGTGACTGGTTCGTCATTATCTCGAAAACGCCACTGGCAACGGTTAAACACACGGGTTCGGATCTCTGTTTACTTCATGCCCGGGGTAAAACATGCATACGGTAAATACAGAATGAGCATCTTGTTAAGAAAATGCCAATTAAAATATGTCGTCATTAGGAATGTGAAAGGACAAAGAGATCGAAAGGATTCCAATCCTCCGTCACCACTTCGAGCAATCTAAATTTGCATTGGTAATTTAATTATTTTCAATCCTCGGTGGTTGCGTGATGGATCCTGGTTCGATTCTGGAAAGAGATAATTTGGCGTCTATGGTCCCGTGTCACCTTTAAGGGACTAGCCATTTGACGTCGGTGCAGAAACCGCTTCCTAAAGCCTAGTTCCCTGGCACGCGGCTGAGCAGACGGTATAATTATGACGTAAACCACAGGCGCTAACAGAAATTGCGCCTAGTTTGATTCCCTGGCATGAGCGAATTCAAGTAAGCAATTAATAGTTTTCAAAATGAACGTTTGGTGGCGCCAAAACCGAAAAAATAAATAAACCAATGAAAAGTAAACAGAAGACTATTTAAAAATTCAAGCAGCCAATCAAATTCGAGTGACACATTCCATTGACAAGTGCAGTTAACTAACTCTCAACTCCACTTCACCATTGATTTCGTGCTTACTTTACAGAATGGTAGTGTAACTACGGCATCAGTTTATGTGGCTTGTCGTCTGCTACTGTGCTGTTCTCGTCAGTGTCACGTGCCAGGGAACCAGGCTTAACGAATCAAAACAGGCCTCACAACGATAAATAAGCATATGTTTTGAAGTATAAAGGCTGGTTCAGTGGCAAGCGCTACCAGCGAAAAGAGTGCGCGTGCAACCAACAAAATAGTGATGTAGAGCACTGTCACCAAGACGAACTGTGCGGGGACTCGTTCAGTGGTAAGCGGCAGATAGGACGCGCGCTAGTTTATTTTGACAATGTCCGCTAGGCGGCGTAATGAGTGAACAATGGTGTCATGGCATAATGGGTGTCGTCTACAGTACAACCAACCAATCATAATCGCGCAGGAGCGCTGTGCTCTGAAAGCAGTTGACTACCAGTCAACTGTGCTTTTCCTCCCATTCCTCAACTCCCTCCCTACATAATTATGCGCCGACGTCATCCGTTTCTGTGTTGCTTCGTCTGCTCAGGCGGTATCTGCTGCTCTTGCGCATGCCACTGAACCAGGCTTAAAGCTGGGCTTACACTGCACGCAACATACTCGCGCAACTGTTTCATTAAAATAGACTCGCGCAGTGTAAATGGGGACTCGCCCCGCAATTTGCTGCGTGAGGCAGCCTCGTGGTGAGCCACCGAACTGTCGGTTTTTTGACATGCATCAAAGGGTTTCGCCATTCCCACTTCGTGTACTGGTACTCCAGATACGTTTTTTGCATGCTTGCTTCGCGCAATTTTTCGCTCAATGTAAACAGGAAGGGTGAGACGGGCGAGATTGCTGCAAGCCTGTGGAAACAGTTGCAGCGAGTATGTTTCGCGCAGTGAAACCCAGCTTTAGGTTGATAGCCACTGTGACAATGGGACAAAAGCAGGGCGCGATCTTGCCATAGGCGGGGAAAGAGTTAGTAATGATTTGTCCTTATTACAGGGGTGGCGAACCTATGGCACGTAGAACAATTTTATTGGCACGTGGCATGTACATATACAGGATAACCTGCAGTATAAGAGTAAGGAACGATTGTCCTATTAAATTAAAAACGGGATATACAGTATTAGAAGGTATTTTTAAGCATTTGGTTGACCACCCAGGCTGAAACTTCTTGCTATTTTTAACTTGGGGTGTTTTTTCTAATGCCATTACCGCCAGAAGGCAAATTTGGAAATTTTGCCGATCTACACTGACATCACGCTTGAAAGAAGCAATTTGTCTCGGCCAGGATGGATCTTGCGGTCATGGACTCACGAAATCAAGCATGCCACCGATATAATTATTTGATTTATAAAAATGTGCTGAGGGTTACATAAATTTTTGGCTTCTGATTACTAATGTACGAACACACTGCACTTTTTCAAGGAAAAATACTATACTGTATGTGTATTACAGTATAAATGAAGATTTTGCACCCAGCTGAGTGACGTCTCGAAGTCTAAATTCATCTGGGAGGTCTATTGCAGCCATTTTCTAATTAGGACAGTTGTGCATAAGGGAAAGGGCTACCATCCCAAAAGCATTCATCCTTCGAAAAGTGTAACCTTGGGTTTATATTATGAAATTAATTTATCAGCTAGAAAATTAATTGTGACACAAAGTTAAAATTTTTTTTCTTTCACGTAGTTTTAAGGATTTGACACGCCTCGTTGGTGTAGGGGATAGCGTGCTCAATTATTGCGCCAGTGGTTCTAGGTTCGATACTTGATCGAGGTGGGATGATTTCTTTTGAGCGAGAGAAGCCCCAAGTACGCCTTCCGCCAGGTGAGAAGTAAAATCGTGGTTCCGTGTGGTTTACAATGCCATTTGCACATTCTAAAGGGAGCGGCGAGTTCCGTTGGACACATCAGTTCTCGTCTGATCACTGAAGTTAAGCAACGCAAGCCCAGTTAGTACTGACATGGGTGGTCGCTCGGGAAAGCTGGGTACTGCTAATACCCAATAATCGTCGCATTAGTGTAGTGTCTGTGTAGTCTATGCATTAGAACTATGCAGTGGACGGGTCTCTAATGACCTTGTAGTTGACGGGACCTTAAACACCAACAAACAAACAACAAACAATGCACATTCTAATTCATTAAACTGCGAGCAACTTTATTTGGCCAATTTGGCAATGGAGAGACTAACTGTCATTCCTGCAGTACATACTGTATGATACCCTAAACCTCCTAAAGCCCTAAGCTATAATTCTTGTGACCCTCCACAATACTTGCAATGGTGGCGTTTCCTTTGAGGAAGAATTCCACTTTATCTTCTCCAAGGGTATTCTATTGCCGAATGGTCCTTGGTTGAAAAAAGACCAATAGTAAGAGCCTGTCTGTGCCCTTATCTCCCTTAATTTATATGAATGGTCCTTTTTCCCCTTATACTCAGCCAAGGACACATTTCCAACCAGAGGTCCATTGCACCCCACCATCAGCAGCAGCAGTCTGATAAAAAGATTAATGCCATGAGATACACGCCGCTGGCTAAGTGTGTCATTCCCTAATCATGTCAGACACACTCTCCCTGTTTAAAAACCTGTGTAGTAAAATAACATAAAAGAATCCTCTCTACTATGCAACGGATAGGTCACCCATCGGTCGGGTACCCATCTTGTCCCTCGGAATGGACATAGGGCGATATATTGGTCATAGTTTTTTCTGCAGCCGGTTGCCGGCCAAAGCTGCACCCCCACGCTTAGTTATCGCCGCAGGATGCTACCGACGCCAGGGGGCGAGCTCCTACACCTGGAAATTTTGCCTCATCTACCCATTGCACAGTAGAGAGGGTTCTTTTACGTGCAAGTGCCATTGTACACCCACACGGGACTTCGGTTTTAATTCTCATCCGAAAGAAGGCACGCTCGCGGCCTCTCTCTAGCCCGAAAGAAGCCGACATGGCCTCATACCAGTATCCCCCCTGGCCTCCGTGAAGTGCTCCAACGAGTAGTAGACCGACGATAAATAAGCATAGGGATTGAAGCATTGGCCGACACCCGGCTGCTTAAAATGCCGTCCAATAGATCGCCCATGTGTCCATTGTTTTTGCTTCTGCACAGTTTTAAGGGCCTACTGGCATTAAATTCTTTGTTCGACCGAAATTGTTGAATGGCAACACAGGAGAGCTTTCGCCATTGGTCACTAGATGACGCTCTCCCAGCCGCCATTTAACTGTATTGTTCCATTTCTATTTATCCCTTTTTTCCTCCCTTTTTCTCTCTCCCTTTTTATCGAAAGTATTGTACATTTCAAGGCATTTTAAGCTCAATTTTTGTTTCTGTAAAAGAAAGATAAGAAAGTTTAGAAATATACCTACAAAGTTTAAGAAAAAAGAATAGAAACACTTTCGCCTGTTGAAAAAATGAGATGCGCAATCGGCTTCGAAACAGTAGCAGCAGTTCTGCTTGGCGAAGTGAGTGGCTTCTTGTTCAATGATGGTTTTTTGTTGTTGTTTTCAAAACTTTCCATGCTGAATTTAAAAGAATAAAAAAAATAATAAGTATTTCATCGCCTTTAAAAACATAAATAAGATACCGCACAACGAGGAAAGGAGGAGGACGAGAAAAAATATCGTTTCCTTTTCTTCACCACAAAAAAAAATGGAAAAAAAATACAATGATCAGATTTGAAGGAGTAAATCGAAATAGATATGATTAAGCAATTTGATGGAAAAGTATTTCAAACATAAAAAGCATTTCATACTTATACACAGAAGAAAGATAGTAAGAGTAAGTATCATTTTATTGATTCTCTCTCGCCCTACATGCGCCTGGGTTGCAAAAAAAATATTGAAATACGATCTTTATCTAAAATCTGTATTCTAGTTATTGGTCCTATTTTTAATATCATCCTCTTTTTTGAAATTATGTCGTAAGATTTATGTCTGCTTCCAAATAGGTGAATCATTTTCCGAGTAAACAAACAATATACCGTTTGGATTCAAACGTTTTCAATATAGATCCTTTTTAGATACCAAACATTCATCATGACTGTTTTCCCGCCCATAGAACGGCCGGGTGCTCACTTTCCCTGTTGGAACTGGGACAGTATTTTTACCCGCCGGCCGTCGACCTAATGCCCCGACCCCGTGGATGTTTTAACATAGTTATTGATTATAGGGGAGCTACTGTATTGCATTAGACTCACCAGTTCTCGTGTGATCACTGAAGTTAAGCAACGCAGCCCCAGTTAGTACTGGGATGGGTGACGCCTTGGGAACACTGGGTACTATTAATACCCAAACCTTCGTAGCAGCATAGTGTCTGTACAGACACTGCTTTAGAACTATGCAGTGTACGGGGCTCTAATGACCGCTGTAGTTGAAGGGTCCTAAAACTCCAACAAAATAAAATTGACTCTACGGAGTGAGCTATTGTTAATACAGAAAATTTTGGGAGGCCGCGGAAGAATTCCATAAAACAGTGTTGAGCCGTCGAGCAAGAACAAATGCCAGTCGCGTCAATCAGATGTCATTGTTTGTCTCTGTAGAGAATCCTGCATTTCATTTATGACCACATTACAATATTTACCATTTGTGTAATTGTTTAAAAAATCCACCATAAATCGGGTTGTGACACATAGGCCTTCGAAAAATTTCTAAATCGGCCTGGAGACCTATGGTATAGGCCCTACACCAACCACATGGAACCGCAGTTTAACTTTCCTCGCCGACGGAACGCGTACTGTGGATTGAGCATGAAACAAGCTGAGACATCGGGGTTTCAGACCTCAGACCTTTCAAAGATTTTTTGGTTGTTCCAAAGCCCTGCAAAACCTTTCAATCGGCCCCCGCTCGCATCCATGGACTCGTGTAACCAAGCATGACATCCACTGAGCCACCGAGAAATACTATATCCGGATGGATTCCATTCTCCTTTAGGCACAGAGGTATCGTACTGGACTACTGAATCAGTTTTTCCAGATTCGATCTTGCACCAAGTTACTTTGTTTAGTCGGATGGGAAGTAAAGTCGTGCAACCGTGTGGTATATCTGATGTTCCCTGCACGTCAACGAACCCTTTGTACATGGAGTCTACGCTGTTGACCGTGAGAAATTTCTGGGTGCAGAAGCTCGCTCCTTGGTGTCAGTGACAGAAAAGAAACCGAAATATTCAAGATAACAGTAAGCAACTCCTGCCCCCTTTCCCGCCGATGGCAACCCTTATGCTTTATTTATCCTCGGTCTAATGTTCGTTGGGGTACTCCCACCCATTCCAGGAGGCGAGCTCCTACACCTGGAATTTTGCCTCATCTACCCGTTGCAAATGCCATCGAACACCACATGGGACCTCGATTTTACTTCTTATCCGAAGGAATACGCACTCGGGGCTTCCCACTTCGATCCATTTCGATCCATTTGGGGGGATGCCGGCCTACCCCACAGTGTTCCAATATAAGAATCATATCGGGTAAATTAATAAATATATATACATAAATTTGTTGAAAACACTAGTTTTAATAACAATTTTTATCACGAGGGGGTCCGCGAAACTAGAGACACACCTTCAGGGGTCTACGATACCAAAAAGGTTGCGGCAAACTGGTTTATAGTAATCATGACTTCGGTTTATGTTATGAATATTTTTCTCAGAAATCTCTCTCTCCCCCCTCTCTCTCCCCTCTCTCTCTCCCCCCTCTCTCTCCCCCCTCTCTCTCCCCTCTCTCTCTCCCCCCTCTCTCTCCCCTCTCTC
>JAAFCE010001036.1:17023463-17054416 GCA_013389805.1 Trigoniulus corallinus
CTCTCTCTCCCCTCTCTCTCTCTCCCCTCTCTCTCTCTCCCCTCTCTTCTCTTTCCTCTCTCTTCTCTTTCCTCTCTCTTCTCTCTCTCTCTAAGTTAACACCCTGCAATCTGATTAACACCACACATCAATGCTGTAGGCCTACGTGCAGCATACGCAACTAACTTACTTGTAACTAAGTTTTATTCTAGCCATTTACAATAGCTAATGCAAAAAAGAGATGTGATCTTAATCTTAAAAGAAAAAATTAACATTTTATAATGATGAGTTCATTTAATTTTCTTTTTGTTTTTAAATATTTGCATAAGTAGAATAATTACATATTTATAAACAAATTTAATTGAAAGACTAGTATTTTTTTTACCCCGCCTCGATGACGCAATGGTTAGCATGGTCGGTAACTGCTTCAATGGTTCTATGTTCGACACTGGACCGAGGTGAGTTGGCATCTTTCGGGCGAGAAAGAAGCCCTGAGAGCGCCTTCCTTCGGATGAGAAGTAAAACCCAGGTCCCGTGTGGTGTACGATGGTATTTTCACGTAAAAGAACCCTCTTTACTATGCAACGGGTAGATGAGGCAAAATTGCCAGGTGTAGTTGTTTGTTTGTTTGTATATGGTTTAGGGCCCTTCAACTACAAGGTCATTAGAGTCCCGCCCACAGTGCAGTTCTTATGCAGAGACTGCACAGACGCTACACTAATGCGACGATTTTTGGGAATTAGCAGTACCCAGTTTCCCCAAGCGGCCATCAATATCAGTACTATATAGCTGGGGTTGTGTTGCTTAATTGCAGTGATCGGACGAGGACTGGTGTGTCCAACGCAATTCACCGTTACCTTGCCAAGTGTAGGAGCCAAGTGTGTTCCCTAACGAACAGTAGACCGACAGTAAATAAGCATAGGGACTGCAGGTTTGGTTGACAACTGGCTATGGAAAAAACTCCAATATATCACCATAGGTGGGAAAAGGGTTAAGATTTGCTTTACGATCAGACCCGGCCCTAGAGTTGGCGGGACCCAAGGCGGCAGGCGATAGCGGGGCCCCAGTGACAAGATTTATGAAGTTGATTGCTTATCAATTCAGTATTTTAATGTCGTTAAACACATACGAAATCAAAATACAGCTTAGAAAAAATTTTTTCAATTCACCAACGCGGGGCCCAAGGCGACCGCCTCGATCGCCTGTAAACAGGCCGGCCCTGTTTACGATGTAATGCACTGGGTTGCCAACAGGGTGCGTAAAATATCGTCCAACAGATCGCCGGGGAGCGGCGAATTGCGTTGGACACACCAGTTCTCGTCTGATCACTGAAGTTAAGCAGCGCAACCCCAGCTAGTACTGACATGGATGGCCGCTTGGGAAAACTGGGCACTGCTAATACCCAAAAATCGTCGCATTAGTGTAGTGTCTGTGCAGTCTCTGCATAAGGACTATGCTGTGGACGGGGGCTCTAATGACCTTATAGTTGAAGGGCCCTAAAACACCAACAAACAAACAACAGATCGCCCCATCTACAAAAAGACAACATTACTTTATGGCATGGTGCATAAATTAGAAATTAATAAGGATAAAAAAGCAACTTAATATTTAACGATATGAATTCCGGAAGAGGGGGTGTTCATTCTGTCTCCTCAATTAAATCAATTGCTTTTATGCCTTCCTGTTTTTACACGATAAGTTCCATAATTTATGTGTATTATTTTAGTGGATCAACGGTTGTACACTTAACCAGTGAGTTGCAGGTTCAATTCAGATTGAATGTAGTGAGGAGACCGTATGCATATCTGTTGGATGGGAAGTACGGCGTCATCTCTCATAGTCAAACAAACCCTTTCTACATGGAGTAAAAATATACGAGTGGACCTGCGAAATTCCGTGGTGTAGGATGGCGCTGGTGAGCGAAAGTGCCCCTTGGAAGAAATTAGGCTGACATTACGTAAGTTGTTGGATATTCAACCTTGTCTCCACAGACGGGCGGGAAGAGGTGAAGTTAGGAAGTATCCTAAAGCATTATGCGCTGCTTGAATGCGGTTACTTCATATTTTATGAGACCTTTAATAATCATATTAATAATAATTGTACGGTTGGATGGATAAATACCAACTTCAAATTTCAAAGTGCTGTACGGTATGTACCTATTTAATTTTGGGCTTACTCAATGAATGGAGAAGGATTGAGCGGAATATGGTGCAACTGGGCGCCGCCAATTTGAGTCTGCCAGCTCCCAATAAAAACTTGGCTTTGATGCTAATATGTATGAATAAACGCATAGCTGAAAATTAAATTCCTATCATATTCGAAACATAGCCTTAATGCAAGTGTCATTCATCTTTCTCCTCCTCCTACACCGTTTTAGTCCCTACCTTTTAGTCGTCAGTAGTTGAAATGGAGTGGGAGGCAAGTGGAACGAGGTAATAATCTTATTATTATATAGCAGAGTATGTGTATATTAGGTTTATACAGTGACGCTTCGAGAATAACATCAGTTCGGTTGAGCTTGAGTTTATTTTAGACTCATCGTCTTCATTTGAGCATCGTGAGCGGAAGTGGAAAATTTCATAATAGCCACTCCAATTACTGCCATTTACGTCCAGACACAGTCTCCACTAATGCAAATACTTCAGTGTGCTGACGCAATGAGCGAATACTAATAAAACATCCGTTAAATCATCGATTGCACCGAATCCTGCTTAACTTGGAGTACGAAGGAAAGGTTTGCGAGTAATTCGTCTGAGCTTCGCTACAACAAAAAATCGCATAACGAATTCGATTCACGAAAATAATAATATATGGCTCCAATCTTACAACTTTTTTTTATAACATCGTGTTTCCATTATGCAAAATAAGTTCTATGAGTGTCTGAGGTCATTTAAAGTGTTGTGCAGCATCATTTTTGATAAGTCGATCTATATTCCTAAGAGTGGGCTCTTCTATGTCGAAATTTGTTAGAATAGACAAGAAAGGAGGACGGAAGAAAAATGTAATTTCTCTTAGGAGAAGATTAGACTTTCAATCCTCGAAGTTTAGATATTAATATTCAACTGTTCATCAGTGGCTAGAAAGGAAAAGAGCGACACAACTCGTAAACCCTCTTTTCAAGAAACGAGGAATCGACAGATCGATGGATTTGAAGCTGGAAGTTGTGCGGCATGATGGCCACCATTTGTAATTTGAACACGCGCGCGCGCATGGTTCATTTAGAAGGATGAACCGCCACCGATCCCCTTTCTCTCCCTGTCCGTTATGACACATCCGCAATCGGTATTCCTGCGTGGTAAAGGTTAACTGCTATTGTCATTTTTGTAAAAAAATATCCAAGGTCAAGCACCATCACCACTTCAACTCACTGACACCTGGTGCCCACTCCTTTTTTGTCCGTAAAATTTAATTAAATTACAGTAGCAGGCTTGTACTTTTCAAAGGAATTCATATAGTAGGGGAGACGGGGGCTAGTTACGATTTTCAGGCAATATTTTTATAGCGGTATGAGAATGTTTAAAAGTCTTTCAAATATAAATTTACTCCCGTATATCCCAATCCTTCATTTTACTAATTTGTTGTTGTTGTTTGTTGGTGTTTTAGGGCCCTTCAACTACAAAGGTTATTAGAGCCCCGTCCACAGCATAGTTCTTATGCAGAGACTGCACAGACACTACACTAATGCGACGATTTTTGGGGTATTAGCAGTACCCAGTTTTCCCAAGTGGCCACCCATGTCAGTACTAGCTGGGGTTGCGCTGCTTAACTTCAGTGATCAGACGAGAACTGGTGTGTCCAACGCAATTCGCCGCTCCCTTCTTTTTACTAAAGGATTAATAATTTGCAGTAATGCATACTTAAATTATTTGTACAATACATTTTTTTATGCAAGAGTGCATGAGCAACAATGTGCCCCAACTTCTGGTAAGTTGTTACAACCATGGAGTAAGTTGTTACACCTTTATAAAATCCTTCAAACATTTCGGTTTATTATGCCTAATATTGATACATGGTCCATGCCATGATTTTCAAATTTCATATTATCCAAGATATGGTATTGCCTAATGTGAGACATTTCTAATTGTGTAATAATATATTTTTTATCCTGCAAAGTCTAAACACAATACAAAATTTCCTGCTCCACAAAAAATTACTCGACCACCTTCATCATCATACCCTTATCTTGCCTGTGGGTGGCAGGGTCGGATCTGCGGGCTCACTGAACATGCTCTGACTGGGGCACCCCAACCAGGCGTCTGAAACCCACAGGAATATTGGCTGGGTTGTCTGAGGGGTATGTCGGCCTACCCCACGAATTGAGACGATGTAGATGAATTGGAATGCCGACTGTATACTCATATTTTCTGGCAGATCATCCTTTAGAAACTTGAGTCGATGACCGTTGCAATTCCAGCATTGACTTTCATCAGAACGCAATTTTCCTTTCGTTTCTTATGACATCTCTCGTCTAAGGCAATTGCATCTTGGATATGGCAACAGTTTTCAGAAGGATCCTTTCAATATGTGTGATGAATATCAACTAACTAATTATTGTTGAACCACCTTAAATGCAAAAAATATTTACTGCTCCCACTATTTCGGAGGAAAATTTTTTATTTATGGTAGGAAGGTAGCTTGTACTTTTCTCCACTACCACATTCTCACAATTCAGCGCTGCAATCAGACATTTGTTTAAATGAATTTTTAACGAATTGCCCGTTTAACAACTATCCCCGATCTCCTCTTCTGTAGTAAATGTGCTGTTCTTGTCCGGCCTATATTTATTTTACTCTCAGTTAATGTCAGTTCAATTCATTGATAGATGGTTAATGCCCTTCAAGATGCTGTTGAGGTAGAGGTGTGCTAGCGCTATCGCGTCTAAGCATTGAACTCAATCCTGATTCGGTGTTCAGGTCTTGCTGGTGAACTACGGAGCACTGTTTACCTTTCGTAAGTGAGGTGATTGAAAATGTACGTATGATTTGGGTCCTCCTAACAGAACCGATTTTCGCTCTGAACACTAATATTTTAAAGGTGATCAAATCATCATTCACTAAAGTTGTCGTCATCAAATCATTCGTTGATAATTTTATTTATAACTGTCCTTAATATAAACAATATTCTAATCTGCGTGTGTTATTTTATAATAGTGATTAGAACTTAGATTTAACTTATAAGCTTCTCAGTGTGGGGTGGGCGAAGTTGAAACAGGTCCCCAGTGAAACAAATTGGGAACCTCTACGGGAACCACCCGTTGCACAGTCGGTCTCATTACTTTGTTGGTAGTGTGCTTGAATCGTCAATCCATGATTTCCGGACCCTGGGGCCTCTTTCGGGCGAGAGAGTGATGGGAAGTACCTAGTGTACCTTCGTCAGATGGGACAGCAAAGCGGTTCTTCCTTTGGCGCATGCTATCTCATGTTGGCCCTACTTTAAAGACTCGCGCATTTCGACTGGAGAAAAATATAAGCGTAGGTCGGCAAAATTCTTACGGGATGGAGACCCATTAGCGTCGGTAAATGATAGCGATGATAGTAGGACATTGTCACAAAAGTAATGGCTCTTTTCCGACATTTTGGAATCTCGGCCACGAAAAGTCATTAAAGAGCAACTAATGAATTTGCTACCGAAACGATTAGCTCCAAAAATGATACGGGAAACTTAGAAACGGTCAATAACCAAAACCCTATGATAGTTTGGCGGCCTGGCAAAATATCGTTGGCCTTAGAATAAAAAGGGAACTCTGTATTCAAAGAACTTCGATCTATGCGAATAACAATACAAATAGAGAAACGAAGGAATGAATAGACATGGACCTCTTATTTATGCATCGTCAGAAATGAATTGGCATACAAATCAATTTAAAGTTTTGATATTTTCGTCTTTCAGACCGTTATATTTTTTGTCCAGAATCTCTATTTACCGTTACGCGTGGGACTAGCACACATTTTTCGGATATCGTGATGCTTTTTTTCTTTAGCTGCATTCTGATGTAACTTGGTTAGAAACCATCCCGCCAGCACCCCAATTCTCCTACATCTTCCGGTATTTCCATTTGTTTTTCCAGTCCATTTAATCTTTCTTCTTGCCTATCAGAAATCTCCATATCTTCCATCACGACATCACATTGAAGAATCAAAATGCTGTTCCCATATTTCAAGGCACTAATGCTCAAAATCTGCAAACTGTCATGTGTGCGGCCATGCATCGTATCACGCCCTCTGGTGTCACCGGCTCACTGTAGACCGGTTGTGGAAGCGCTGAGTTCGGTTTTGTTTGTTGCTTCTATGGATGCGATAAACGCGAATTGATATCTTCAATACTGAAACAAGATATGCAAATTACTATTATCCTTGGGCATTAGAGTTACAATAGTAGCGTCTTATCAATCATTGTTAGATCAGTAGAAAATGTGGAGCTGCTCCCGGTTTTTAGAATTTTTAACTACATTTGAAAATTGATCATTCCTTGTTCTCTTTTTAGAGACACCATCGCTGACATTTTGCTGCCTCCACATTCGTCGCTTATATCTAAGATTTCTCTTTCCGGAGAAACTACGGCATGCCGAAACTACAAGATCAAGTTGCATCCTGACAACGATGTATAGTAGTAGTTGAGGCACTGCGCGCGCTAAAAATGCAATTGCTTCAGCACCAATAGATATTCAATGGCTGTTGAGTAACGAGGATGGGATGCGACGATGGCGAGCCTAGCGGCGATAGTCGGAGTCTTGCATTTCTACCGCTCGATGTACTTGGCGCTGCACCGGGTAGCCGCCTCGCGGCACTCGGGCTGTTGGAATGCATCTGCCGTAGAGTCGGTGGCGTTCATCAGTAGACACGAGTTGGACGACGGCAAGTGCTGTGTTGTGAACGATGTAATGTATTTTCTTGAATTCTGCCCTTTTGACGTCGGACTTTTTTAAAACGTTTTTCGTACGAGTCTAGATTTATTGCCTTTCATCATTTCAGTCGATTGAAACGCCCCACGACGGTTGTCCTCCTCACCTGACTTGAAACTTAAGGGGAACTCTGTGGTGCTGGACGTTGTCGGGCTCAAGTGTGACTCAGTTAAGGGCTTTCTGAATCTTAGGTTTCTGGCTTTATCTGTATTTTGTGGAGAAAAAAATACGTTTCAAAGGGCGCAGCGGTTGTAACGCGTCATTGCCCCGTGTTGCACTTAGTAGTAAGTGTGGGTTACGTCATTTGTTCAGCCTTGTCGTACACGCACTTTATACTTCTGGAGGTGGCCAATTTACTGACCTGTTCCGTTGAGGTCCGGCGAGGATCGTTTGAACAATCTGACCTCCGTCGTCGACACCTCCTGTTTGTCGGGTCTGAGTCCGCGGCGACGTTCGAATCCTGCCATTTGAGGTCAATTGCACGTGGATGAGCTCTCTTCATATGTTTTCTACTATGTAGTACCCTCTCTCTTTTGTGACATTGGATTTCGGCTGCAGAAGGAACCATTCAGTGGGTAGCAATTACTTTAATGACAAGAAGAGCAAGATGAAGTTGTGTGACCACTCGAGGCTATTTTTCCTCGTTTTCGCTCTGGTTGCGGACATCCTGCTAGCATATCAGGAACCATTCAAAATCGGTGAGTGAACCCCTCTCAATGTAATAAATAATCACATTTTGTTAGTTATCTTATATTTGAAGATATTGCATCTTACTACTTGCGTTGCATCCAGTACGATGTCAATCTGCAGTTTTGGACGACGACCTCTTTCACATTCGCCATACTCCTATCCTTTCTTCGGCTCCAAAGTCGCGTTGCCGTACAATATACGCCTTTCTTCTTCAGTTTTTAGAAGTGGTCAGGGCCATCAACAAAGCAATATCATCAATCAATCTCCCACTTTCAGTAGGATAAAAAGTTAGGCATTTTTTTGTCGTCTATTACGTGTAAGAGACTATCATCTTACTTGACGTTAGATTGTAATTTGGCCGAATGTTTCAAATTTCTTTGGTTCTATAGTAAGGAACCCATTTTGTGGAAAGTTAACGCGTGGGCGAAAATATATTAGACAAAATAAATGACCGTATATGTCATATCTCTAGTGCTACTGGACATTTACATGTATAATTATTGATGGTCGTTATTGTAAAAGTGTCCACGTCTTTGTCATCACCATACTTATTATATCCTGCCAGTCCTAGACTGCGATTTCTCATTCCCCCTCTCCCCTTCAGTCATGAGCCAGGCCTTTATTCTCTTTTCTGCCCATGTGGCATGGGCATGCGATAAATGAATGAGGTAGTGGGGTAAGGATGAGCTAATTAGATTCATTACAGGATTCAAGATCGGTAGAGATGTAGAGGAGACAGACTTCAGATCAGGTATTGTCAAAGAAGGACAAGAGCTACGGTGAGTGGGTGTGGATGCATGGGGCGACGGGCTTGGTAAGGGGATTCTCCTAGTTAAACAAGGCAATGGTGGAACTTGGGAGCAATTAAACACATTCGGTTGTAGAGGAGCTACTGGGCACAAGTTTTCTCATTGTAATGAGGTGGTAACAAGTAGGTCTTTTCCCGAATCCCTTCAATACCAGTGAGCGTGGCGTAAGTCTTCTGGGTGTTTCAAATTCCAAAATTATTTCCAAAATCCAAATTTATAATTGAGTTTTCATAGTTACTATAGCAGCTTAACATAGATTTACGAAGTGGTGGGATGGGGCAGGATGGACACATACGGTGTCTGCTTTTGACAATGTTATCCTGGGGATATGAGTGTGGGATGCTAGTATATGACAAGATTGGTTAGGAAAGACGACAGGGAGATTGGCAGCCAGAAGCTTGAGAGCAAGTAATACAAAATGTGGACGCTATGGGGTGCCTAAGGGTCTGAAGATATGAGTTCGTGTGCGTGCCACCTTCACTTGTTTGAATTAAACGTCAAAAGAGTGGAAAAGCATTGATATTACTTATTTTTTATATTCAATAATGTGGCATTAATGTGCCTGAAGATGTTTCGAAACGTTTTCGTGTTGTAATTTATGTAATAAGGAAGTTGTTTTTGAACTACTACTGGTGTCGCACATTACTTTTCGTAATGGTCATCTGCAGGCACAATGAAAATTGTTAACATGTATTGAGCGTGTGACAAATTGCCCAATTCTTCATGACGTTGCTGGAAGTTGGTGGCGTTTTACTAGGTCTCTTTCTCCTTGATATTTTATACATACATTTTCAGAATTTGTCTATGCCCTATTCAGCTCCTGGTGGAGTTGCCTCGAAACTAGCAAGCTGTCACCTTCTCCCATTGCGGCAATGACTGGACGTTAAATGGAATCCGCAACCATCCTTCAATCCCATCTACTCTATTTTCTTTCTACCAAGTTTGTACCCCACGCACTTAACACGGAGTGGGATACAGGTGTTATGTGAGTCCAAAAAAGACTCTCCTCCTTCCAACAGAAACACTTCTCGTTGGACTATGTTTTGTCAGCGCTCAGAAAGATGCAACTACTACTGATAACATTTCGAAAGCACTGACTTCTTTGAATGTCACCCATTTATGGACTGCTTCCATTTGACGTGATCGTCCGACAAAGGGAGGAACGTGGAAATTCACTCCGTGATAACAAGAAATTGGACATGACTAGCGGGACTGCCAATAAGACCGATCAAGAGTCCTTTTAGATGAGGAGTGTCAAACTTTATGCAACGGGTCATATAGCATTTCTCTTTCTGTTTGCTGTTGTGGAAATCTGATCTAGTTGCTGCTGTAAATATCAATTAAATTTCTTTCGTTGTAGACGGGCTGAAGTGGATTTACATTAGTGTTGTGCAGTGTGTCAAAGAGCTAAAATGATTACTAAACTATACCCGGCATCGGACTGAAGATAAAGGAACCTCAATCCCTATAAAAGTCATACAATATTCCGTACCTGTTTGTTTATTTTGGTAATGAAATGGTTTATGACTGGCGTATGAGGAATGGGCATTCAAATGCATGCTATTTGCAGATGAGATTAAGAGACTTAGTAACTGACTGCAGGGGCTGAATGATCTTAGGAAAAAAAATAGGGCCTGGGAAGGAGGCAGGCATAACGGCGACGTGCGTCTCGCGTAACATGCGCACCTTTTTCTCCGAAAAAAATCAGTTGAAAGTCTGGGTGCGCATTATACATAGCAATAACATTTTCAGCTCTTTTTTAAACAAACGCTAATCACTAGTGTAGACCATCTTGGTCACATTCTTGGTCACCATCTTGGTCTCATCTTGGCACTCATTGGAAGCAAGATGCAACATTTACGTTCGCTTAATAGCCTAAATGGTCATTGCTATGACTAACGTAACTTGCATTTTGTGTACTAATTCATAATATACATTTCTAAAAATTCCTTATTTAACATAAAACTTTATAATCTGCATGTGTGTGCATTGATTGCTGATTGTTATTGTGCAATAGGTCAGACACCATTCAATATTATAACCAGCATCATTATTATACCCTTATCCTGCCTGTGGCAGGGTCGGGTCTGCGGTCCACTAACATGCTCTGACTGGGGGCACCCCAGCCAGGCGCCTGGAACCCGCGGGAATATCGGTTGGGTTGTCTGTGGAGGGACTTTGGCAGGTAAATTAATGCTTTGTTGGCTATATTGTTGCATCTGCATGCGGTTTGGAATATCCCTTTTGCTTACTGTTATTGTGCAATAAGCCAGACACCATGCAATATTATAACCAAAAAAGCCTTAATTTACCTGCCAAAATTTCTATTTTGATTATATAATGCGGTGTTGGAACACGTGGGGTAGGCCGACATCGCCCCACAGATAACAAAAGCTAATATTCCTGCTGGTTCCAGACGCCTGTCTGAGTTGCTCCCAGTCAGAGCATGTTCAGTGGACCCTCAGACCCAACCCTGCCACAGGTGGGATAAGGGCTCTACTCTACCTGCACATTATACATAGGGATTAAGATTTTCCATTGGATAAATCTTGAAACTTGGAATGCACATTATACGCGAGATAATACAGCAACTGGAATCACTTAATAACAGCAATTGGGAGCTAGAATCGGATGTGACCCATATGCTTACCGTAGGGAAGATGACATGGGGACAAGTAAGTGATCTCTTTGGCCAGCGAATTCTAATGAGACTCAAGGGTAAGGTGCAAGGCATTGCGGAAAAGACGAGAGAGTTTGGCCTGCTAACAATAGTAGGGGGTAGGATCTGAATAGGTCATCACAGGGATATAGGTTATAGGGAGCAGGATTTATGGAAGGATATGATAATGTGTGAGGTGAATGAGGGTCACGATGAGAAATAGGAAGGCGTGAAGGCCCAGAACAAGGAAACCCAATCTGTCATAGGCGGGATAAGGCTATGATGATGTTGATGTAGGTGGGCCTTAATGCAGCACTGAAAATGATAACTGCGTTCGATTGTAGTGACTGTTAGAAGGTCACTTAGTAAATTGAATATCTGTAAAGGATGTAATTTTTAAAGTAACCAATGCAAGTAATTCAATACCCGCCTCGGTGGCGCAGTGGGTAGCACGTTTGGTAACTGCGTCAGTAGTTCTAGGTTGGATACAGGACCGAGGTGGGCTAGCTGCTTTCGAGCGAGAGAGATGCCTAGAGTACCCTCATTCGAATGAGAAGTAAACCGAGGTGCGATGTGGTGTAGGAGCTCGCCTCTCCGCGACGCGTTGATGGAGCACCCCAATGAACAGTAGGCCAATGGAAAATAAGCGAATTTGGTCGGCAACCGGCTGTGGAAAATTCAGAGGGACAAATTGAGTACTCGACCCTACCATAGGTGGGAAAGGGGGTTAGGAATTCTTGTTTTATGAAGAGGGACATTCGTTTCTGACAAATTTTCAGTAGTTTATTTCAGGAAAACACAAAGTTACATTTTGATATACCATATCCTTATACCTAAAATTGAAATTAAGCTTTAAAAATGCACTAATGTGTATGTTTATTAATTCAAATGAAGTATTACTGGTAAGGGAAGGGTCAATCTTTACCAAGAATATTTTCACTTTTGAAGAAAGCAATTTCTTTTATTAATGCAAATTAGTGTTAAAAAACAAACTTTTGCACACAGTAAGCATTTGTACTCATAGCTGATCATACCATCTAGGACAGTGGTTCTCAACTGGTGCTCCACGGCGCCCTGGGGCTCCGTAACAGGGTTTTCGAGGCTTCACGGCCACAAAGCGCCGCGGATCCCTGGGGCACCACAAACGCCAGTCTATCGTTTTCCAGCGATGGACAAGTAGTTAAAAACTGAAAGGATTTCTGGAACAAGGACTTGTTCCTAAAACATTCCATATTATATATTTGCTTACAGTCAGTTCTGCACATGATTAATTTTTCAATATTGCTTGAATCAAAAAGGAGCTCCGGCGAATGAACTGGCTGCGAGGTAAGGGCTCCGCAACTCCAAACGGGTTGAGACCCACTGATCTAGGATATATTGTATCAAAATATATTGCGTCGGCCGACTGTGCACCAAGAGTGCCGTTTGCAGAGTGGGATCAACTCTAAGGTGGCTTCATGGTGCTGACAGCAATTTCGACTGACCCGTCCTTGATGTGTATGTGAAATGCCATTCCGTATTGTACAAAAGCACTATCAAATGTCGAAGGTTTTTTTTTTGGCTCAAATCAATAGTTGGACAAGGTCATTGTAATTAAGGAGATTGGTCTAAGAATTAATCTCCTATTTTATGTATTTAATTCTTGTGTGTTGTAGCAGTTTCGCTGCCCCTTTGTTTGGTTGGAATCGAAGTTTCCGGTAAGGAAAGGATGAAGACAGGCAAAATGAACAACAAACCATCAGTCGCCTGAGCATAGGCTAACAAATAACAATTAGATGGATGCGTTTATCCAAATTGCCAGGCTCTTATGACGTCAGTGTATTTTATAGCCTTAGACGGCACTGAATGTACAGCACTGAATGTACAGCACTGAATGTACAGCACTAAATATACTTATTTAGTTCTGTAAGAATTCCTGGTGGTTTGCACAAAATTTAATTTCGGACCGGGATACGGTCTTTCATTGCTGCACACTTTTTGAAACTGCGGGCCGCTGGCCATTAGGAGTTGCCAATAAACTACAATGGATCACCACGAAATATGTGCCATCCTTATCATGTTTGGAATTGGTTAGGTCCGTCACAGGAATGCAGGCCGTAAGTAGCATACAGAGTAGAGCTTGGCTAGGGTGACCTCCGTCCCAGATTTCAGCTCTGCGTCCCGCATGGATACGCGTCCCGGAATTAACAATCGGTTCAGTGATTTGTCGAAATAAATTTCGTACAAATGGCTAAAGTGGAGACAGGCAAGTGGAGTCCTGCGTGTCCAACGGGTCCCAATAAATTGAAAGGCAAAGTTTACAGAACTGTCGTTAGGCCTGCTATGCTGTATGGCTCAGAGTGTTGGGCATTCATGAAGAACCATAAAAGGAGAATGCAAGTGGCTGAGATGCGAATGCTGCGCTACATCAGTGGGGTGTCACGAGCGGACAGCATCCGAAACGACTACATTAATGGTAGCTGGATGGGGGGGACATCGTATAAAATATTAGAGAAAATAGGTTGATGTGGTATAGGCATGTGATGAGGAGGCACCAGGCATGTCATTGGTGGCACCAGGAGTAAGTGAAGAGGGGGATAGACGAGAGTGGAGGATAAGAATTTGCAGACCCAACCCTACCACAGGCGGGATAAGGGTTTGGGCATTAGGCGTATAATGATATGCCATTTGAAGCATCTTTTTATGTGTGGGGAGTCACATATCGACAAAATACAACTAATCATCTGTGCGAATCATTCATACTTTCAATATTTTTTAACTGTATTTGTATGTTTTGTTTTCATTTATTTATTTTTTAAATAATTTTCTGAAAAGAGAAGAAAAAATTTTTCTTGGTTGATGAGGGGGGGGGAATCAATGTCCCTGATTGGCCCGCGGAAAAAATGGTTGCCCTAAGCTTGGCTGTAATAAACCGTGTCCGTATGGTCAGGTTATAAGACGGGCATGGCAGTTGGGGGTTGGGCCGGGTCCTCGCAGACCTTGCTATAGGAGGGAAGTGGATAGAGGGATGAGTATATCTAACATTTATCAATAATGAATAGAGTTATCTCAGAGCATAATTTGTCCAAAGTTTGGACCATGATGTAACGTGTAGGAGTCAGAAAAGTTTCGAGGACGCTACTCTATATAGATCTTTATTCACCTCGGGCACGACGTCATTATTAGTAGTTCGCAGAAAAATATTGACAGAAAAGGTATACATTTAGTCGTTAATTACGTTGCCCTCAGGGAATATGGAATAGGGCTTCTTGACACTACATTGCAAGATGTGATGTTAAATGTTAGAAACCCAGTAATCATCGCCATTCCCACGTATGCCGGAGCGGCGAGTTGCATTGGACACACCAGTTCTCGTCTGATCACTGAAGTTAAGCAATGCAAGCCCAGTTAGTACTGACATGGGTGGTCGCTCGGGAAAACTGGGTACTGCTAATACCCAATAATCGTCGCATTAGTGTAGTGTCTGTGCAGACTATGCAGTGGACGGGTCTCTAATGACCTTGTAGTTGACGAGACCTTAAACACCAACAAACCAAACCAAACCCACGTATGCCAGGATCGGGTACTCAATTGACCCATCGGAACCGCTAATGGATAGTTTTTTTTACACAGATGACAGGATAGCTTTTTTGCCAATGCCAGGGAGCGAGCTCCGTCATCCCAGAAATATCTGGGAGCAGGATCGTGCAGGATCGAAGGACGTGCAGGATCGAATCTGCAAGCACTCAACCTCTGTTCCACCGAAACAGACCCTTACCTAGTAAAAAAACCTGTTAAAATATGAGTGGGAGAAATTTGGAGTAGGCCTACTCGAATTCCTGGCATTACAATGTCATTCACACGTTCCTTTATGGAGCACAATAACACTGGATTTGAGCTTAAGACACAGCTGATTAGTAATTTTTATTGGGGGGAAAAAAGTCGCTGTTGAGTGGGTCCTTACAATCTAAATGAAAAGTAGGGGTGTTTCGTTACGTAGGGTGGCTGGGGTTTACCATTGACAAGCGCAGTTAGAGAAAATGAGACCATCACAGTAAGACTTATGGGCGAACTCATGGAGTACCCCCAGTTTGCCCGTCATATCTCGCCAGTGCAGTAATGTTCAGACGTTTGGGTCACGAGAGGAAAACCGATTAATGACAATCTCGGAATTTACGATGTCCATTTTCTGACGGCTCGCTGACATTATAAACTTACGATGCAGTTAACCAGCCGTTCAAGCATTGGTGCACTAGGAATAGTGGACACTGCCATGACATCGTTAAATTCTCCAAGTAAATGAAGGCGTAGTTGGAAAAACCTCTAAACTTCATTAAAATAATTTGGTCTGTCCACCCCCATAAGGTATATTCAAACTATGTGCACGATTCCTCAGCAGATGACAGTAGTAATAACAAATGACTGCTAACCGTGTAACCTTTCCACCCTGTGTCAGGGTCGCGTGTTCATTTATGTCTCATTGGGGCACATGGACAATCTATTGGACGGATGGTTTTAAGCATCCGGCTGCCAACCGAAAGCTGCAACCTTTATTTCTCGTCGGTCTATTTCTCTTCGTTGGGGCACTTTTGTTCGACCCACGTTATAGTGCTCTAATGACCTTTGTGGTTGAAGGGCCCTAAAACAACAACAAACTCAAGGGGCAACTTACTAAGTGGACTAATGTATGCCTCACATAAGGGAGACAGGAGTTAATCGCATGTCTACCCTATGCTTTCCCGACAGATGGACTTCCTGTGCTACTTTCTAGCAGTGCCTGATCCGATAATGGCACCTGAGATCTTAATTGAGAACAGGCAACTAACCGAATTTTTATGGACGTAGACCCAGGATCAGTATGTATCTTTTCAGTAAATTTCCAAGAATTTCAAACCTTAGGTGTACTACGTGTCGAGGGTGGTTTCAGCAGCCTATTACGTTGACTCCAGGGTGCCATTTGCAAAACAACAGCACTGTGTTTCTGAGCTACTGCAGTTATGAATTAAACGAGCCCGATTTAGTACGAGTACTTCAGTCTTAGGGCAATAACCTTTGACTTATGCATTAAGGTAGGGGACGGTGTTATAATACATCAAATTCTCTTGCCGGTCACAATACCCCTTCCAGAAGGGGAAAGTGTGACCCAGATTTACTGAGCACTTAAAAATGCAACAAAGTGCAACATAATTGAGTTTAGTGAGAGTCTTTTATGTTAAAAATTACTGCATTGAAATAATCAGAACAGTTTCCTTTGCTGAAAATATTTCGTATTTTCTTGCTGCTTGAGCCTGAAACGCGAACTAGTGCCTCCTTCAGCCTGTGGCTTTTCTTTCCTTTTTTTGCAGTCATTGTTTTCCACTCTTGTCTTTGAAGAAAATAAACTTAAGCCTCCTAATTCTTTATTTACGTAAAGACGGTACATGGAGAGGTATTTAAGATAAAAATCTGTGACTAATCAAAAGAGATAGTGATGATGGGTGGGGGTGATTTTAGTTTGATCATCGCTGAGGGTGTGTGACATTCGGTTAACTGTAACGGGAACCGTATTCCGATGCCTCTTTAATCCTTTGGTGCCTGAGATTACATGTCCCTCCCAACATTTGAATTGGAATGAAGTTTGACGCGTATCTTTAGCCTCATTTACTGTGCACAATAGTCAATTTGAGTGGCTATCAAGTGCGGCGACACATCGTGCATCAAGACCTAAACTCCACCTGGTGGCAAATGGGACTTCAGTGTAGGGAAAGGAGTGGGGAGAAGAATTCGAGAAAGTGAGTTACCTTATTCCCTTATAGTGTGAGGAGATTGCAATCCCAACTGAGACATTGAGGAAGACGAAGTAGGAAAAAAAACATCAAATCCAGCAACATACATCCTTTAATAGGATGTCTTCCAAGATGAAAGGATGTTGATTACCTGTTGTCAGTTGATGCATCTTATCGATCGCATTTCCCTCTTTATGGTTGCACTACAACGACTGTACTGACAAGGTGGTCTCTCTTTCTCTCCCTCCCCCCTCCCTCGTTCCCTCTCTCTACCGCCGATCGTCGTCGTCGGTTATTTGACGGTGGACAGTGAAAATGAAATGGTCAAGTATGCTCCCGGGTATTCTGCTGCCTGAGTATTCTGGAAGTCACTTGACGTTGCTGCATTAAAGGAGCCTGCATTACGAGGTGGAGACTTAAGGGGGTCGAACTTGTCTACAGTGGGATGGTCCTATGCTCAGTGGGATGTTAAGAGTGGTTTCGAAGGCCCTTTAAATGCTCAGTTCTCTATCTCGCTCTGACTCCACCTCCCCCCGTATAGGCTACTCCTAAACTATCGATTTAAACGGATTGCATTTTAAAATGAAATTTTTTAAATAATGTAATGGATAGTTGCTGCAATTTTTTTGCCATTATTTCTTCAGCTTTGGTGGCTCAAGAGGTCGGTGACCATAGGTCCTTGTTTCTATTTCTATAGACTTCGTTTATCAACTCCTTCCATTTTTTTTATAATTTAAGCACTGATCAGTGCAGTCCTCTCCTCTTGTAGGAACTTGAAGAGAGTCTCTGGTAGGGTGACATTGAAACTGATCTCATATTGTCATTGTTGCATGACCGCTTACTCTTTGGTTTTTCTGGTGGCGTCGAGTGTCTTTTAGGTCATCTTTTGTGGTTATTGATACATTTATGTCCTTTGTGGCTTCAAGGACTCATTCAAGGATGTGAGGCGAAAACGGCCTCTTGAGGTTACCCGAGAGACAGTTATGAATAGCCTATCTGATATTATTAGTCCAGTGCTCACACGTCATTTTACCATAAGGATATACTGCCTGAGTAACCAAGGTGGCATCCTGTTGGACAGTGAGCGTAAAATTTATAAAGCGTAAATGGAAAACGCAAAAATTAAACAGAGTAAAATTCTTGTCAGTAGAAGTGGCAGTCAGATAATGGAAGGACAAATGGCCCTGATGCATGTGCGGAGGCTCTCTGTAGGTCTTGTTCCTCCTTCGTGCGTAGTGGTTAGAGGAGACCCGATCACCTTTCTTAGCGTACGCGGGGCTATGATGTTAACTGGCTTCCTTCCACGTTCCAGCATTCCTGCGACTTCTGTTTTCCTGACTGTAGTGCCCTCAGCAAATGGTGAAGGGAAAACTGTTGGTTCCCTAGCTAGGAAGAATTAGTGAAAATCTTGAAGCATTGAAAGATGACTTCAGTATTCCTGCAGGAAACACAGGTTAAATTTTAGATCCTTGACATGTACGCAGGAAGTGAAGTTAGGCGGCGCACAGTGGGGCAGGAGACCGTCAAAGCTGGCATCAATTCCAGTATTATTCAACGAATGTTCAAGGTTGCATATTTCTTTTAAGGGCATTTGGTAGACTTAAGAAAGCTACTCCTAACCCTATTTCCGCCTATGGCAGGGACCTGAGTTCCTATCTTGTCCTTCTGAATGGACACAAAGGTGATATATCGGACAGTGATTTTGCAGCCAGCTGCACGAGCAAAACTGCAACTACACTGCTTATTTATCGTCAGTCTACTGTTCGTTGGGGCACTCCGCCGATTCCAGGGGGCGAACTTCTACACCCGGAAATTTGACCTTATCTACCTGTTGCACAGTAGTGTTCTTTTACGTGGCAATGTCATCGTACACCATGCAGGACCTTGCTTTTACCTCTCATCTGAAGGAAGGCACACTCGGGGTTTATCGTGTGGGTATATTGCATTGAACACACCATTCCCTGTCTGATCACTTCAATTAAGCAACGCAACCCCAGTTAATACTAACATGGGTGACCGCTTGGGAACACTTGATACTGATAATACTGTACCTATATCGTTATAACAGTGTAGTGTCTGTGTAGACTGCATTAGAACTAAGCACTCGAAAGAGTCTAATGACCATTGTTGTTGAAGGGCCTTAAATCATGTGAAAGAGACCAATCCACCTCGATCCAGTATCGAACCTGGAATCACTGGCGCAGTAAATCAAGCATACTACCTAATTTAATTGCGATTTTTGTAATAAACAATCTCTCCAGCAAATGGCTGTATGCCAAAAAGCAGGAAGCTAACGAGGTTCACAAGAGAAAATCCCGAAAATGCAAAGCCTGGTGACGCAAGATAAGGGTTAAATTGTTCCTAGATAACCTTCTGCATTTTGAAATGGGGCAAAACGGACAGAAGAAATCACCTGAATTGTAATTTGGAATGAGTATTTCAATGAAAAAAGCAAGAAACCAGGCTTGATATTGCGCGAAACATTATTAACTAGATGTATTTCCAATTTCAGGTGTGAAAATCCAACATTTCACCTCACCCTTCTTTGAAGCTTATTTATATAAATTCCTTGCACTGAAATATTAATTTTCTAAGAGTTAAATATAGCTTCATACATGAGGATGAGGACCGCATAGAAAAAAATTTCCCAGTTTTGAAGCTAAATATGTAAATTACGACACTTTTGGGATTGAAAATAACTGCAATCAGACCAAGTAAGCTTAACTGCAAAATAGAGGTTCAAAGGTGGCTTGTTGTGTTGCACACAACTGTGCAGACACCTATAAATCAGCTAGGGCATGGTGCAGGAGGGTATCCAGGGTCCAGTACAACCCGAGATTTTATCTCTTGGACACTTTCATTTTTTGAATTTCTGCCAGGTTTTGTGCTCTCTTGCCCCACTGTGCGGCGTGAGTTGGGTAGGGAGCTGCTTATTGCGTTGGACACACCAGTTCCCGTCTGATCGCTGAAGTTAAGCAACGCAACCCCAGCTAGTACTAACATGGATGACCGCTTGTGAAAACTGGGTACCGCTAGTACCCAAAAATCGTCGCATTAGAGTAGTAGTGTCTGTGCCGTCTCTGCATAAGACTACGCCGTGGGCGGGGCGCTGACGACCATGTGGTTGATGGGCACTAAAACACCAATAAAACAAAAAAGTGAGTTGGGTATATTGTAGAACTGGAATGATTAGGCCATGAAATGAGTACCCTAGTTAAGCGAATGACAGTGGTTTGTCGGGGGTTGTGGTAGTCCTCATCAGTATGTTGTTTGTTTGTTGTTGTTTAAGGTCCCGTCAACTACAAGGTCATTAGAGACCCGTCCATTGCATAGTTCTAATGCATATACTGCACAGACACTACACTAATGTGACGATTATTGGGTATTAGCAGTACCCAGCTTTCCCGAGCGACCGCCCATGTCAGTACTAACTGGGCTTGCGTTGCTTAACTTCAGTGATCAGACGAGAACTGGTGTGTCCAACGGAACTCGCCACTCCCTTCAGTATGTTGTGCATCCCAGAAGCCGCTGGGATGCAATTGAGGGAGACTTCAGACAGATAGAGGTTTGAAAGGGTGCGTGGAGGATAGATGATGAATCCAGAAGTCAATTGAAATCACTGAAAGGAAGATTTTTTTCGTGGTTTGAAGGCGGCACAGGATTTAAAGACAGGCAAACTATAATATGGAACGGGGGACAGTCCTTTGTTGCCGTGGTAGGCCTGGTCCAGGAACAGGGGTGCCTCAAGAACTTCCAAGTGAATGCTTATTAGGTTTCGCCCAACTTTGAAAAGCCAATTATTTTTAAATCTAATCTTTTCTGGCTTCCGGTTACTCCTCTTTCGCTCCTCGCTAGATTACTTAGATAGGGTACTAGAGGTCGTTCAGTTTTTCGGCGTCTTAAACTATTTATTTTTTACAGAGATTGTTAAGAGATTGGGCACATTCTTCTATTTATACAGAGAAGTTGCAACAGTGAGCATAAAGTACAAATATTATCGATGAACTAACCACAGACGGAGTGATGGAGAGGTAGTGGTTGACTGGTGCGTTCGTTTTCTTCCAGGTTCGATCCTGACCGCGGTAGGTTGCTGTACCTGGTTAAAGGGGGAAGCTCTAAGCGTGCCTTCCGTTGGATAGGATGCAAAGTCGTGGCCCCTTGTGGTGTGTACAACGTACTCTACACGTAAAATAGCCCTTTCTACATGGAGTAAAATACATATGTAGCTCGACGAAGTTTCCAGGTATTGGTTATTTTTGTTGTTGGTGTTTTAGGGCCCGTCAACTACAATGGTCATTAGAGCCCGTTCACTGCGTAGTTCTAATGCAGAGTATGCACAGACACTATACCACTGGTTCTCATTCTTTTTGAAGCCAGGGAACACTAAACTGTGAAATAAATTCATGTTCCTTTACATGCTTAATTATTTTAGGTGTTATCGAGGACTGAAATATGTGACCTGCCAAAATTTCTTGTGATTGCATGTAGGTCCCGTCCGTTATGGTTGCTTGGCTGACTCCCCCACCCATTGTCGTAACAAATTAACAACTATCTTTTTCGTTCAGAAAGTTGAAAACCTTGTATACTGGGATGTATTACAAGACTTCAATGAATACAGAAACTGTACGTCTTTTTTCTCGATTTATTTTCATTTTAGTAGACAAGAAAAAAGTGGAAGCGCCTTCAAATAAGTGGACATAACGAGTTTTCTTGGGTTTCTCACTTGAATGGGTGAGGAGGGTCACAGTTTTCATCCGAAAGACACACGGCGACCGTTTGGGTCTCCAGCAGACAGTAACAGTGGCGGCTGCAGCTTCCTTTATTTGACTGCGCAAAATTTTTCATTATGATGGATGTTCGCCAGTTTTTCTTTTAGAGATGAAATTGCACGTTTTCTTCACATTATTGATCTAAAGCCGAATGAAGAAAACCAGACAATATACCCCACTCCTTTCCACTGATCTCTATTACTATCCTATTTTATGCCCCTCACTGACCAGTTCTTTCAAATCTTTGCAACGTACAATTTAAGTAAAGGCCTTGAATGCTAGAAAAAGTAGTTTTGTTTCGTCGGTGTTTTAGGGCCCTTCATCTACAACGGTCATTATAGCCTCGTCCACTGTGTAGTTCTAATACAGAATCTGCACAGACACTATGCTGTTACGACGATTTAGGTATTAGCAGTAGCCAGTGTTCGTTCCCCAGTCCTAGCTGGAGCTGAGTTGCTTAACTTCAGTGATCAGACTAGAACCGGTGTGTCCAACACAATGCAGTCGCTCCTGAACAACACCATATTTACGTAGGCCTGCGCCTAGGACTTTGGCCTAGTTGGGTGCCCTTCTTCGGGGTTTTATCTTTTCTGACCCCAGAGCACATAGAAACCTCAATTCTGGTACTGTGTAAGTGGACGCATCCCCCCTATCCCAACTTTTTAAATAATCAAGGAAAGATTACTGTTTATAGGACCTACGGTTATATCAAGGAACCCGTGATACTCAGCCTTACGTGAGGACTTTAGAAAAACTCCTCTTTTCATCCAATTAAAGTCTGAGATTCTCCTTCTGCGTTGCACTACCAAGGTTGGAATGTGCTCATCGTCTAGTACTGTATTTCAATTAATCTTCAAAATGTATTATATTTCATGCGATTTAATGAGTTCTTGCTTGGTTGTTTTTTTGTAAACTGTCATCCCTCCATCACCCCGTCCTTTTGTTATTAAAAAGATGGTTAAAGGCACACGTTGTGCCTGACATTCAATGTTCTTAGCGGTGTAGTGTCCGTAAGCGAAAAGTGCAGACGTTGCAACATTTTGATCAACATTTTGGGCATGTTCTGCGTAGGGTTTCCAACTGTCATGATTTTATTGGGATTGCACTAATTTTATTTTCGTAAAATTGTCCTGATTTAAAAAAAAAATTCAAGCTGAAAGGGAAGTTCTACGGGGCAGTAGTTAGGACAGCTATGCTACATGGATCAGAGTGCTGGGCAGTGAGGAAGAGCCACGGCAAATAGAATGCAAGCAATCGGGATGCAAATGCTGCAGTACATGAGTGGCATGTTGAGAGCCTGTAGAATTAGGAATGAGTATATTAGAGGTAGCCTGGAGGTGGTGGGCATCGCAGAGAAAATAAGGGAGAATAGGCTGAGGTGGTATGGACACATCATGAGAAGAGGGGAGAAGAAGCTCGTTAGGTCCTTGTCAGGAATGCAGGTGGTCGGTAGCACCCGGGGCAGGGGGAGACCGAAGTAGACGTGGGAAAAGGTTGTCCGTAAGAACATGGCAGTTTGTGGGGTGGACGGGGATCTGGTGGGAGACAGGTGGGAGTGGAAGACTAGAACCCGCAGACCCGACCCTTCCACAGGCGAGATAGGGGTATGATGATGATGATGATGTCCTGATTTCATAAATGTCCTAATGTTGTCCTGAATTATGGCAGGATTGGGTATGACAGGTCAATGCATGGGTAAACAACATGAGGGTATTTACCAACTGGGTGAGGAGAGTAAACAGGATAACAAAGAAGATAGGCATAACACTACACCCCGAAGAGGGCGAGGGGGGGGGCAACAGCATCGCAAAGACTAGTATAGGACAAAGTTAAGGAATGGGGGTTAGGGCAGTGGCGACAGAGTATGGAGGGAAGGGCGGCAAAGAAAACGCTGAGGGTGTGTGGAACAGCTGGAATGGGTGCGAAAGACAAAGGTGTTACTAGGGTGCCGGTGGAGATTTAGGCATATGCGGCTAGCATGAAAAATCTCACTAGCAAGGTATCCGTCACAAAGAATTACATATTCATATTCTAGAATTCGCTCAAATCAAATGAAAAAATTTTTTTTCAAAATTGCATACTGAGATTAGTTATAGATAATATTGTGACTTTTTAAGTATAAAATCAGAATTTCATTTTATTTCGAAATTTTTCCGTAACCGTAAACCGTAACCTAATCCGGTTCTGGATTAGGTTCCATGGGTTGGGGAATAAGCCAGGCAGCCATAACAGGATGAACACTTAGGAGGTTGCCCGCAGGAGATGAGGAGGTAGGTGAAAGGATAAAGGAGAGGGTTTATTTGCAGCACCCAACGTTCTTTACCAACCACCCATGTTGGTATTGACGTGGGCTTGCGCTGCTTAACTTCAGTGATCTCACGGGAACTGGTGTGTCCAACGCAACTTGGCTGCAAGCGGGTTCATTGGGTTAGAAGCGCTGATTGGGTCCATTATAGGGATGTGAGTTATATCGGGAACAGCCGGGGTAGAGTTAAATCCAAGTAAACATGGGAGCAGGTTCTGTGTGGGTTGACTTGGAACATGGTAGAGTAAAGTGACCAGATGTTCCAGAGGGCAAAGCGGGACGGGAGCTTTTGGTGAGTGCGGGAGCGGCGAGTTGCGTTGGACACACCAGTTCTCGTCTGATCACTGAAGTTAAGCAACGCAAGCCCAGTTAGTACTGACATGGGTGGTCGCTCGGGAAAGCTGGGTACTGCTAATACCCAATAATCGTCGCATTAGTGTAGTGTCTGTGCAGACTATGCACTAGAACTATGCAGTGGACGGGTCTCTAATGACCTTGTAGTTGACGGGACCTTAAACACCAACAAACAAACCAAAAATTTTGGTGAGTGCCCCCAAGTAGGGATGGTGAGGCACGCTATCTTGAAGAGGAAAGAACAAAACTTGTGACTTTGTACCTACTCTGACTTATAGTTTCAATGTGTGTCCATCCAGCACAGGATGCATCATCATCCCCTTATCCCGCCTGTGGCAGGGTCGGGTCGGAGTGTTCTATCCCTCCACCTCACATACTGCCAT
Source organism: Trigoniulus corallinus (assembly GCA_013389805.1). Taxonomy (NCBI): domain Eukaryota; kingdom Metazoa; phylum Arthropoda; class Diplopoda; order Spirobolida; family Trigoniulidae; genus Trigoniulus; species Trigoniulus corallinus. Next base: position 17,048,057 of record JAAFCE010001036.1, read on the forward strand.
AACCTTATGGACAACCTGCTTCCACGTCTGCATTGGTTTCCCCCTGCCCCGCGTGCTTCTGACCACCTGCATTCCTGAAAGGGACCTAACGAGCTCCTCCTCTCCTCTTCTCATAACGTGTCTATACCACCTCAACCTATTTTCCCTCATTTTATCGGAAATGTCCACCACTCCCAGACTACCTCTAGTATGCTCATTCCTAATTCTATCAGCTCTCGACACACCACTCATTAACCGCAGCATTCGCATCTCAGCTATTTGCATTCTGTTGACGTGGCTCTTCCTCACTGCCCAACACTCTGATCCATATAGCGTATCTTGCCTAACAACTGCCCTGCAGACCTTCCCTTTCAACTTGATTGGGACCCTCCTATTACAAAGGCCCTGCTTCCCTGTCTCCACTTCAGCCATCCTCCACTGATTCTACGGGTCACAGGACTGGTCCATCACAGGATGCCTGATGTTTTAATTTGATGCGGATGATGATCAGTTGCTAACCTAGAAGGATCATTCTGTGTGGGTGCTCAGTACACGTATTTCATTGACGAGTGAATGCTTCTGAGAAGTTGCGAACAAATTGGGACAAACGGGCGTCCCGCCGGGACAAGAGAGGGACGGCGGGACATTAAGTCTGAAATCGGGACTGTCCCGCCTAAATCGGGACGTCTGGTCATCCCATGGTAGAGAATAGAAGGAATTGGAGGGTTACAGCTCGCAGTTTCAGCCCTGCCATAGGAGGTATAATGGTAGTGATGATGGGGATAATTTATCCTCCATTTTTTTTTATTGCAGAACAGCATAGACCAAATTTTCATTAGCTTTTAACCCGCAATGCAAAATTTTAGTTACTTGGAAAGGAAATTGTGAAATGCAGTAAAGAAAATCGTCTCTTGATCCATCTTTACTGGAAATAACTGCAATGCCAGAAAAACAAAAAGAATTAAGTTCCATTATATACATTACAATAATAGATATGAAATTTATATTGTAATGGAGTTGAGATGATGACTAGTTTGGAATCAGCCGATGACAGCATATTTTGAACTGACATTTGGCTCTTGTCGACTGCATTTCTTGGCGCACGATTTCTGTTGATGTCAACATTGTTGGTGCCATTGACATGAAGGTGATTTGCATACAACTGCTGCAGACTGCATTGACGACTACTACTACTTTGCAATAAAATGTCCTCTTTTTATAGTATCTGGCGTTTTAGTGCTTCTTTCTTATTGAAATTCTTAAATGAGGCTTAGCTTTTTATTGTCCCAGCATATTTCGTAAGAGGTGCTACTATTGCTCTTCTGTTTCTCCTGGTATCTTTGTTGACGCCTGTGAAGAGAGGAAGAGAGAGAGAGAGAGATTCGTAAATATCTACAGAGTTCAAACGAAATAAATTTTTTCCCCCTAAATCCTCATCTCTTTGGGATGCAATTACGTGTGTAATGCAACGAGACGAAGGGTCGCTTCCCTTTACCATTTGAATCTTTATGACTGTCGACCGTTTTGTTTATCAATCCTCTCCTCTCTTTCTTATCCTCTACCGCCACTATTTTCTTGTAGATAGTGCGCATATTCCGTCCGTCAGTCAAAATGCAATTTACATCCAGTTTCGGAAATATGCCAAAACCCTTCCTCGAAGGAAGCTAATGGCCACACGCTGAATACTGTCTCCGTCCCTCATTCTGTCTTTCAGAGAGACAGAAATGTTTGCCAACTCTGCTTGTGCGTGTGCAACCGGAAGCGTAACGTCTTATCTATCGTCTGCGCAAAATGATTTCAAAATGTTCGTTTACACATAAAAACCGATTGCATGCTTGATACATTTTTTGGTGGAGACGTCACAGGCACACAAATATTCGCCATTTTTGCGTTCTGAGAACGTTTGATGGACCTGCCACCAGGGGAGGATCCAGGGGCTGATCAAGGGGGAGCACTTCCGAAAACGGGCGCCCCAAATATTTTTAAATATTCAGAATCCCTTGTGTGGGGCATCCCCCCCACAGACAACTTTGCCAATATTCCTGCGGGTTCCAGACGCCTGACTAGGGTGACCCCCAGTCAGAGTATGTTCAGTGGACTCGCAAACCCGACCCTGCCACAGGCAGGATAAAGGTATGATGATGATGATTCAGAATCCCTTGTATATAGTGGAACCTCCAAAGTTGACCACCTCTATAGGTTGACCACTATTCTCACGTTGACCACACTTTTATTGTTTGTTGGTCCACCATTGGTAAGCATAGGAGAGTTAATTCTATATGTTGACCAACTCTATAAGTTGTACCTTGACCACCATATTTGAGACAGTCTGTTAATTACACAGTATTTTCACCTCCACATGTTGACCAGCAGAATGTTGTGAACATTACATGAGCAATTGCCTGTAGTGCACCTTTCGATTTTGCCATTTATGAGTCCCCAAGTGTAAGTATGCACCTACTGACGATTTAGAACACTAACAGACGGCGACGTTCTCCATTCACGACAGGTAAATAGTGGTGATGTGCTTTCTAGGGTGAATTTGATGAATCATGTTCAAAAAGCTTTAGATAGCAGAAAGCAGGTTGATATTGTATTCTTGGACTTTGAACAGGCTTTTGTCATGGTGCCCCATGATAAGCTGGTCTCTAAAATGTCCTACTTAGGGATACATAGAAATGTTGTTCAATGGGTAAGGTCCTATCTGCTTGATAGAAAACAGAGTCATTTTCAAGGGTTGTGCATCTCAGTGGAAACCAGTCACGTCAGGGGTCCCTCAGGGAAGTGTATTGGGTCCTTTGTTGTACATTCTCTATGTGAACGACATGGGGCTTGATATTGATTCCTTCCTTGAACTATTTGCAGATGACACATGTGCTGCTCGGGTATTAGATGATGGGTTATCATCCTGTGTGCAATTACAACAGGATCTAGATAGGATTTACAATTGGTGTGTAAAATGGGAATTGCCATTAAACCTGAGGAAGTGTAGGATCCTAACAATATCCAGATCTAGAAAGCAACTTGATTTTGATTATAACATAGGTGGAGTTAGAGTTGATAGGGTTGTAACCCATAAATATCTGGGTATTGTCTTAAATAGTGAGGGTAATTGGAAGGATCACGTTGGTAAAGTGATTGGGAGGGCCGGTCAATTCCTCCATCTGATTAATAGGGTCCTTCGAGATAGCACAAAAGAGGTAAAGGAAACAGCATATATTTCTATGGTACGCCCAATTTTGGAGTATGGCAGTCCAACTTGGTTCCCTTTCAGGCAGGACTTATCTTGGGAGGTTGAAAGGATCCAAAGGAGGGCAGCAAGAATAGTACTTAATAGGTTTTCTCACACAGAGTGTATCTGCCATGATTAAGGAACTAGGGTGGGATACATTAAGCCAGAGGCATATATCTCACAGCATTAGCTTTTTTATAAGACTGCTGCTGCTAGGATGTAATGGACTATTGGCTGGAAGTGTGTCCCCAGCTGAGTATAAAGGCAGAAAGGATCATCCATATAAATTGAAAGAGGTTAGGGCACAGACAGAGTCATACTACTGGTCATTTTTGCCAAGAGTCATTCGACAATGGAATAGCCTTGGTGAGGATAGGGTGGAGGGCTTCATCCAAGGAAATCCAACAATAGCTGGTATTGTATTAGGGGAGGCTCCTGAATTATAGCTTAGGGTTTTAGAAGTATTATGTTATCATAAGTAGGATTGAGAGTTAGTCTCTCCACTGCCATATTGGCCAAAAAGGCTGCTTGCAGTGTATAATATTAGAATTAGAACTGGTGATGAAGGTGTACAAGGTAAAGATCTTAGAACCAACGTCCCAAAGCAATGGGGAGATAAGACTCGGATGTGACCCATAGAATAAAAGGGGGATGGTTGAAGTGGAGACAGGCAAGTGGAGTCATGTTTGATAGGAGGGTTCCAACCAAGTTGAAAGAGAATGTTAGGCCCGCTATGCTATATGGATCAGTGTGTTGGGCAATGAGGAAGAAACACGTAAATACAATGGAAGTAGCCAAAATGCGAATGCTGTGGTATATGAGTGGGGTGTCGAGAACTGCAGGTAGCCTGGGGTAGGGGACATCATGGAAAAAATAAAGGAGAGTAGGTTGCGATGGTATGGAAAGTTTGGGAGATAGATGGAAGTGAGTTGGGGGCTATAACTTGCAGACCCGGCCCCCGTCACAGGCGAAGTATGGGTATGATGATGACTCTGTGTGTTGACCAATTTCTTACCGCCCTTGAGTGGTCAACTTATAGAGGTTCCACTGTAATTCTAGCTAGCAAGTGCAATAGGTCCTCTACTGCCCATTAGATAGTGTCCCATGTTCAGTGGTTTAGCCAACTGCAGATTGCACTGCAACTGTTGAACTGGCAGTATAGAAATGGGGATAGCAATGCAAAAATGCCTCATTAGTTGCAAAGATGAATCATGCATCAGTTGAAATATGCGTCCCGTTGAGGCACCGAGGAGGGAGCAATTTGCTGCATTGCTCCACCCTCTGGATCCGCCCCTGCCTGTCACTGGTGCAAGACGCCTCTACTGTCGCAGTTTGCGGTATGATAGTATAATGTCGCTAATCAAGCACTTGAAGAGCCTCAACCGCAGCAAAGTTTTGAGACGACCTTGTTCTAATTTTCGGTCCAAATTTCGGAGGTCCCAAGTGCGCTTTTGTTGAGCCTGTTCGATGATCAGTCACTGGCGATATACTGTAGTAGTTTTTGACATTGTTCGCCTCCACTGTCACCACCCTAACAAACGTTCATGAATCATTTTCGATTTGTAAGCATTTTTTTTTTACAGAGCCGGCCTGATGGGTGTTCAAACGGTGCCCAAGGCCCGGTGGAACAGCATGTTCCATGTCTAGCAATATTGATTCTTGGCGAAAGTCTGTAATGTATACTGTAGATCCCACTTTTCAAATAGTTTTTTATTTGTATGAAGTGGCCCCCGACGGACCCTCCTCCGTGACGCAGTACATTAACGTGCTCGGTAATTGCATCAGTGGTTCTAGGTTGGATACTAGACCGAGGCGGGTTGCGTTCTTTCGGTCGAAAGAGAGAGAGAGGTCCCGAGGCCGACGATAAATAAATATAGGGGTTGCAACTTTGGTCGACAGCCGGCTGCGAAAAAACCCCGTCCAAAATATCACCCGTGTGTCAATTCAGAGGGACGAGATTGGTTCTTGACCCTGCCATAAGCCGGGAAAGGGTCAGGAATTGCTTTTGTTGTTTTATGAGTTGTCCTCCACATGAAGTCTTTGCACCAGGTCTCGCCTTTTTTCCCCGGACTGACTGTGGTTTTCAATCCGGATGCTTCTTTAGTGCCTTCGCCAAACGCCCTTAGAAGCACCGAAATAAAATTTGAAGCTGTTAGATGCTCTCATAACGTTCGTTGGTTCCTGCAAACGTTTTCAAACGCTATTCGCGTGACGTTTCTGTCATCCAAAATGTTTCGGCATTCTCAAAAGCATTCAAAAGTTTTATGTATTGAGTCGAGACCCGGAAGGTTACAAAAGGAAGACAATAATTTCAAAGTTATAGCAGTGTTACTGGTTTATTACTATTTTAATTCACGGTTCCAATGATTCCAGTTTAAGTGGAGTTGTTGTATAGTGATCATTTCATTCCAGGCAATAGTTATAGGTTCGATCACATGAACTACAGGAATCAAGGAAGGAAGAATGGGTCGTACATCACACGGTGGTTGTTCGTTTGTTAGTGACGCTGTTATTCGTTGCAAATAGGTTGAAATTCAATTTCCTGTTTGTCCATCTTATAACCGTAGATGGCAAGAACATCTTACATGCTTGTTGAAGGCAAGTGGTTAAGTGAAAAATAGTAGATTCGATGGCCGAAGCTTTCGATTTTCAGGTGTCATAGTAAGTCGTGTCCGTATTGCTGTTTGTGGGTGCTCTTTACGCTTCTATTCTTGTCCAACACCGTCAACAGCAATATCCCTAGCCCTTTTTGCCCACAATGACAGGGTCAAATACCATTTTTTGTCCCAACGGGGATCATGGGCGATCTGTTGGACGGTATTTTTACGCAGCTGATTGCCGACCTGATGCTACAATTAGATAGCTACAATCCATTTATTTATCGTCGACCTATTTTGTTTCGTTGGTGCACTTCCTTTTTTTTTTCGTCCACCGAGGTCGGGGGCGAGTTCCTACTCCTGAAAATTTTTCCGCGTACCTTATATTGAAAAGAACTCGCCTCTGTGGCGCAGGAGTTAGCGTACTTCGTTAGCGTTACTGCATCAGTGGTTCCAGGTGGTTTACGGAAGTTTCGCCCCTGAGTACTGTTCGCCCCCACACATTTCGCCCCTCGGACGTTTCATTCCCAAACATGTCGCCCCTCGGACGTT